>JAJGQD010000013.1:1200000-1800000 GCA_020882685.1 Aphelinus atriplicis
ATAGCCTTCGGAAAAAACGTCATTGAATTGAAGACAACCAAGAGAAAACCAACATGTCATTGATTCAATTGTGGCTGAATGCTCATTTTCTGTCTCTAGTGAACAGATTTAACCATTATCAAAGTGCTAAAAGTGTTATTCGTCAAATCATATATATATATATATATGCAAGCGAGCGAGCGAGCACCAGTAGTGCCCACTGCCCAGTGGTGAGAGGGTGACCGGTGAGGTTGGTTACCACTGCGGCCGGCCGACTGCGCATATATACACTGAGAGCGAAACCATATGATTTTGACATAGTCCCTTCAAAAAGACCCTTAACCCTTGTTCCGAGCAGAGGTTATGATTTTTGGATTTTCTGAATCCTTGAACAATTCTTAAAATATTTCAATTGGTGACTAGAGGTCCATTGTTGGAAATTAGCGAGATATTCGCAAAGCAAATCTTTATTGCCGTTTTCTCGAGAACCGAGATGAGTATTTTGATACGCAGAAGCAACATTTTTGCTATCGAAATTGTGCGTAGAATGGACCCTTCCCCGAGCTTCTACGATAAATACTTTTGCAATTAGAGCAATAATACGATTTTCCGGCGTTTTTCCACTAGCGTGAAACATACACATTCACAGCCAGAGCTCGTCTGTGTAGTGCAGATGTGCATTTGGGCAAGGCAGCCGCAGAGCGTCACCCGAGCGGGCATAAGTATACCCATCATAAAAAAAGGCATAAAAACGGGCCGCCGCGGCCGCGGCCGGACCACCGCTCGAGCCTACTCGACAGCGTTGAGACGATTTTCTTGACTGATCGAATACTCGGCTCGTCGCCCACGTATAGATATACTAAGTCCGTGTCGTCGCCGAAACTTTGCGATTTCTCCCAGTTTTTCTAATTGATTCGATGACTTTTGTTCACGTGGAAAAAATCAAGAGAGCTTTACCATCCTCCATTTAATTCTCTGAAAGATGATGTGAGTCACTTTCTGAAATATAGAATAGAAAGGTATTAATCCTCACGGACATCAGCTAGGCGGTCGCATTACTTACTATGCAACACTTGAAATTCATCAGAGATTATTGAGATACGGATTTTATTTACACTTGATTGTTTAGATTCAGTGTGAATAGTAAAATAAGAAAAGGATGAAAAAATCAGTAAGTGAAACTCCAAACTGTTGTAAAAGAGTGGTTTGAATGGCTAAAATCTAATGGCTTCTGAAATTTTGATAGATTTGATCGAAATGAATCGAAAATGAAGATACAGTAACAAAAAGACCCGAGAACTTTGAACATTGAGAAAACTATGGATTTATCTCTTTTCATTCAATATTTGACAATGTGATTTGTAATATATTATCGAAAAACTAATGGGGTATGAAGAAGCTTTATTGATTTTGTCTCCATAAACAGAATTAAATGTATGAATTAGAAAAAACATAGTGAGATTCTCGTAGTCGCATCGCAAGTAATCATCAAATCATAAGTGCTTCATCAATGATTACTTATAATTAATTGATATTTGAGAAAGTGACTCACACCATCTTTTAGAGAATTAAATGGGGAATAAAAAAGTTCTGTTTGATTTTTCTGTAAAAAAAGAATTGAATGATTTAATTAGAAAAAATCGTGATGAATTTCAAGTGTTGCATAGTAAGTAATGCGACCGCCTAGCTGATGTCCGTGAGGATTAATACTTTTCTATTCTATATTTCAAAAAGTGACTCACATCATCTTCTAGAGAATTGAATGGGGAATAAAAAAGTTCTGTTTAATTTTTCTGTAAAAACAGAATTGAATGATTTAATTAGAAAAAATCGTGATGAATTTCAAGTGTTGCATAGTAAGTAATGCGACCGCCTAGCTGATGTCCGTGAGGATTAATACCTTTCTATTCTATATTTCAGAAAGTGACTCACATCATCTTTTAGAGAATTAAATGGAGGATGGTAAAGCTCTCTTGATTTTTTCCACGTGAGCAAAAGTCATCGAATTAATTAGAAAAAACTGGGAGAAATCGCAAGGTTTGGGCGACGACACGGACTTAGTATATTTATACGTGGGCGACGAGCCGAGTATTCGATCAGTCAAGAAAATCGTCTCAACGCTGTCGAGTAGGCTCGAGCGGTGGTCCGGCCGCGGCCGCGGCGGCCCGTTTTTATGCCTTTTTTTATGAAGGGCATATGCCCGCTCGGGTGACGCTCTGCGGCTGCCTTGCCCAAATGCACATGTGCACTACACAGACGAGCTCTGGCTGTGAATGTGTATGTTTCACGCTAGTGGAAAAACGCCGGAAAATCGTATTATTGCTCTAATTGCAAAAGTATTTATTGTAGAAGCTCGGGGAAGGGTCTATTCTACGCACAATTTCGATAGCAAAAATGTTGCTTCTGCGCATCAAAATACTCATCTCGGTTCTCGAGAAAACGGCAATAAAGATTCACTTTGCGAATATCTCGCTAATTTCCAACAATAGACCTCTAGTCACCAATTGAAATATTTTAAGAATTGTTCAAGGATTCAGAAAATCCAAAAATCATAACCTCTGCTCGAAACAAGGGTTAAGAGTCATTTTGAAGGGACTAATATAGTCAAGTAGCCATATGACTTTCGTCTGTGGGCAGCAGCGTAGTCTCCGATAGATGGCAGATCGTTTTCATATGGAGAATATATCAAAATCCGCTGCGTCGCTCGCAGCGTAAAGTTATCAGGATGGACTGCAGACAAAAATGATCTGCGACTGCCATATATATGTCTTTGATCCTATACCTGCTATACCCTTCGATCCCGTGGTAGCGTGGCGCTCCACTGTGCGTTCATATCACGGAACGCGGTAGTGTTCCATGCGTCAAGCAGAAGACACCGCAACTATATAATGTTTGAGATCGCACGCTCGATTTTTACATTGGCATTAATTTAGCCAAAACGACTGTTTTTGGATGCGAAACACGATTTCATGATCATCTAGCATCCCATTTGAGCGATTGACAAAAAGAAATACTCAAAAACTCGTTCGCAATAATGAGTTTGGAGTGCCGTGTCAAGCGATCTACTAGTTTTTTCTCCCGACGAGATTTTGTTCAGATCAATTTTTCTTAGGACCATGAAGTAAGCCGCGGTAGCCTGATAAAGCAGCTATGTTCACGCATAGTACGTAAGACGTTTACATGCTCTTGCTTCCCGCGTAGATTTGAAACCGTGGGATTGAAAGTAAATTGTTAATGTATTATAGTTAGAAAGAATATGGCAAAACTATTGACCGTGTCCCATAGATTCAACGAAAAGTAATGCAGATTTTTTCAAACTTACAGAAGATAAGACAAGACATATCAAAGTTCATTCCATGTTTTTTTTTTATAATTGATTTTACACGGGAAATGGTAGTTTAGGATGCCGATGTCGGCGTGTCGACTTAAGTTTTATTTGAATAAGCATATATCCTAATACCCGATAATATCCAAGTAGCTAGTGTCGCAGAAGGCAGCGTCCCGAGGGTGCGCTCCTCGTATTTTGGCTTGGAAAAGCTGACCCTGGACCCGAACGATGTCCAGGTAGCCAGGGTACCCGATGACGGTGTTCCAAGGGTGCGCTCCTGGTATTTTTGGTTGGAGTACCTGACCCTGGACCCGAACGATGTCCAGGTAGCCAGGGTACCCGATGACGGTGTTCCAAGGGTGCGCTCCTCGTATTTTGACTTGGAAAAGCTGACCCTGGACCCGAACGATGTCCAGGTAGTCAGGGTACCCGATGACGGTGTTCCAAGGGTGCGCTCTTGGAATTTTCGCTTGAAGCAGCTGACCCTGGACCCGAACGATGTCCAGGTAGCCAAGGTACTCGATGACGGTGTTCCAAGGGTGCGCTCCTGGTATTTTTGGTTGGAGTACCTGACCCTGGACCCGAACGATGTCCAGGTAGCCAGGGTACCCGATGACGGTGTTCCAAGGGTGCGCTCCTTGTATTTTGACTTGGAAAAGCTGACCCTGGACCCGAACGATGTCCAGGTAGCCAGGGTACCCGATGACGGTGTTCCAAGGGTACGCTCCTGGTATTTTTGGTTGGAGTACCTGACCCTGGACCCGAACGATGTCCAGGTAGCCAGGGTACCCGATGACGGTGTTCCAAGGGTGCGCTCCTCGTATTTTGACTTGGAAAAGCTGACCCTGGACCCGAACGATGTCCAGGTAGTCAGGGTACCCGATGACGGTGTTCCAAGGGTGCGCTCCTGGAATTTTCGCTTGAAGCAGCTGACCCTGGACCCGAACGAGGTCCGGGTAGCCAGGGTACCCGATGACGGTGTTCCAAGGGTGCGCTCCTGGTATTTTTGGTTGGAGTACCTGACCCTGGACCCGAACGATGTCCAGGTAGTCAGGGTACCCGATGACGGTGTTCCAAGGGTGCGCTCCTCGTATTTTGACTTGGAAAAGCTGACCCTGGACCCGAACGATGTCCAGGTAGTCAGGGTACCCGATGACGGTGTTCCAAGGGTGCGCTCCTGGAAATTTCGCTTGAAGCAGCTGACCCTGGACCCGAACGATGTCCAGGTAGCCAGGATACCCGATGACGGTGTTCCAAGGGTGCGCTCCTGGTATTTTTGGTTGGAGTACCTGACCCTGGACCCGAACGATGTCCAGGTAGTCAGGGTACCCGATGACGGTGTTCCAAGGGTGCGCTCCTGGAATTTTCGCTTGAAGCAGCTGACCCTGGACCTAAACGATGTCCAGGTAGCCAGGGTACCCGATGACGGTGTTCCAAGGGTGCGCTCCTGGTATTTTTGGTTGGAGTACCTGACCCTGGACCCGAACGATGTCCAGGTAGTCAGGGTACCCGATGACGGTGTTCCAAGGGTGGGCTCCTGGAATTTTCGCTTGAAGTAGCTGACCCTGGACCCGAACGATGTCCAGGTAGCCAGGATACCCGATGACGGTGTTCCAAGGGTGCGCTCCTGGTATTTTTGGTTGGAGTACCTGACCCTGGACCCGAACGATGTCCAGGTAGCCAGGGTACTCGATGACGGTGTTCCAAGGGTGCGCTCCTCGTATTTTGACTTGGAAAAGCTGACCCTGGACCCGAACGATGTCCAGGTAGCCAGGGTACCCGATGACGGTGTTCCAAGGGTGCGCTCCTCGTATTTTGACTTGGAAAAGCTGACCCTGGACCCGAACGATGTCCAGGTAGCCAGGGTACCCGATGACGGTGTTCCAAGGGTGCGCTCCTGGTATTTTTGGTTGGAGTACCTGACCCTGGACCCGAACGATGTCCAGGTAGCCAGGGTACCCGATGACGGTGTTCCAAGGGTGCGCTCCTCGTATTTTGACTTGGAAAGCTGACCCTGGACCCGAACGATGTCCAGGTAGCCAGGGTACCCGATGACGGTGTTCCAAGGGTGCGCTCCTGGTATTTTTGGTTGGAGTACCTGACCCTGGACCCGAACGATGTCCAGGTAGCCAGGGTACCCGATGACGGTGTTCCAAGGGTGCGCTCCTCGTATTTTGACTTGGAAAAGCTGACCCTGGACCCGATCGATGTCCAGGTAGTCAGGGTACCCGATGACGGTGTTCCAAGTAGCTGACTCTGGACCTTAATGATGTCCAGGTAGTCAAAGTAGTCAGCTTCCTCAAACAAAAATACCAGAAGCGCATCCTCAGGACACTGTCATCAGCGACCCTAGCCACCTGGACATTATCGGGTATCAGGTTATATCCTTATTCAAATATTCAGTCGACACGCCGACATCGTCATCCTAAACCACCATTTGCCTATGTAAAAATAGTTAGAAGAAAACATGGGATAAATTTTGATGTCTTGTCTTAAATTCAGATAATAGATTAATTATTTTCTACTGATTACATATATTTTTTTTTTGTGTATCGCTCATCCATATAAATATTTGCATTTTGGAAAAATATCTATTTAATTTTATTACTGACGCTAATGCATATACATTTTATTGATTATTATTTTCATAATATATTATACTCCGCAAAAAGGATTGAAATCCTCAAAAAAACCTTTTTTAGAAAAAGGTAAAAATGTTGCGTCAAGCATGTGGCAGAACTAGTTTATCTCTTATATTGCTTAAAAAAAAATGAAATCCATAATAGACACATGAGTCAATTTATTATTTCATCAGTATTCATTCTGATTAATTCCTCATATGGGGCGTTCTTCGTAGCTCTCCGAAGCCGGCGCGCGGACGCTAAAACCTCACATTTTCGACGCTTATTATCCCATATCTAAATAATGTATATGCTATCAATGTAGTTTTTTCTCAGCTTTCCGATGGTGAATTAGTTTTCCAAATTTTTTACATTTTCACAGAAAAAAAACATAAAACAGGCCATATCTCAAAAACCTATTTTTTTAAATTTTTTTAAGTAGTCTAGATCGAAAGCTGAGGTTTTTTTACGTTGATATGGACCTTCTGGAAACCTACTTTTTTTTTTGTATTCGAGTAATTGAGTAGCAAACATGAGAAAATGCGTCGCGTCGGGCCGGGCCGCGCCGCGCCGCGCTGCCTCCACGCGCTCGATTAAATATCCATACTAAGTAATTTGTGTCTGTTGAATAAAGGACTATCTCTCAATGTGTCCGCCAGAGGGATACCATTTTTCTCATACCTGCTACTGAATTCGTCCGGTGAAAGCTATAAAGTCATCCGTTACAAACGCCAAATTCATATCTTTATAACTGAAAAAATTCTTATTTGATTCTGCTTAACAATATATCGAGATTCAATAAGAGATTGTTCAAAACTAACATTCTCTATCCATTAATCTGTCCCTATTGAACGTTTAACGTTTCAATATTGAAACAAGATGGTTGGAGTTCAATTTCTGAAATGTGCCAATCCCTTTCAGAAACCGAATCACACTGTAAAAAAAAAATTTAGTCAAGTTTCCCCTATCATTTGCAGACACATATCCATCAATACCTGCAAATGCGAAAATTTGCTTGAAATGTAGGTTAGAATTATCCTCATCTTTGAAGAAAGAAAATAGTACAAATGATCCGTTCTCTCCAGTCAGTAAGAAATATAAACCGTGTCGAGAAAACTGCACTGATGAGTATCATAGAGCAGGTGTAACTGTCCTCGAGCAAATAAAAGAAAAATTTCGAGAGACCCAGAACAAACAGGAAAGAATTTTATTGCTCACTCTTACACCAAAATATTGGAGTCGTGATCAGCTTCAAAGAGAGTTTTCTTGCTCAGAATGGGAAGCAAGAAAAGCTCAAAAAACTAATGCTGAAAATGGTATTCTAACATCACCTATTGCAAAGAAAGGCAAAGTAATACCTGATGAAACAGTATCTTTAGTTAAAAGTTTCTATGAACGCGACGATAATAGTCGATTGATGCCTGGGATGAAAGATTTCTTATCGGTCAAAAAATGATAATGATGAGCGAGTTCATGTACAGAAGCGATTGTTGCTATGTAACTTATTAGAACTCTATGCTCAGTTCAAGAAAGAGTATGAGAATGTTATAATAGGGAACAATAAATTCACACAGCTCAAACCTCCCCATTGTATTCTAGCAGGTAGTAGTGGAACGCATAACGTTTGTGTATGCGTTCATCATGAAAACGTAAAACTTATGTTGAGTGGTGTAGAATTGGAACACTTGACAAAAAACACACGCTTTCCACTAAAAAATTATCATGACTGCATTAATGCAATTGTATGTGCCAAAACCATTGGACGCGTGTTTCTTAGGGGACTGTTTGGATTGTCCGAATACAGCTGTGCTTAAAGAGATCTTACTCCAAAGTTTTAATGATAATAATATTCACAATGTGAAATTTGAAACGTGGATGCAAACTGATCGTTGCTCAATTGTCACACAATCTGTCGACACATATGAATATCTGAACTTGCTGGGTGACAAATTAATGAAATTGAAAACTCACGACTTTTTTGCCAGAAAACAGTCTGTATTCATTCATGATTTGAAAAAAAAATTGTTAGAAGGAGAATTCTTAGTTTGTTTTGATTTTGCTGAAAATTATGCTTTTGTTGTACAGAATTCAGCTCAATCTTTCCACTGGAATAATAATCAGGCAACAATTTTCACAGTAGTTATCTACTTTCAGAGAAACAATGAACTTAAACACAAAAGTTTGGCTATTATTTCGGATAATTTATCTCATGACACTATTGCAGTTTATGTATACCAAGAAATAATCATAAATTATCTGAAGAAAGAATACAAACCAAAGAAAATTTATTATAGTACCGATGGAGCGGGTCAACACTTCAAAAATCAAAAAAGTTTCTCTAATCTTATTAATCATATAAGAAAGATTTTGGCATTCCCGCGGAATGGCATTTTTTGCGACCGCACATGGGAAGGGAGCATGCGATGGAATTGGAGCTAATGTGAAACGAGGTGCTAGACGAGCAAGTTTACAACGCTCTGCAAATAATCATATTTTAACCGCAGAAGGTTTATTTGAATGGGCAAGAAATTACTGTAAAGAAACCATGGTATTTTATAGTAAGAAAGAAGATTATGAGCAAGCTAAACTGAAATTGAAAGAAAGATTTGATAAGTGTTTTGCTATACAAGGTACTCTGCAATTTCATGCGTTCATACCAACTTCCAATGACAGACTGATGGTCAAAAAAATTTCATCTGCTGAGGAATATGAAATTTTTCCTAGATTAAAACGAACTGAAAAAGTAGTTCAGTTGAAACATAGTATGGCAAAGTCTTCAATATCAAAGCCAAAACGAAGGTCAAAGAATGTGAAATGAAATAATGTCCATATCTCAGTCCATAAACCAAATGAGTACATAATCTACGCTAGATAGTAGTTTATCCAACAGATAGAGACTTGTATGGATATTGAATATATTCCGATTTCGGCACTCTTGTAAGCAGAAGACTTGAGCTGGAGCGCGTGGAGGCAGCGCGGCGCGGCGCGGCACGGCGCGGCCCGGCCCGACGCGACGCATTTTCTCATGTTTGCTACTCAATTACTCGAATACAAAAAAAAAGTAGGTTTCCAGAAGGTCCATATCAACGTAGAAAAACCTCAGCTTTCGATCTAGACTACTTAAAAAAATTTTAAAAATAGGTTTTTGAGATATGGCCTGTTTTATGTTTTTTTTTTGTGAAAATGTGAAAAATTTGGAAAACTAAATTCACCATCGGAAAGCTGAGAAAAAAACTACATTGATAGCATATCCAACATTATTTAGATATGGGTCATATAGAGTCGAAAACAAGCGTCGAAAATGTGAGGTTTTAGCGTCCGCGCGCCGGCTTCGGAGAGCTGACGAAGAACGCCCCATATATAGTTGGAGTATTACGTATTCTTATTACAGTTTAGATACTATAGGAGACGTTGTCAACTTTAACTAACCAATTACGAAAAAACTTACCAGAATGCTCTTAGGTATCTCATCAATTATTTGAAGAACTAATGACGAACCAAATTGACGCCACTTGGTAGACATTTTTAACGTCTTAAGAATAATAATATTTCACTAAATCACTGGATGTGAAAATTATCATAGAAAATATGATAGAAATATTTATAATTTACTGAGACATATGATCAATAGTTTGAATTATTAATATTTGTCTCTTTGAAAGACAATGAAAGTATTGATAATAGAAGAATATATAAAGTCTATCTGAATTATAGGATTAACTGCATTGCAATTACGATACAAAAATATATTTGACATAAATCAAACGATTGAGGAGAGTTGTGAAACCGTTTAACTAGAAATAAATAGGTAATGAAATAAATAGGTAATGAAGAATATTATATGTCAGTTTAATAAGGCATTCAAAGATATTCGATCCTACCAAGTGGCGTCAATTTGGTTCGTCATTAGTTCTTCAAATAATTGATGAGGTACCTAAGAGCATTCTGGTAAGTTTTTTTCGTAATTGGTTAGTTAAAGTTGACAACGTCTCCTATAGTATCTAAACTGTAATAAGAATACGTAATACTCCAACTATATGAGGAATTAATTCAGAATGAATACTGATGAAATAATAAATTGACTCATGTGTCTATTATGGATTTCATTTTTTTTTAAGCAATATAAGAGATAAACTAGTTCTGCCACATGCTTGACGCAACATTTTTACTTTTTCTAAAAAAGGTTTTTTTGAGTTACTATATACATAAGATTATGTGGATATATATGTACATACATGCACTCAGAATCTGAATTTTACTTATAATTTTCTTATACATCAAAAAATGGAAATAAAATTGTACAACACCAGAATCCTCCATCCTAATTAGCTACACCATGAATTAAACAGGTTTGAATCACTTTGGCTCTGTTTGCCCACTTATATTTTACTCATCAAGGTGTACGAACATACCCCTGTTCGGTACCTTCAAAATAATCATACATATTCTAGAGCTTAATTAGTTTTTCTCAATCTACAATATATAAACTCCATGTTAATATTTAAAAGAATATCATGCCTTTGATCATTGATTTGAGCCAAACTCTACAGGTTTCCTGACACTAGTGGAAGCTACCGGTAGAGTTAGATGTTCTAGCGCTGACTTAGATTAGAACTTTATAGGAATTTAGACTGAGACAGCTATACATGGGCATATATATCTGCTTTGATTTGCCTAAAATTCACATAATTTCCATGATTCCATCAAGAAAATGACGTATTTCACGTTCATTGGTACTATTAATGAATATTAACTCAGGAAATTCACTTAAATTGTGTGAACAGCTATTGACGGGTGGTCTCAAACCACACTCCTGGTTAAGATTAGCCAATTTCATGTGTGAATAACTTGGAATGGGATTTGAGACCACCCGTCAACAGCTTTTCACACAATTCAAGTCAATCACATGAGTTAATACTCATTAATAGTACCAATGTAAGTGAAATATATCATTTTCTTGATGGAATCATGAAAATTATGTGAATTTTAGGCAAATCAAAGCAGATATACATACCTATGTTTAGCTGCCTCAGTCTGAACTCATATAAAGTTCTAAACTAAGTCAGCGCTAGAACATCAAACTCTACCGGTAGCTTCCACTAGTGTCAGGAAACCTGTAGAGTTTGGCTCAAATCAATGATTCAAAGGCATGATATTCTCACTTTAAATATTAACATGGAGTTTATATATTGTAGATTGAGAAAAACTTATTAAGCTCTAGAATATGTATGATCATTTTGAAGGTATCGAACAGGGGTATGTTCGTACACCTTGATGAGTAAAATATAAGTGGGCAAACAGAGCCAAAGTGATTCAAACTTGTTTAATTCATGGTGTAGCTAATCAGGATGGAGGATTCTGGTATTGAACAATTTTTTTTTATTTTTTGATGTATAACAAAATCATAAAAAAAAATGAAATCCTTAAGGGGTTACATACACCTTAAAATTGAAAAAAATCGATTTTTTTCCATGTTTTTTCATGTATTTGGATCTCCTCTTTCGAATGCCAAAACCCGTTTTCAAAAATTCGGCGTCCTTAAAAAGTTATGCGAGATTAACTCAAGTCATGTTTTGAGGCAAAAACCGCCAAAAATGATGATTTTCAATAACAACGCTGATTTAATTTTTTTTCTCTGCAGAAAAATATTTTATATCAATTTCATAATGCTTAATTATCAAAAAAAAACAATATTCAACTGTAAAAAAAATTGTGTCTACCTATTGCCAATCATGATTCAAATTATCACAAAGCATGAGCCTTATAGAACATTTATTTAATATAATTCGCAATAAATGACTCGAGTGCCAATGTTTTTGTTTCCCCGCGGCAAGGTCTTGACTATTTTCGGTCAAAGCGATATGTGCCGCCATTTTTAGTGTAAGAATGGTGTGACGTACTGACAACTCAGTACTGTCAGTAACGGGTAGAGCGCGGTATATATATTAATTATTCCTTGAATTAAGTCGCGCAAATTCACAGTTGAAATACTTGGTCACTCACGAAGGCTGGCGCAGTTGCGAATCGCCGTATATTTAATAAATCCTGACAGCACTGGGGAAACCCGCCGACAAGGAATCGCGACCATATATTGGATAAATCCCGACGGCTCTGGGGAAACCAGCCGACAATAAAACTGGCGCTCCTAATGACGCTCAGTGATCATCGGCACATAAGTCCCCGTGCAATAGACGAGCGGACCCGCCATAAATGCACCGGAGGAACTAAATGTACAAGGACAGCCTCCCGAGTCTCACGATTGGCCGAAATGCAGCGAAGCCACCCCCAACTCAGGGCCTCTCGAGGCGGAGGGAGCCATCACCGAGATGGAACAGCAGATCGACGCTAGCCGCCGAAGCGTATAGAAATATTGTACTACGCGGATTGTCTGGTTAAGAACTTGAAAATAAATTCACTTGGAGAGTTTTCTCTAAGTTTTCCTTGAACTATAGATTTTCTTAATTGTTGTCCTCTCCAAATTACCGCGCTTAAAAATATCTCTAAGAAACGGGGCTATCACACTGGTGACAGCGGAAAGTGGCTTTTAGATTTTCACTGGACCCTTGCTCACATAATTAACGAGAAGAAGCCCAGGAAAATCTTGTTACAGATCTCAGGATCACGCCAATCACTCTGCCAACAAATAAAAGAGGAGAAAAGAAGAGAGATCCAGCTAAGAAGCATAGCCAAGCCTTCTTTTCCAAGCCTTCGAGGTCGCTCAGCGCGTGACCGCGCAACATCACATTGAAGCCGAAGATTTCAACTGCGCCGACGTTAGTAAGTCCAGCCAACATTTCGATGAGTGACCATTCGCGATAAGTTATAGTGTAGCAATAATATTAAATTTTATCGAGATTGATGTACCGAAACAATACGTTATAGTTAAAGATTGTATACCAAAACATTTTGCATAGTGATAGATTATAAATTAAGGTAGATCTACCATAGAACGCTTTTTCTGCAAGTATTAATTGGATAAAGAAATTGAAACGGAAACAAAATTGAATATAATTATCAAATCGACTAGTTGCAATATTATCAAAAATTACTTGAATAAACTTGAATAATGCCTGCCGTAAGAAGTAAAGCTAAAGGTAAAACCCGACCCTACACTAGATCAAAAACGCAAAGAAAAAATAATGATAATATCAGGGATAATGGGAACGAACAAAATAGTAACTCCGTCGATTCAAGTAACAGTGCCTTAATCATCATTCCCGAAAATAATAGCGTGAACGGTACGAGCGTAGGGACCGGCCGAAGTGAAAACGCCTTCACCGCGATTGAAAGCTCAATTAGCTCATTCGCTATGAACCCAAAAGACGCTACTAAAATCATCCCCGATTTCGACGGAAAAGCGAAACAGTCGATGAATTTGTACGGGCATGTCAAGAAGCAAATAGCATGATTGCAAGTAATGCTCGACCGTACTTACTGCACTTAATCAGGCGAAAATGTAAAGACATCGTACAGACATATTTATTAGGGAAAGGTACACATGAAAACTTAGAAATATTTCTGCACGATATACAAAAAACATTCGGTCCGCGATACGATCTAAGTCAACTTTATTCGGAACTTGCTCGCATTGTACAAAAAAGTAATGAATCAGTTAGGGAGTACGGAACGCGCGTAAGTCATGTTTTAAATAAAATGATTATAGTAATAAACAAAAGTTACGATTCGGAACGAGCTGCAAACTCTATTGAAGAAAAGCGCGAAAACGCGGTTAAATGCTTTAATAACGGACTTGAAAATCGCTCAATACTTGAAAATGTGAGAAAAGAGAGACCGAGAACATTAGAAGATGCGATTCACGTTGCGCTTGACGAAGAGCAACAAATAAAACATCAGCAAAGCTTAAGACCATCAAGCTCGCAACCGAGCACAAGTGGGTACACGCCAATATCGCGAAAACCGCTGAATACTGCAAACGTCGCATATGTAAATGATTCGCAAGAAAATTCCCCTGTAAATTACCCATCAGGCTCAAATCAACAAATGAAATATAGAAATCGACCAATATGCTTTCTCTGTAGTAGACCAGGCCATAAAGCGCAACTGTCCAGAAAATCCATACAATATAGTGAGAAATGAGAATGATGCTTCCAATATTCACAAGAAAAATCCGTTCTACAAAAATAACCATCAAAAGAACTATAAGCAACAAAATATTGAAAACTTATCCAATCTATCGGTAAATGATCAATTAAGTCAAGTCCGCGAACTCTTGAATAACGTGCGCGATAATTTAAACGCGAGCATGACTCGGCAAACGGGGGCGAAGTCGAGTCAGAACAACAAGAACTCAGGCCCCGCAACGTACGTGTCTACTACGATGCCAAAAAAATAAAAAGAACAAAATCACCAGTAGTTTCATTGAATAGTAAAGATTTAAGAAATGAGAATTCGCCTTTCCTTATAGACACAGGGTGTACTTTAAATTTGATAAAATTTCAATACATCAATTCAAACGCAATAATTGATAAAGATATTATGTATAATCTAGTTGGCATTGGTAAGGGTATTATAAAAACAATAGGACAAATTAATATACAAATGGATGGGGTAATGTTGAATTTTCAAATCGTCCCCGACGAGTTTCCAATTGAAACAAATAGAATTATTGGAATAGATTTTTTAGAAAGCCAAAAAGCTCAATTAATTTTCAAGAAACAAGGCTCGGGAGAAATGATTACAAATTCAGAAACTTATCAATTCATAAATAATCGTGTAAATCAAGTATCAATCGAACTGCCCGCACGTTGTAGGAAGGTTGTAGAAATTCCAGTTAAGTGTTGCAATTTGAAAGAAGGAATTTTACCTAGAATTAATGTAGGTCCAGATGTATACATCGGTGAAGCTCTTGTTAAGCCTATTGATGGAATAGTTAAAGTCTTTGCAATAAACTCTTCATTCGAATCACTAAAAGTAAATTTTCCAGTTCCCGAATTAGAAGAAATTGAAATGAAAAGCACCGAAAATGTTTCTAAATTGACAGAGTCTATCTCAGATTCAACTATTTTGCGAAATAAACAAGAAAATGAACGAGTAACTGCTCTTTTGAAAACTATCAATTTGAATCATTTGAATGAAGAAGAAAAAGAATCTATAAAACAATTAATTACGGAGTTTCCTCATCAGTTTCAACTGCCCGGAGACAAATTGAAAGCTACTAATATATTATCGCATAAAATCGAAACTATAGATGATATTCCTGTGCACGTAAAACAATTTCGACTTCCTCATTCGCAGAAACAAGAGCTTTCCAAAAAAATTAACGAATTATTGAAAGATGGAATAATACAGCCTTCTAAATCACCGTATAACGCACCGTGTTTTTTGGTTCCAAAAAATCAAATAATCCAGAAAAGAATGAATGGAGACTCGTGATAGACTATAGAGCTTTTAAACGAAAAAGTTATTAATATCTCTTATCCATTGCCAAATATTACTGATATCTTAGATCAATGAGGTGGGGCATCTTACTTTTCAACACTCGATTTATTTTCTGGATTTCATCAAATTCCTCTAGATCCTGCATCTAAAGAAAAAACAGCCTTTTCGACTCCTTTTGGTCATTGGGAATTTAATAGAACACCCATGGGCCTTCGTACAAGGCCTGCAGTATTCCAAAATTTAATAAATAAAATTTGCTCCGGACTACAAGGTGTCGAAATGCAAATATATTTAGATGATGCAATAATTATATCGGACACATTGAAAGATCATATGCGTAAATTAAGAAATTTCCTAAAAATCATGAAAAACGCTAATTTAACCTTAAAACCAGAAAAAATGTTTTTATGCAAGGAAATAGTTTATCTTGGTCATATAATTTCGAGTAAAGGAGTTCATCCAGATCCAAAAAAAATCGAAGCTGTTAAACGATTCACCCCACCTAGAAATAAAAAACAAATTAGGCAATTTTTAGGGCTTATCGGATACTATAGAAAATTCATTAAAAACCTAGCCAAATTGGCTGAACCCCTGTACATGTTGACTAGAAAGGGATTAGAATTTCAATGGGGATCACCTCAACAAGAAGCTTTTGATAAGTTGAAAGATATCTTAACAAACCCACCACTATTACAGTTTCCTCAATTTGACAAAGAATTTATTATAACAACCGATGCCTCAGATTATGCGGCAGGAGCTGTGTTGAGTCAGGGCCCCATTGGAAACGACCTCCCAATCGCATACGCGTCTAAAGCATTTTCATCGGCCGAAAGAAAATATTCAACAACAGAAAAAGAACTGCTGGCAATGATTTTCGGGGTTGAACAATTCAGATGTTACATTTACGGTAAACATTTCACTTTAGTAACCGACCATAAACCACTCGTATGGATTCAAAATCTTAAAGACCCTACAGCGAGATTAGCACGTTGGAAAATTAAACTCCGTGAATATTCATTCAAAGTAGTATATAAACCCGGGAGAATAAATAGTAACGCTGATTGTTTGTCTCGATATTCATTTGCTGACCTTGAAAAGGAGAAAAAAAAATTGTGGTGGAAGGAATACAGTTTGTCACGATAGCGAAAAAATAAATTTTGAAAGCGAAGATGACTCCACTATGGGCCTGCAAAAGATGGACGTCTGCGCAGACTCCCCATCGGTTACAGATTCAAACGAAGAAATCTTGAATACCGCTAACATGATTGCAAAACTGTTCCTTACCGAATCATCGTTAGTAAATCATAACCATGGCAACGTGTACACTGAGGGATCTGATGAGGTGATAGAAAAAAATAACGAAAACAAAAAATGGAGAGAAAACGCTCATGAGCCTTGGTCGAGTGGGCCTCAGTGCCGCGACACCGAAAGTGCGGAGGAGCAGAAAAAAAATAAACAGAGCAGAATTTCTGGGAGAAATTCTATGGATAAGGGGGAAAAGAATGAAAAAAAATGATGCACCAAGATTCAGACTTGATCTCAGTACGTTTAGATGACATGGCTTATAAAATAGTTTTTCTCATGGATCATGCACGGATAAATCACACGAATGATATGTTATTAATGAGTAAAGATCATATGATTCATTTCATGTCAGCAGACAATAAATTCGTTACGACCATCAGTCAACAAATCCTTGAAAATAACATTTTGGACGAAAACATTTTTAAAAATATCCCACCACTAACAGTCGGACAAGTTGTAACTTTTAAAAAGGATGAAAGATTCATTTTCAATCTCGTAGTAAAAAGTAAACATGACGACGTACCGGAACTAATAAATGTAATTAACTGCTTTGATTGCCTCAAAATATCTATGGATGAACTAGATATAAAAAAACGGCCCGAATCTCAAAAACTGATAACGGTTTAGACAATCTAACTTGGACATCGATCGAAAACGCATTAATTGAAAAATTCGTGGGAGACGATTACTATTTCACGGCGTGTTCTAACGATATTCACTTTCCAGACGAAACCGAAAGAAACCTTATTTTACAAGAATATCACGACTCAGTAATAGGAGGACACCATGGAATAACTAAAATATATAAAGCCATTAGACATCACTTTTATTGGAAGGGCATGAAAAAAAGAAATATCCGATTATATCCGCTCGTGCCCAGACTGCCAACAAAATAAACTGACTCGCGTAAAAACCCGCCAACCCATGAAAATAACCGACACTCCAAAAGCAGCTCTAGATAAAATCCAGATGGATATTGTAGGACCCTTACCGCTCACCGATTTAGGAAATAAATATTTACTCACGATTCAATGCTGTTTAACTAAATACGCAGATGCCATACCACTGGCATCTATGGACGCTGTATCGGTCGCTACGGCGCTTGCAGAAGAATTTATCTCGCGACACGGTTGTCCAAAAACAATCCACACGGATCAAGGGACCAATTTTTGCTCTAAAATAATGAAAGCCATTTGTAACATATTTAACAACATTCATAAATAACGTCTACAGCATTTCACCCGGAATCGCTCGGCGCACTCGAACGAACGCATCATAGTTTTATCGAGTATCTCAGGCATTATTGCAATATAAGTAACTGGGACCGTTGGATTCGTTTTGCGATATTTTCGTATAATACACACATACAGGAAAGTCATGGATATACGCCCCATGAAGCGTTCTATGGGAGAGAAGCTAGGTTACCATCAGCATTTGCGAAACAAGAGACACCCTTGACTTTTAACGATATTATTGATAACATGATGCATAAATTAACGTATACACAGTCTCAAGTAGCTGCAAATCTGAATAAATCGAAAGAAAAATATAAAAGGTATTACGATAAACTGTTAAATGTACAAGATTTTGATGTAGATTTTGTCTATCTATTAAAAGAACCTCGTACTTCCAAGTTTGACGTACACGCTCTGGGACCCTTTGAAATTACCGAGAAAATTGATGAATTGAATGTTCGAATTAGAATGAATGCGAGAGATAAGATTGTGCATATCAATAAACTCAAGCGAGCCAATATTAGATTATAAGACCTTATATGTATCAGATTCATAGAATTATGTTAGAAAGTTAATTAATGATCAAGATCGTCTGTTAATTATAATCACAAAAATTAAGTTCATGTATGTACATGTATAAAGTTGCAAGCTGTTTCAACTGCGTTTTACAGCTTTTGTTTAAGGGGAGAAGTGTGACGTACTGACAACTCAGTACTGTCAGTAACGGGTAGAGCGCGGTATATATATTAATTATTCCTTGAATTAAGTCGCGCAAATTCACAGTTGAAATACTTTGGTCACTCACGAAGGCTGGCGCAGTTGCGAATCGCCGTATATTTAATAAATCCTGACAGCACTGGGAAACCCGGCCGACAAGGAATCGCGACCATATATTGGATAAATCCCGACGGCTCTGGGGAAATCCAGCCGACAATAAAACTGGCGCTCCTAATGACGCTCAGTGATCATCGGCACATAAGTCCCCGTGCAATAGACGAGCGGACCCGCATAAATGCACCGGAGGAACTAAATGTTCAAGGACAGCCTCCCGAGTCTCACGATTGGCCGAAATGCAGCGAAGCCACCCCAACTCAGGGCCTCTCGAGGCGAAGGGAGCCATCACCGAGAAGGAACAGCAGATCGACGCTAGCCGCCGAAGCGTATAGAAATATTGTACTACGCGGATTGTCTGGTTAAGAACTTGAAAATAAATTCACTTGGAGAGTTTTCTCTAAGTTTTCCTTGAACTATAGATTTTCTTAATTGTTGTCCTCTCCAAATTACCGCGCTTAAAAATATCTCTAAGAAACGGGGCTATCACAATGGCAATACTTTATGTGAACAGACCTTCAAAATTCATGTGTGAAACTGAACCATGAGTGTGGAATAGCCTTACTCTCAAGTTTGTTTTGATTATCAACTACCGGCTATTTTGGGATTAACCTCTCATTTTCTCAAAATAAAAATAGAAATATAAAAGAGAATAGTTCATGTTGCTGAGTCATTAGTAGTAAGTATCTGTTTGAATTCATAATTGTTTGAATAAATATTGAAGACAAAAATTTATTCATGATTTCATTTTTTGTTTTGAAAGCTATGTCAGCACAGAAGAAAAAAAAAGAAGTTCCCAGTGGCAAGTTGTAATGATGGTGCTAATGTTATTCTAGATGTGATGAGTGCATTAGGTATTGTTCCTGGTACGAGTGCTAGTCTCTATTCTGCCAAGAAGAATGAAACAAGGATTCGTATAATGGATAGTCGAGTGGAGGCATCAACTTTCCAAGCTCGCACGCTGAGAAGAAGACTCAGGCATGGAGTGTCTGATCATTCCTATCAAGCAGGGGCATACTAAGGAGCAATTTCAGTAGTGAAGTTATGTGATATCATAAGTGACTGTGATTTGTTCAGAAATTAAACTTTAAAATGTGTTTTTCTCAAAACTGTGATTTTGACATATGTGATGTACTTGCCGTAAGATCCAAAAAGCTGAGGTTGATGTATACAACTTTTGTAAAGTGGATTGTGTTTGTGACATCAATACTCATATCCGGAACCTCAGTCGCCAAGATCCAATCAAGTTTGACCCCATAAGCGTGTGACCAAACCAGTGAAATAGCTGTTTTCTTGATTTTTCATCATTGTATTCGATAAGCCTACAGACTTGGGTGGTCAAACTTGATTGGATCTTAGCGACTGAGGTTCCGGATATGAGTATTGATGTCAGAAACATAATCTATTTGGCAAAAGTTGTATACGTGGACCTCAGCTTGCTGGATCTTACGACAAGTGTGATATTAGAGTTACTAGAGATAAATAGCTATATAAAAAATTCCAATGCACTTTTGGGATATATTTTCTGTGGAAAAGTTTCAAATTAGTGTACAGAATCTAGAAAAAAAATTTTTTGAAAAAAAAATTGAAAATAGTTATTTTTTTCTGTTGTACAAGAATCATTAATTTTAATGTGTACGTAACCCCTTAATAGACACATGAGTCAATTTATTATTTCATCAATATTCATTCTGATTAATTCTTATATTGTTGGAGTATTATACGTATTCTTATTACAGTTCACATACCATAGAAGACGTCAACTTTGAGTAACCAATCACGAAAAAACTTACCGGCATGCTGTTTGGTACCTCTTCAATTATTTAAAGAACCAATGACGAACCAAATTGACGGCACTTAATAGGCATTTTAATGTCTTAAGAATCGTAATTTTTCAATTCCAAAATTAACTTTACAATTTTGTTAATCTTACTCATTTGAGAACTTGAAATTTGTCCATGGTGCCAACATCATGGAACGCGATAGTGTTCCATGCGTCAAGCAGAAGACACCGCACTATATAATGTTTGATATTGCACGCTCGATTTTTACATTGGCATTAATTTAGCCAAAACGACTTTTTTTGGATGCGAAACAGGATCTCATGATCATCTAGCATCCCAATTGATTGCCCAATCCCGATTGACAAAAAGAAATACTCGAAAACTCGTTCGCAATAATGAGTTTGGAGTACCGTGTCAAGCGATCTACTAATTTATTCTCCAGACCAGATTTTTCTTCAGATCATTTTTTCTATAATCATTTTATATTCATTGAAAAAAGTGAAATCTATAATAGACACATGAGTCAAGTTATGATTTCATCAGTATTCATTCTGATAGTTCTCATATTGTTGGAGTATTACATATTCTTAATACAGTTTACTTACTCTAGGAGATGTTGTCAACTCTAACTAACCAATTACGAAAAAACTTACCGAAATGCTTGTTAGGTACCTCATCAATTTTTTGAAGAACTAATGACGAACCAAATTGACGCCACTTGGTAGGATCGAATATCTTCAAATACGTTTTTAAACTGAGATATAATATTCTTCAACACCTAATTATTTCTAGTTCACACGGTTTTACAATCTCTCCTTGATCGTTTGATTTATTCCAAATATATTTTTGTATTGAACTTGCAGGTTCAGTCAACCCTATAATTCAGATAGCCTTTATAAATTCTTCTATTATTAAATGCAAAACTAAGGTTTCATCATAAAGATAATTTATGTGTATATATTGTCGGCCTTATGTACAAATTTCACGTTCTCAAATTAGTAAGATTAACAAAATTGTAAAGTTAATTTTGGAATTGAAAAATTACGATTCTTAAGACATTAAAAATGCCTATTAAGTGCCGTCAATTTGGTTCGTCATTAGTTCTTTAAATAATTGATGAGGTACTCAAAAAGCGTGCCGGTAAGTTTTTTCGTAATTGTTTACTCAAAGTTGACAACGTCTCCTATAGTAAGTAAACTTTAATAAAAATACGTGATACTCCAACAATATGAGAATTAATCAGAATGAATACTGATGAAATAATAAATTGACTCATGTGTCTATTATGAATTTCATTTTATTTTAAGCAATATAAGAGATGAACTAATTCTGCCACATGCTTGACGCAACATTTTTACTTTTTTTTTAACATATACATAAATTATCTCCATGACGAAACCTTAGTTTTGCATTTTTACTGGATGTAAAAATTACGCAGCTCCACAAAAAAGAATTGAACCAGAGACTGGATCACACTACTTATATGAATTTTTGGCTGCTGAAACCGAATCCGAGGTCTGTTTAGCTCCACCATCTCTGCGTTTAGCCATAACCTCAAAAATATGGCGGACGACATATCGATGAAGTCAATATTTTGTAAAACAAAAAATTCTATTTCATTCTACATACTAAAATGAAAGAAAACCAAGTAAGAATACCAGGAGCACACCCTTGGAACACCGTCATCGGCGACCCAATTTACCTGGAGTTCGTACGGGTTCAGGGTCAGCTTTTGTGAATGAAAATACCAGGAGCGCATCCCCGGAACGCCGTCATCGGGTACCTCACTACCTGGTCATCGTTGAGGTCCCGGGTCAGCATTTCCAAGAGAAAATACCAGCAGCGCACCCTTGGAACACCGTCATCGGGTACCCTGACCACCTGGATATCGTTTGGGCCTAGGGTCAGCTTCTCCAAGTAAGAATATCAGGAGCGCACCCTTGGAACACCGTCATCGGGTACCATAACTACCTGGACACCGTTGAGGTCCAAGGTCAGCATTCCCAAAAGAAATGCTGACAGATCGGGGCTGGCATGAGGCTCCGCACGAGCTCGTGCCAGCCCCGCGCCCGTCTCTCACCCGTTGCCGACGACACCTCCGAAGCCTGCCGCACTCTCGCTGCTGCGACGGGAGCGCGATGCCCGTCCGCCCCGTTGTTCTGCGCCCGCACGACCTTCACTGGCCGAATCTGGGGTGGCGCGTCGCTCTGGGGCGGGGGTGCGGTTCCCCCCACGGCGGGACTCACCAACCGCTCCCGTCACTTTTGGGCGAGGAGAAACCGCACCATCTCGGGGTCCTGCTCATCCCGAGCAGCCATATTGCATAAGCGCGCGGCGTCGCGCTACAGCGGGCTTCGGCTGCGGCTACGATCGGTTCTCGGCGGGGATGTTGGCCGCGGCATCCACTGCCGCGCGCTGATCCATCGCCGGTACGCCTCCGTACAGCGTGGGCATCGTGTCCTGATCCTCCTCTCGCATTTCTGCGAAGGTGCGACTGGGCCTCCGTTTCTCCTCGTCCCACTCTCGTGGAGCATGGTTCCGAGGCGGAGATATGGGTACGAATCTGGACTGGTGTCCAATCTCCGTCGTATCTCATACTAATCTCTGACACAAACAAAAAAAGAAACGTGTTTAAACAAAACAAAAAAAAAACAATTGGCAATACGTTTAGTCGGTCTTCGACGTTCAAGGGGGTATCCATCGCGTTAGCTCGCTGACCGGCGCTCTCGTGTTTCGTTTGCTCCGGCCCATATCCAGGATGTACGTAAGCGGCGATAATTTTTCTGCGATCCAATATGGTCTCGTTTGTTCTTGAGCTTTGAACACGTTCTTAATTACATAGTCGCGCAATGCTTCCAATCGCCGTGCTCGTTCTTCCGGTAAGCATTCTCCAACCTCCCATCTCACGCTGTTAATTGGGACCGGGTGCCGTTCGAAGTTCAGGTGGTTTATGACACCGTCGCCCACCACCGTATGTGTTGCTCCGGTGTCGTACAATGCTTTGAACAGTTTCCCCCGATCACGATGCCCAAGTTATTCTGATCGTCGCCCACTACGCCGTTGATAATGATCTCCGCCGCACTGTGGGCAAAAACGGTAAAATTCGATTCACTTCCAAATAACTTTTGAACGACATAATATTTTTTGATAATTCAAAGATGAAATGGAAGCTATACATTCAGAGCATAGATTCAAACTTCTAGCGAACCAGTGAATTAATTTCATCATTGGAATAAATTGATGTAAAGTGAGGAAAAATAGGTCGATTTTACGAAATTCGAAAAATAATCTATCAACGGATATGAGCTGTATCATGATAGAAGGCTTGCGTATACCTTGAAATGTCAGTAATAAGGTGGTGGAAGAATTTTTGAAAAATTTTGAAAACTACTATAGTAAATTGAGGGAGAATAAACAAAAAGTAACTTGCCGAAAAATGGTCATATCAACTTCGGACTTGATCGAAATTATCAGGAATATCGTTGGGGTGCATCCGCGCGTTCAGTGAGTGACCCTCTCGGATTGTACGATCGAAAGCAGCGGTCGATACGTTTTCCAAGCGGTATACACAATTTTGAAACGAAATTGCTTTGCAGCTAAAATTCTAAAAGTAAATATGGTTGGATTTTCACCATTCAAACTGCATTTTCATCAGAAAAAATGATGATTAATCAATACAATTCGGGATGGTCACTCAGGTACCTGACCCTTCCTAATTGCATTCAGCATCGAAGTCGAAAAATGCAAAAATTTTCATATCGAAGTCGTGTAAATTGATTGATTAATCATTATTTTTTCTTGTGAAAATGCAGTTTGAATGATGAAAATCTAACCATATTTACTTTTAGAATTTCAGCTGCAAAGTAACTTTGTTTCAAAATTGTGTATACCGCTCGGAAAACGCATCGACCGCTGCTTTCGATCGTACAATCCGGGAAGTTCACTCAGGTACCTGACCCTTCCTAATTGCTTTCAGCATAAAAGTCGAAAAATGCAAAAATTTTCATATCGAATTCGTATAAATTGATTAATTAATCATCATTTTTTCTGATGAAAATGCAATTTGAATGGTGAATATCTGACAATTTTCGCTCACTAAGACATAATCATTCGGTATAAAAGGGTGAAAACGAGTATTTGGCCGCATCAATTTGTTGGAATAATTCGGCAAAAACATCGAATTCAAGGCTCATTTTTCGTACTCCATGAGTCGTCAGGTTAAAAATTGTAAACTCATTTTGCAATAATTTGTTTAAACAATTTTTTTTTGTAAGCTCTAGACCAGTTTACTTGGCGTAATCTCCATTAATGTGAATCCAAAGTATCGATGTTGTTATCAATTCTTGTTTTTATATAAATTGACAACTGTTATTTATATAAAAAATCTGATTTTCAAAAAAATATGTTCGATTTTCTATCGACTCAAAATGTGACCAGCGAGCCAAGCAGAGGTAGAATGTTGGATTTAGGCTTGACACCAACAGTGCGAGGACCCCTTTACTCGAAGAACGAGCGTCCCACATGTTCCGAATTGCAGCTCCGGTCGAGCGGAGTGTTTATGGCGAGCTACTGATGAGCCCGTAAATCCTGACCCGGAAACAAAAGAGTTTTTCTTTCTGCCTTTCCCCTATCTTCGTTTTTCCAACATTTTTCGATATGGCTTGCAAATTGATAAATATTTTCACTTGACTGAACACGCGGATGCACCCCAACGATATTCCTGATAATTTCGATCAAGTCCGAAGTTGATATGACCATTTTTCGGCAAGTTACTTTTTGTTTATTCTCCCTCAATTTACAATAGTAGTTTTCAAAATTTTTCAAAAATTCTTCCACCACCTTATTACTGACATTTCAAGGTATACGCAAGCCTTCTATCATGATACAGCTCATATCCGTTGATAGATTATTTTTCGAATTTCGTAAAATCGACCTACTTTTCCTCACTTTACATCAATTTATTCCAATGATGAAATTAATTCACTGGTTCGCTAGAAGTTTGAATCTATGCTCTGAATGTGTAGCTTCCATTTCATCTTTGAATTATCAAAAAATATTATGTCGTTCAAAAGTTATTTGAATGTGAATCGAATTTTACCGTTTTTGCCCACAGTGCGCCGGATCACCCGGGTCATCAGTGCTTGTTCGTTCTGTCGTGTTCCCTCGGACAAGGTGGGCGCACACTGCATCGTTACCGGACGCGATTGTGCGCTGACCACCTATATCCTCAGTACTCTCGACCGCGCTCTCCTCACTGAACCAGTGTTCCAGCAAACTCCTTGCAACTCCCGCAACTGGTTGGTCTTCTCGACCTCAAAGTCGATTTCATCCTCGTCGGAATTGGCTGCGTCTCTCAGACGCTTTTTGATTAGCAATTTCTCATACGCTTTCGTAGGTCGCATAAGTCCGGAGCAGTCTGCAGTCTGCATCCGTTGAAATACTGATCGACACTCACTCGTTCCTAACCCCTCTGGATCAGGTACTCTCTCGTGATCGTTCGCTCCTAACCCCTCTGGATCAGGTACTCTCTCGTGATCGTTCGCTCCCCTGGTGTGCCTAGCACTGGGCCCAGTATTACTGCCGCTGTGGGCGTCGTTCACATTTACTCGTACTCGGCACACTCTGCGGTATTTCCCGGTCTTCCGTTCGTTTGCCGTTACCAGTGTACACTTCTGGCTTTTGGCTACGGCTCCTGGGCTTGTTCCCGCTCTCACTCGCGCGCTCGTTGTTCAGTTTTGCAGGTACCTTCTGACTCGGCTCTGCGCTGTAATCAGCTTGAGGCGCTCTATTGGTATCTTTCCCACAATTTATACTGACACTTTTGTCGTCTTTTTCGACGACGTTACTCGTTACGACCATACTCGACCCAAGCTGATCCCTCGGCAGAGCTCGCGAGTCTCATTTGTCAACCTGTTCCCGAGTTTTCGCCGATTTCTCCTCCGCTCGTTCTTTCGCGCCGTCTCCTCGTCTCGTTGCATTCGTCAACCGGTTTTTCCAGTTAACGAATTTTTCAATCGCCTTCGTCACCGCTGCGCGCTGGAGTCTCCGCTCGTTCTAAGTTGGTATTAGTTGGACCCCTTTTTCCCTTCCGGAGACTCGCAGTCGGCTGACTTGTCCCATCCGTGATGGCGTGGAGCGCGTGGGACTTTAATCCACTCCCGCCTCCCCTTTTCCCGCCAGCGATTTAAGTCCGTGACACACAAAACACGAGTCATATTGGATTCCTGGTGTTTTGCATACCTGGCAATAAAGCGACCCCTGGGATTTCTTCGGGCGATTGCCCAAGTGATCTAGTGTCCAGGTTTCTGGCAGGAAAAACACACTCCCACAAACGTGTTACTAGGGTCCCCTATGGGACCGTTCGCGTTCCCTGTGTTGATGTTGGTACTCCCAGAATGTTTTGGCGGCCCCGATTGGCTGCTATTTTGTTGCGTTTGTTCGCTTTGTCGGTCCTCCATCAGCTTGATTAGCAGCTGCTTCAGCACGCTAATCTCTGTTTTGGCCGTTCGTTCGGTTGTCGCCGCAGCGACCACTGCTTTCTCTCCCGTATCCTTCTTACTCTTATGAGGTTTCTTTCCTTTCCCTTCCTCTGCCGAACTCTCCTCGTTACCGCGCCTATTGTCAGATTTCAGGATCGCCGATATTGATCCTTTTTTGTCGCACTCGTACGCAGCTGCCGGTATGCGTGACCTCTCTTTGCTCGGCGGCGGCTCGTAACGCGCGTCCAAGTCACGTAGCTTTTCGTACTCTCTGCCCGCTCGTTCCAAATCTCTGTAAGATTTCATCCTCATGTGCAACATAGCACTTCTGTAACTTGCCAGGAGATTCTGGAAAGCTCTGTCGACCTGTCTCGCTTCCTTAGTCCGCTTAAATGTTTATTGGCATTATGTTGATACCAAATTAAATCCCGAAGATGTGGACTTTCGAGGTATAAAGCCAAACATGTTGAAGGAATTTGATCTTTGGTGGCATGAGCCACTTTTCTACGAGATGGTTCGTAACCCTGGAGTACGGAATCAGACGTCTTGAACTCTCACGTAGTTTGTGAAGTAAGAGACTCTCGTCATGCGGCAGTATGCAATTGAAGTTGCAGAAAATCACTATGTTTGGGATCTCATCAGTCTGTATTCTACTTTTAACACTTTTATGCGCATAACTGCGTTGGTGTAAAGTTTCACTCTGAGACTACAAATTTGCATTACTGCTAGGAGGAAATCTATTATTAGCTCTAATTTAACACGAAAGCTAAACACTGACTACAAATTCAAATTATTATAATTGTTTTGGATCGATGTCGAGGCTATTTTTGGTCCCTCACATACGTCTTCGGTAGCTGAAAGAGAGAATGCTTGTTTGTTATGGATATTCCTTCATAAACAAATTCACTTCACCAACAACATATAGCTTATTGTCAAGGCCGGTAAGTTTAAATTTATAAGAGGCCCTTTAAGTCAATTAAATCTTACTCTATGGAGTGAATTGATCCACGTAGGAAGTAGATAGAAGCATTCAAGCATTCCTCTCGAAAAAAAGCACCCACTAGTTTTACCTTCTAAAACCATATCTTCCTCTATGATGATACGCCGTACTCAAATCAAAACTCTTTACGGGGCCACGCAGTTAACTCTCGGTACAACTCGCATTCAATATTTGATACTCAATGGTCGCCGCGAGGTGAAATCTATTATCTACTCTTGTCATACATGCATTCGTCATGCTGCCTTGAACAGAACTTAGCTCATGGAGGACTTGCCCGCAGAGCGTACCTCACCGTCTGATCCCTTTGAATATTCTTGGGTTGATCACGCTGGTCCCATTCCTATGCAAGCCTCGTTCTTACGAAGAAAAATCACGACAAAAAGGTATATTTGCATTTTTGTGTGCTTATGTACTCGTGCGTTTACCTGGAGGCAGTCGAAGACCTGGTGAATTCATTGCCGCTTTTGAGCGCTTTCAAGGTGAACGTGGCCAGTGCAAAGAGTTAGTCAGCGATCAAAGAACTAACTTTGTTGGAGCTGATGCAGAATTGCGCTGTATGTTTACGGGAGTCTCTGAATACTCTAAACAAATTGTATGAAAACTCCTCGACGATGGTACAATTTTGCGTTTTAACCTCCCTGGTGCACCACTATTGGAATCAGGGGTCAAAGCTGTCAAGAATCACCTTCGTCACGTGATAGGCGATCGTACACTACCTTCCGAGGAATTATAAACTTTATTCAAAAAGATTCAGGCTTGTCCTAATTCGAGTCTTCGTTCGCTTTAAATGCCACGACGAACGATGGTAAGCGGAATGGACGAAATTGCCACTAGCTATGTAATGTGGCTAATATCCCCGCTGCGCAGACGCACGTTCCTAACTTGTGGAGCGCTTGGACCTGCAAGGGAATAACTCGGCGCCCGAACCGAGTAGTCTTGCTACAGATGGCCCATTGGAGACTGGGATCGGATATTCTAGCTATCTGCGACCACCACATAAACTCGCTAGCGCTCGATACGAGGAGTTTTGCCCTATTAAATGAATTAGTTCCTTCCTATTTTTGGCTATTACATTTATTTTTTCAAAATCCCTAGCGTTTCTTCAAGTACTTTACATACCCTACGCTCAACATATCTATGTTAATTTCATCAATAGTCGATGTACTATCATTTATGAAATTGCTCAATATTAACTCTAATTCTTTTTCTTATGTACCAGATTACACAAAATGTCACGTAATGCTAACAAGAGATTCTACAAGCTTGATAGCTGTCAAGAATCGTTAAGCTATATGGATCCATGCTATAATTCTCACGATGACAACAGATGGAGTTTTGAAGTGGCTTGGGAAGCAGCAAACAAAGGTTTGTAACCCTGTTTGAATTTCGAGTAATCTTGAAATTGAGTTCGATTATTCATAATGTGATGGTTTCGTATTTTCAGTTGGAGGCATATACACTGTAATCAGATCAAAAGCTTACGTTTCAACTGAAGAAATGGCTGATCAATATTGCTTACTTGGACCATATAAAGAGTCTTGTGCAAAGACAGAAGTTGAAGAAACAGATTTCTCTGAAGGAAGTCCTCTGAACAAAGCTGTTCAGAATTTACGTGATCAGGGATTCAAAGTGAGTTGTCTGTTATAAATTCTGATTTGGTCAGATTTATTGCCAAACTATCACATCTCACGTATGTCACGAATCGGCAGGAGTCATCTTATGAAACCCGATTGATGTAGCCAAGTCATCTTTTGTCCAGTATCCTTATAACATTCTTTCAATTTCTTTCTCTTCTACCCGTTTTCTACCCCTTTCTTCCTCTTTTAGCCCCCCTGTATAACCCTTACTTCAGCCCCTATTTTAGTCTCTATTTCAGCCTTCATTCAGCCCCTTCTTTAATATTTATCATCATGTACTTATGATAATTTTTCAAAGTCGATTGATTCTTTGTCTCAAAAACTTTCAACTTTTCTTTTTTCTTCTTTGATGCAATATAATCTATGGAAGTGGACCTATTCCGCGATGAAGCTATGTAAATGAAACAAAAAGTTATTTTTTGTTCTTAATTTCATAATGGCTGGATCTGGGAGATTCAATTCGAAATCTCCTCCTGGAGTCATGAATTTATCACTAAAAGATTTTTTGTGATGAATCCATGACCAAAAGCTTCGACGGAAATTATAGCATCATCATCTTCAATTTTGAAAATCAACGTTTGACAAGAATTGAAATGAAGTGGTAATTCAAAAGCTGATTGATCTGAATTTGGAAATTAGAGAAAGTCGAAAATATTCAGAGTAATAGGTACGCGTAAGTAGAGCTCTTTATGCACAAGAAAATCACATGTCGCTGGAAATATAAAATAAAAAATTAGAAAATGATGGATTTCGATGAATTTTCATTATTTAACAGTACATATTGTGTAACGAGTGCTTCACAAGCACTCGTTAACGCGCGATCGCCACGTGCTGCGCCGGAAGCACGGACGAGCGTCGCGAGTCACGTGATCGGCCCCGGCACGGGCCGCGGTCCTTTGGGCTATGCGCCGCGAGAGAAAGAAAGAGAGAGAGAGGGAGATCATAGAAAGGGGTGGACCTCTCGGCTCGCGTGGCAGGCAAGCCGCGCGAGTACAGGAAGGCTCCTCACTTTCGCGCCGACCCTCGTGCTTATTAGCACGCGCCCGCATCGATCACCTCATCCGCGCCGCGCCGTGAACGGAGATACTTGTGTGCGTGTGTGTGTGAGTGTCCCCGCTGCCACCTCGACGACACTCCCAGCGCCACGCCTGCCCAGAGAAAACGCTGTTTTCTCCGGGCGCGTGGGTCAACCCCGCCCCAAGATTGGTTCAGCCGTGACCGCGCACACCTGAGCCGTTTTAGAGCACGTGCGCCAGGACTAGCGCCGGCATTGAGGAGCAGTGAGCGAGCCTGCCGAACACCCTGTGGGCGAAAGCAGACGTGCGATAGCCGAACTGTAAGTCGCGCGCCTTGTATTTTTCCGCGAGCGAGCGAATACTCGGCCACGCGGTCGAGCGGCTCTCTGCACGTACGCGCGTTTGAAGTCGCTGGCGGGTACCGGCCCACCAGCGCAAGTGTGTTGTTTTTGGCACCTCAATGAAGAGGCTTAACTTTTTTATGACTAAAAATAGAGTCACGCGTTGGATTTGATTGGCCTCCTCGCACCCCTTGACCCCCTACCTCCACAGCCCAGAAGCCTTCGGTTTCTCAGCTCACAGAGTTATGCCGCGCTCGCGTATTCCCGCTAGTCGTAAGTGCGCGATATTTCAAGGGCTTATTATACGTGGTGATTGCCATCGAGCCCCAACAATCGGCGGGAGCCGCATCGATCGCGAGCGCCGAAACGATCCCCCCAGAATCCCTTCCGCCCGCTCTTCCCAGTCCCAGGGTGGCGATCACTACGCGAGCAGTGACGGTCCGTACCTGTGTACGGACGGCTGGGGGTCACTCCTGAGACCCTTGACCAGGCGTCTGCTCGTGGGAGTTGGTCGACCGACCTGGCCGCTGGGCGGGAGCAGGGCCACGAATAATTAGTTCGGGGTGCGTCTCCAGCATAACGATAAGTGCAGAATTCACCCCGTTGCAATGGATATAACTTGATTGCAATACATAAAATACGATGATTATCAGAGAGGACGGGGATTGACGACTGCTTTGATTTTATTCTCTCATGTAAATCTGTTTCTTTCATGAAAATCAAAATATTTAATCATAAATTGAGGATTGGCGTGCAAAGTGGGTAAGGGAAGTACGTCCCTGTAATATTAATCATGTAATAAAAATAATAATGTTCATAACTCTTCATGATCAGGAGACTAGTTACGTTAGGGCTACTATTACATCGTCTTCTAAGGAGAATTGAATGATGAGTATTGAAAATCGTCCATAGTCAGGGGAATATCAAAATATATCAGAACTAAACTGCAATTGGAATGAGTTGGGAATCAATTTAAATAAATAAATGAATCAATAAATAATTCCAATTTCATTTGAATTGGAAAATCAAATCCAATGATTGAAACTTGTAAGATACGATGAAAAAACGAAGCCATGATATTTTATTTCATCATGGTGTCGAAAAATGTTGTATAGTGGTGTGTGAGAACTCTGTCATGTTGATAGAGTTCTCACACACCACTATACAACATTTCGAAATCTGATATTTCGAATATTCGCTTTCTGGGTACCAATGGCTATTAGGTTATGTTGGTAGTACTGAAAGGAAGATTTTGGCCTTCATTCCATTCAATTTGAACTTCAAACCACTGTTTTACTAGAGTTTGAAGCCTCATCTTTCACTTTGGCTTTCTCAAAGAGAGCGCCAAAATCATACTTTCGAATACGACTTCGGGACCTCGATTTTTGTAATTTATGGATCGTGAAATATTGAATTCTAAAGTATCAGTATGTACGTATGGTGCATGTGATTCTATGTTGGAGACGCGATAACTCTCGGAGAAATTGTCCGATCTTCTTGAGATTTTGCCCACCGGTTACTCGTAGTAAAATGCAAACTAAATTCAATTTTCAACTGAATCAGTTGTTTATTTTCTTAGCAACCGTTGTTAAGGAGTGTTTTTGGGAAGTTCACTATGATTCTTCGGAAATGTTTGTTGAGGTTCGAATACATATGGAGATAAGCGAGAATCGATAAGATATTCTCCGTATCAACCATTGTTGATATACCTATCAACCATTGTTTACGTCCCTAGCAACCGTTGCTAAAGGAAGGCATGAAATATTGAGTTAAAGTTTATTTCCAGTACTTTTGAGGATAAAAGCCACAGAATCTTCTCATTTCCCACAGTTATGTTTTTGATATCTCTAGCAACTATTTTTTATATCTCCATTAACCATTGCTATGGTCAAACCGGCAGTCAAGGTTGTGAGACTTGACCTACCCGCGGTATCTTTATCTTACCCGGGTTCAAAAACACGATCGTGTGTTTCCCGATTCGGCGCGAGCCAGGATGGAGTGGTGATCCCGGAGATACGAATTGGTGAATGAACGAAAGGTGCGTAGCGCCGTGTAGGGGTATCGGGGAATAATAGCGCCTACTGAATGGGAATGTAAATGTCTACTTACGTTGCGGTGTGGAAAATAGCGGCGGCTGGCTGGTCGGGTGGTGTCTCTCCTCATCGCAGGTACGGTCGCAACGGGCGGTCAGTTTTCTCTTACCATGGCGCGGGTTTTCGCAGTAAATGCGTATGGCTTTACTTTAGTTGGATATAGAAATACGGGATTACTCGAGTAATAACGTTGAGATACTTTTAACTGAGTTCTTTATTCGAGCACGCTTAAGGGGTAATATACCTTTGTGACTTTTTTTCCAATTTTTTTTTATTGCCTTAAACACTCCATAAACTACCTTAGAATGATGTAAAAAGTCGATCAAGTAGGGGATGAAGTTCTAAATGCCTCAAAAAATCGATTCTCTGAAGAGAGTCGTATAGTACTAGTACAGTACTCAAAACTTTGAACGCGTTTATCTCGAAACCGTCTTTTTTGACATTAGCCTACCGATAGCGTCGTCAATTTTCAACCGATTCACTTCAAATTTTAACTGTAGCCTGGAAACATGATTTCTAAGTGAACGTCGTACGATTTTTTCGATATTTTGATTTTTACCGATTTTATGGCCGATTTTCGATCGATTTTTTTGCGAAAAAAAAACAAAAAACATTCAAATTGACGCCATTTGGCCCCAAATTCGAATTTCAAAAAAATGGCCTGATGTTCACTGAGTTTTCTATTTTACTTGAATGTCCCGTTTGATTTTTTGTTCTAAGTTCAAAATTGTGACCTGTAGCGGTAGGCTAGTGAAGAAAAAGTAAAAAATTTTTTTCTGCTTTGACGAGCTGGTACGCCGCCATTTTGTAGTTTTTGGAAAAAATAAAGTGTGTTTTTTGTAGTTGAGTGTAGTACTTTCATATGCAATAAACCCCATATTCATAGGATTTTCCTGCGCTTATGGTAAGTGTTTGAAAATGACCCCGAAATCGGAGGTCACAAAGGTATATTACCCCTTAATAATTAATATAAAGTGTTACAAACTTTACTTTTCCGAAACCGAGTGACAAAGTAACGGCGCGCGATTTTCAAACACAAGTTTGACTTACGCGAGAAGCAGAGGTTTAGGCTCAAATCCTGCCCTCTCGCTGTTGCTGGCGCATTTTTTAGAGGAAACTTGTAGGGGTTTTTGGTAGGGAAGATAGGAGAAGTGAGGCAATGAATCTACTGAATTAAATGCTCCATTTGACAAGAAAAGTATGGGTGCTTCTGTTTGCACAGCTATAACGATCGAGCGTCGGAATGCGTACATTTTGGCTCCCGGATTACCTATGATGGTCATACGCAGCTCGTTTCCTGGAATCTTCTTGTCCCAAATACATAAATGTTGTTGGTCCGGATGCTCGCTTCTGGCGGGGAGAAAAATGTTATCGAAAGTAATCTGTAGAAACAGTTTTTGATACTGAAAAAAAATTGAAGGTGAAAAGGTGGGACTCTAACTCACGTCCACGTACTGAGAAATGAGCCAGCAGTAATTAGACCAGTGCATACTAGTCACACTATTTAAAAGCTTGAAGTTTCTACCACCGGGGGATCGGAACACAGACAGATCATTATGCTGGAGTTTCACAACGGAATAGTCAATTGCAAAGCTAGAACTAAGAGGGGAGATCATACGTTTTCGATAAGCGTCAAAAGGAGAGAAGATACATATCATGATGAATTTTTTTATGTGTGAGTTAAAAATACTCGAGGAAATTATGATGGAGAAATAAGGATAATAATCAAAATAGCAAAATAACCATGCGTATGATCGGATAAGTTCATCATCAGACTAAAAGAAATTTGAGGATGTCTAAAAATGAAAAATTTAACATCATATAAACTACCATCTTAGTATTGAGTATTATCAATGGTAACTACCATTAATAATACACTAGAGTATATAATCTCTCACTATGGGTAAATAAAAATCACATTAGATTAGCGCGGAGGGAAAGGAAAAACTATATAATAGCGCGCACCAAAATTCGCGATGTCAGCACGCCCGAAATGGTGTCCGCGATCCGAGTAGTCGGAGCATTCACTAATTGGGAAACATGGCAAATGATAACAGTAAAATAACGAAATACGGTGACAGGTGCAGAAACGGGTCAGAGCAACAATAACGACGTGTAGTGGACGTGTAGTGTAGCTAACATGAATCACGGTAATAATAAACAATCAAGTAGAAAAGGAGAATAAAATTATTTCGAAATTGAACAATTGCCAAAATAAACTTAAAAATTATATGAGCAGGGTAACTTGTTGCAAACTATATGAACGCGTTAGAATCTGCGACGTCATCACGCCGCGGAGCGAGCAAGCCATTTGCGGATTCAAACTACGGGTAAGAATCTGGCAACAATGGCAGAACTGGAAACGCCCAATCAGATACTGAACACGGGCAACAGACCACGTTGGAATGTGCATTGATAGCACGTCATGGAACGACGTAGACGGGCGAATAACCAAACAACATTTTTATCCAATATGATCCCCGAAAAAAAGTGTAAAAAATTACAATCTATACTAATCGCCGATTGGAATTGTTTTATAAACAGGGACTCAGATCGCCAGAAATCAATTACACAGCTCCACAAAAATTAAAAAAAAAATTGAACCAGAGACTGGAATACCCTACTTATATGTATTTTTGGCTGCTGAATCCGAATCCGAGGTCCGTTTAGCTCCATCACATCTGCGTTTAGCAATAACCTCAAAAGTATGGTGGACGACATATCGATAAAATCAATGTTTCGCAAAACAAAAAATTCTATTTCATTCAACATGAAAAAATAAAAGAAAACTGTCCCTAGCAATTTTTCGATTCGTCGCATAGTTTTTGAGTAAAAAATTCCAATAGTTTGATGGCAAGTGGGCCGAATTGAAAATTTATAATTTTATGAATTTTTCACTCGTAAACTATGCGACAAATCGAAAAAACACCAGAAACAGTTTCTATCTAATTTTTTACATAAAATTTGTAAAAAAATTTTGTTTTGCAAAATGATGATTTTTAAAATTTTTTTGAGGTTATGTCTATACGCAGAAATGATGGAGCTAAACGGACCTTGGATTCGGATTCAGCGGCCAAAAATACATGTAAGTAGGGTGCCTAGTCTCTGGTTCAATTTTTTTTTTATCTTTTGTGGAGCTGTGTTATTCTTAATCGCGAATTAATCGATTCTTCAAAAATATCAAGTACTTTCAACGTCATTGAGCAGTATCACCCATTCCTACGACATCGTCCAAACTGACAATTAATTTTTGACAAATAAATACACAGACCTTGCGCTCGACTTACAACCAAGGAATAAGGGAAGATAATCATTGGGATTGATAGAAATAGGGAGAGTATTGGAAACACCAGTATCATATAAGTAAAGACGCTTATTTTTGTATTATCAAGAATGAGTCATAGCAGAGAACAGGGATTTACAACAATCACTATCCACATAGTTACATATTTAAAACTACACCTGTACATAATTACACCCAGCATATTCCGATAGCTATTGTTGACATATTAGTATAATAAGAGCTACATACATACATATTCAATTAATGGTAAGCGACGTATTCACACGACTACAGCTAAGTATTTACATGAATATGGGACAAGCGCTAACCGCTATCGCTCTTCTCACTCCCTTTATCCAGGATCACACATTGCGCGACATTTATCGGGTGCAATGGATTCGATTCGCACGTTGGCTTATGCCAGGCGAGAGTGAAGTAAGATTTTGGAAATTGGTAAATTTTGAAAAATTTGGAGAAAAATTAATTTTGGAAATTTCGAGGTGTTTGGAGTATCTTGTCATTTTGAAAATTTTGGAAGGTATCCTGATATTGATATTTGTGGAATCTCCGAGTTCTCCATGATGTTTCTAACCTAAGTAAACCTTCCTATCAATGCTTATCAGCTTAGAATAATAGAATTTACCTACAACGTACAGCAGCGCGTGGCGCATGCGCGGAGCACAGTGCGCAGCTGCCGTAGGGTGCGGACCGTACTGAGGGGCACAGGGAGTGCGCACACGCTTCTGTCGGCCAAGATTGGAAGCATGCGCTCGGGCGTGTGGAGTGAATCTCTCTCTCTTTCTCTCTTTCTCTCTCTCTCTTTCTCTCTCTCTCTCTCTCTCTCTCTCTCTGACAGGGGTCGGTCCTCGGGCCGCTTCTCTTCTGCATATACATTAATGACCTACGTGACGTACTTGACATTGAGGGCGTTGAGCGTGTGCTTTATGCTGACGACTTACAAATTTATACTCAGGTTCCACTGGATAGACTGGCTGAGGGTGTAGCGTTGCTTGAGAAGGCGGCTGCGGCCGTGTCGGGTTGGGCTGACGCGGCTTCGCTGGTACTTAATGCCGGAAAAACTCAAGCCATAGCTTCCGGGTCCTTATATTATATTAATCTTCTGCACAAAGAAGCACTTTATGTATCCGGCATTGGGATCGGCGAGGCTCGCGTGCCGTTCTCTGATACGGTCAAGGATCTCGGCGTGGTGCTTGACGAAACTCTATCCTGGCGTCAAAACACCGATGCAATCACAAAGAAGTTCAATAGAACCATGTATAGTCTGAGATTTTTCCGCAAATACACGACTGAGATCCTTCGTAGACGCTTATCAATGGCTCTGCTGTTCCCTCATCTTGACTATTGTTCTGCGGTATACCTCGACGCATCTCAAGAACAAAAACACAGAATACAGGTACTACAAAATTCATGTGTGAGATATGTTTTTGGTGTGAGGAGGGACGAACACATCACTCCTTACAGGGCCAAGCTTGGCTGGATGCGCACGGATATTAGGAGGCAATATTTTATGGCTGTACTTTTGTACAAGATCCTGCGCATTCGTCAGCCGGAGTACCTTCTGAGCCTCTTCACTAGGTATGTGTCGACAAGGCCCTCGAGGGGAGATGCACCGGAACTCTCGGTCCCCAAAATGAGGAATGATTTCGGAATAAATTCCTTCCAGGTGCAGGCGGCACACCTCTGGAACTCCCTTCGCTCCTCTGATAGAAACCTGCCGTCCTTATTAAGTTTTAAATGTTCTATAAGAAACTATTTTTTAGAATTAGAACTGAATGAATGTCTTTGACACATTTTATAAAGATTGACGCTACGACTAAATAGTTCAAATCTCATAACTAGCTGTATAAATTTATACCTTTACTGACGCGTTATCTATGATAATTAGTTTAAGTAGTCTGACAAGGATGATATGTGATATATATTTTATCTAAATGACTGATATTTTAAAAAGATGACGGCATCAGACGGGCTTTAGACAAGGTCACAGAACGCAGACTGCATTATTAGACTTACGGACGAAGTCTCTCGGGCCAAGGATATGCAAAGGCTGACTGCTGTACTCCTGTTTGAATTTAGTAAGGCATTCGACACGATCTGTCACTCCACACTGTTGCGCAAACTTTCAAAATTTGGTTTCTCTATGGCCTCACTAAAGTGGATTGCTTTATATCTGACGGAAAGGGGGCAGTGTGTTAAGCGTGAGGACGGAACATTCATTGGTTTCTGTAGTCTCAATAGGGGAGTGCCCCAAGGCTCTGTCTTGGGCCCTCCACTGTTTGCTTTTCATATTGGTGATGTTTCTCTATGCTTTGGACTCGACGTGCACTAAATACTGTATGCGGACGACCTGCAAATCTACATTCATTGTCACTTCGACGACTCACTACGTATGCTTGACATCCTGGCCGAGGTCGCAGCTAGGATTGCACAGTGGGCCCTGACGAATAAACTGCCCCTAAATGCGCCCAAAATCGAGGCTATCATTTTTGGAAGCGAGCCTTTCATTGCTCGTGTTCCAATGGAGGCATCAGACCAACTAGTCATAGATGGATCGCCTATCAAACTTGAGTCCTCGGTAAAGAGCTTGTGGGCGATCCTCGACTCCACTTTCTCTTGAAAGGAGCATGTTGCTTCGATCATTAGTCGTTTTCATGTTTTCATGTACCGCTTGCATAAATTCCGGAGGACAACGAATCATCAGCTCAGATGCCACCTCATCAAGTCGCTCCTCTTCTCCATCATTGACTACTGCTCCGTTGTGTACTGCAATCTCTCTGAGGAGCAAAACCTTGTCTTCGAACGGCTTATTAATACAGGGATAAAATACGTCTTTGGTGTGAGAAGGAGCGAGCATATCTCTATCCCTACAGGATAGAGCTAAACTGGCTTGAGACATCTACTCGGCGTTGCTACTTCATAGCCTGTATGGTATTTAAGATTCTTAGGTTTGGCTGCCTTCCGTATCTCGCGGTATATTTTCTTATAAATATCAGTTCTCGCCCTTGTAGGGGTGGCTATCAGCCGCAGCTTATTGTCCCCAGCTTCCGTAAGGGTTTCTTCCGTAGGTCGTTTCATGTCAGTGCAACCTGCTGTAATAACTAATGTTTCATCTCATGCTATACGAGCCGTTCACGCAGTTTCTTTTGCTATTACAATGAACAAGGCACGAGGTCAGACATTTAAATATGTTGGAATTGATTTACGTTCAGTTTGTTTTTCACACCGGCAGTTGTATGTTGGACTTTCTAAGACGTATAATTCGGAAAACCAATTCATCCCAATGCGAAATGGTAAAGAGGAAACCAAAATGATGTTAATTTTGAAGTACGTTAGGGTTTTGGAACTTTAAACACTTGAATGTTACGTTATTATTCCTATGCACAGGTGATAATTATCATTCGAATCAACTCAGAGAGCGGGCGAAGCCGCGACGGGGGATGCTAGTACACAATATTTTGACAATGACAGTGGAAGCAGCCGCTTCCACTGATGAATTTTATAGTATGAATTTATTCGAAATTGGCGAGAAAGAATAGTTTTTTTGATATTTCGTCGATTGCTTTGTACAGAGACTGTATCATTCATTACTTTTTTTCTTGCAATAAATTTGAGCCCGATGAGGTCAGTAAACCTCACTGGCGAGCCTTGCAACATCTAATTATGTGATGGATTTTGTTATTTTCCTTTTCCACTTCACACAGGTTCCACCTCCAGGTAGGGCCAAATCTCTCCTTTTGTTGACTCAATCGGCTTGTATCCAGAAATCTTGGGTAATATCAATGCCTCTACTTCGCACGAGAATTTTGAATTGAAACGAGGACGAATGAAAAACTTAGTCAACCCTTTGGCTTTTTCAGCCTTAATGCCAGCCACACCGGATATGCAAGTATTCGATACAGATCTGGAGAGTCGTAACTTTTGACAAAAAGTTTCAGTGACGAAAGAAGATTGCGAACATTGATCAATCAATGCTCGCGCCAAATACCAATATCCATCTGCATCGTAAACTCTGACTAGGGCTGTTGCGAGGAGGACAAACATTTTGCGGGGCTTCTCAATTCTCACAACATGCGAATGCTCTTCTGACTTGGCTTCCGAATGAGAAGATTTTTCTACGATATTATTATTACTGGCTGCCCCAGTGGAATTCCTAGGAGAGCTCTCAAAGTGTAACATTGTATTATGCCTTCCTGAACATTTTTGGCAGTTCCTCTTCGAACGACAGTCCCTAACTGAGTGATTAGAGAAGCATATGAAACACAAACGTTTCGAAAAAACAAAATCCTTTCTTTCCTTCACACCCTTAGCTTTGAACAGCTTACATTGGTTCAAATAGTGTGATTCTTGGCACAACGGACAAGTAGGAGAATTCTTTACCGAAGTAGCATGTGCCTCAGATGAGTCAACAACTAGAGAATGCGATTTTACAACATTATTTCCCTTGCTGGTACTATTCTCAATCGACTCAAGAGTGGCCACTTGCTCCTCAATAAAAACCTTCAACTGATCTATCGAGGGGGGTTCTGAAGAACTTCCAAGATGCTTTTCCCAATCTTTTCGAGTAATTGGATCGAATTTTGAAACCGTTAGAAAAACCAATAAATCGTTCCCATTATCAGGAATAGCTCGCTCCAGAGCCTCGAAAGAATTTACTGTATCGAAGGTAGAACTATATAACCGTTTCAGTTCCGCATAAGATTCAGACTTCATAGGTTTAATACCGAATAGAGAGCTAGCAGCTTGACTGACTAGTCTTCGCTCATTTCCATAATACTCGTTTAAATTATTCCATGCAACCGTATAGTTTTCCGCTTTTACTTCCAAATTCTTAATTTTATTCTTTGCCTCACCTTACAAATAGGCTGTTAAGTAATAGAATTTGTGAACGGGTTCCAAATCTTAACGGCCTCCTCATCCTTAGACATCAAAAATTCGTTAAATTGACCCTTATTGTCATAGTAATCATCCTCCGCGGAATCCGAAACTTTATCTTTAAAGTACGTATGCTCTTTGTTAAGATTTTTCAATGATAGGATTTTGTCGTGATTCAATTTAAACGCTTTATAATTCTCTTTCAATCCTTCTAACCGGCCTTGAGCGTAAGCTACCGTCATTTTAGCTTGACCTTTGGATTTAAAATTTGCATAGGCTCGGGCAATTTTTCCTTGTAAATTTAATTGAATTTCTACTAAAGCGTCCATATCGACAATTCGGTGAAGTGACTAGTCAATCAAATAGGCCTCTACCTTAAACCGAATGATAATTATAATAGACAAAACAATAATCCGTACAATTATAAAAAAGAGGCACCAAAATATGCAAAGTATCGTTCCAATTATCAAAATCAATGATCTGAACCAAGTACCAAACCGCATGAATTTACCTTATTTGAGTTCAATCAGACCGCATCTGATATGACTCTTAATTCCCTCAAATCGAGTTCAATCAGATTACAACTGATATGACTCGAGATAATAATCACAATTTTTAATCAGTATTTTGACGTACTGACAGGAGAGTCCATATGAGGTTAATAAAACCCAAATGACTCGAGTTTTAGCAAAATATATTTATCTAGGCTGAACTAACCATAATTTAGAAGGTTCAGGTCCAAGAAAAGAAAATGTTCAAAATCCAAAATAAATGAAAAACTAGTTTTCCAAATCTGAAAGGCACATTCGAAACAGAAGAAAATCCAGAAACTATTTCAACTCAATAAACTATTTTTCAAAATAAAAACCAACAGGAAATAATAATAGCAACAAAAGTAATTAGTTTCATTCAATAGACCAAAATAAACCAGTTCTCAAAGAGCATCAAGGAACTACTGTGTGAGTGCGAAGCAGAAAACCCATTCAATAATATGCTAAGGTTCACACAAAGTCCAGATATGCGAGTGAGATTATACGTATATTGCTCGAAGAAGAACCAAAATTCCACTATCCGAGTGAAACTTCTTTATTACAATTCAAAATCTCTCCAAACCAAGAAATAATATCCAGGATCAATTCTCTGGATATATTAAACCAATGAAAACAATTCAATTACTGAATAATGCTATGCACAAGATTATAAGGAATGAAATCAACTAATTTATAAATTGCAACTTGATCATGGGAGTATAGTGCCAAAACCCTTTTAAATAATCAAAGAAATTGTAGTATTCATCTAAAATCAAACCATAAACTTGAAGCGAAAGGTTAAATACTAATATCATAAGCCCAAATTCCAAATACCTTTACAAAAAACTTGAATACTCCACTGAATGCAGCTTGTTCGATGGCTCACTAGCCAGAATAATTCAACTTATGATAATAAAGCACTATATGTGTTACCCGAGTACACGTAAACAACTACAAGTTCTCAATAATACCATCAATGAATGCAAAATAGAAATATAACTCAATATAAATATAACTCAACTCAGGGCTTGGTAACCTCAAGTGCAGCTTGCGGAGCACGACCACTCTAGTTGGCATGCATAGAGGTACCTTACCACTGAATATAAGTCTGAACCGAGAAAAGAGTTTGAAAGTTAAGTGCCCGAATGCACAGATAGATTCCAATATACTATCAATTAAATCAAAGGTGATACTGTAACACTCGCTTGACTCTATCCGCAAAGAGAAATATCTTTAGAAGCAAAATAACTCACTTTGGCGCACTTTACCCAAGATTATCTCACTGTAGACACTACCTATGTCCTTAAAGTCAATTACTTATTGCCACCGTACGCTCTATGCTCTTACAAAGCCTGGCATAGAGTCGCATTACAAAATTGGCACTTTCAAAAAACTTGCACTGAACTTTTGTCGCACTTGATGTGGTGTACTGGTGTCGATGCCTTGAGAACAGTCGACATCCTTGCCGTAGCTGGAGCAGCAGTTGGAGACGCCTTCCAGCCTATGCCAACCTGCAGCGAATATTGCCAGCAGCCCTGTACTGTCAGCGAATCAGCTAGAATGAGCCAAACCCTGTCGACGAGGCCAAGAACACCAGCTCACGTAACACACGAAGCACTTGAGGTAGTTGAATCTATACTAACAAGAGATTTTAGTACAGGAAAAATTGTAAGAAGGAAATTACAATTTTACGTTGCCAGAGACAGCAAAAATACGAATAAAGTCAAGAAAAAGAAAAGAACTCTAAGACCAGTGGTCAAGCCCAACCGGCTGACGCTGGGTAAATAAGGAGCTTCACTCCTTTTCGGCGAGAGGCGTGGCGGTCGACTGCGCTTCACCAGCGCGAGTCGAGCAGGCGGGAGCACTACACAAGTGCGACACTCTGGGGCTGCGATAAAACTCCCCCCAGGAGTTCCCGTGGATGACGCTGGTCGATTGCGAGTTGAACCCTCGCTTGTCGGCGGCGTTGACGCACCTGACGACTTGGCTGGCGACTCCGAGCTGGCGCCGATGTTGCTTCGCCGCTCGCTGCGCCTAACCTCCACGCGTCACGTGGCCGGTCCCGCGCTGCCGTCTCGTCCCGCGGTGGTTGTGCTTACCCGCACTTCCTTGAGAAGCCCGCACGTGGCTTCCTTACGTCGATCTTCCCTACGTTCGAAGGTCGGCGTCCGCCGCGCCGGTGTCCAATCGCCGGCGTCTGCTGTTGACTCGCGCGGTCGCCTCGATCACTCTGCGCGGCGTCGTCGCGTCGCCGTAACACTGAGCGAGCGCGCAGCGATGGTATATATATATATATATATATATATATATATATATATATATATATATATATATATATACGTATATATATGCACTCGCCCGATCCGACGCGACTACACGCGTGTTGGAGCGCAACCTGCTCCGCCGATTCCGCGAGCGCAACGTGCTCCGGCTGTTTGGAGCGCAACGTGCTCCGGTTTTTTGGAGCGCAACGTGCTCCGGTTTTTTGGAGCGCAACGTGCTTCAAATCGTCCCGACCGTCCACACGAACTCTCACCTCGTTACCTCTCCGCTCCTTTTTTCCGCTGCCTTATCCGGCTCGAAGGACCAAATGTTCGATGAGGGTGGAGAAATAATAACTCCGGTTAACGTGGACTGTAGTTTTATTGAGGCTGGCCAGGTGAGGTATTGATCGGTGGACGGTCGGCGACGAAGTGGCCGAGAGATTCTCGGAAGCGCCTCGCGATGCGCTCGGCGCGTAATTAGGCGCGGGTTTTGAATTAAATACTAAACATATACTTATATTTATATGCTACATATATTGATTCTCGATCGATAATTTGTACCACCCAGTCGGTAACCCAATCTGCTTTAAATGCAGAAATTCGGCTACTCTGACCTGGCTCTCACAGTATATTATATATACATTTCGAATTTCATGATGCATATGATGAGGCACCAAATTAAAGGCGCACGAAGCGCGTTGAAAACGCACTAGTATGGCTAAATAAGGAATCTAGAATAATACGATCGGACCTTGATCGGTTGGATGCAGCGATCGAATTTTTGATAGTGTATACAGGTGATATTGCGAGAGAAATAAATTCATGCTCCAGCGTTGTGATGAACGGTTGTCTACCCGGTAGCGCAGATAGTAGCGCAACTGACCAGAAATTAGGACACTGGAGCCCGGGGAGCGTTGAATTTTTTTCTCTCGCAATATCACTTTGGTATAGACCACCAAGCCCGATGAACCCATTATTCATCATTCAAAACTTGTGGACGTTAAAAAATAACTATTCGTTATGAGAAAAATTCCCAGATCAATTTCCGTCATAGTATTCTCCAGCAAGTTTGGAGCTTTATTGTGTGCAGCAGCTAACGGATTTTCAATCGAGACGCAAGAAAATTCAGATAATTCAATTTAACCTTCACTTGCGTACATGTATTTTTTGTAAGATATTTCTTTGTGATGATTTTTGTGTCCTAGGTAAGCTGTACAGGGGTAGAAATTGTATTGAAACGAGAAAAAAACTGTGAGTAGATAAGTTTTGATATTATTTGTTATAGTATGATATTGGTCAACACATGTTGAGAATTGGAGTTTTCATGAATTAAAATCAATTCTGACACTGAATTGTCGTCCAATGTTACTACATTTGTGGTCTCTGTGCTTGGATACAAGTTGCTATTGCTTCAGTATCTAAGCACAGAATGAAAAGTCGATTAGCGTTACTTTTTTCATATATTTCATGTTTTACTCTCTGTGAGTTAGACATGGAAGTAAATCTGTTGAGTATACACGTTATTTACTGCTTCTATAATGTAAGTGATTAAATAAGTGATTAGTGTTAGATTGCAGTGCAGTGAGTGAAAATACGCCTCAGATGACATATTCTCATTTGGGACGAGACCAACGGCTCCATCCAAGGTATTCTACTTGATGTTTCGGGAGTTCAGGAGTGTTAGTCTCTGAGACTGTGGACACACCCTATTTTTGAGCCAAACTAACATCAAAAAACATTTGATCAAGATTGGTGAACCGGTTCTCAAGTGACTCCTAGCAAGTGTGAATATCATTATACATAAAAACTTAAAAAAGCTTGCGGTGTCAATATTTTGACACTGAAGGAGCATTGAGAGCTAAAACTTTCTGCGTATGGTCACTATAGTCCCAGAGAACATACGTACAAAGTTTGGTCCAGATTGGTGCTCCGAAGGTCTGATACTCTCCTTGTGAGAGACTATTATAAACGACCGTTAATCAGGAAGAGTATACTTCAATTTAATGGAACTTATGAATGAATAACGTTACTATCAATTGGTGGTAGAGGAAATTACTTCAGAGTAATTAAAAAACTCTCAAAAAATTTGTTTACGGTTATACGCTTGTAAAATCTCATAATCCCGATGATGTGGAATCGCATTAGTCAATCATTATGATCTTAAATGCATATTCTCATTTACTCTTGAAGAACATGAGTACCTGAATCAATGAAGATGCGTTTTCAGTTTTTTTTTTCGTTTAAAAGAAGCAGCACATCAAAATAAACATCATTGGCGAACAATCATTTCCTCCCAATGAAGAATTACTGTTGAGAGTTGTACAGAAAAATTCCTCTTGACTCAAGAGGAAATTCTTTTCGGGATAATTGACGTGACTGTATGTAATGTGCAGCGGCTACACATAACCTATATCAATTCATGAGATTTCATCACACGATCCTTACATTTGGCAACAATTGGGTAGTTAATAATTATAAATCATGACACCGACTCATCTGTTGAGCCTCTAAATTCAGCTACTATTGGGATTGTAACGAAGCACAAACTTGCTGTTACTGACGCTGGCGGAGGACTGACGTAACGTCTGTCTTGGCAGGCTTGGTCGATTTCTCATTTCAACATATAACTTCAAATAAGTATATATTATAATAGCAAGACGAGCCACTGATGCACAACCACCTACCTGTCGATACAAGTTGTACATGAAAGTGAAAAATCCTTTTGTTTCGGAACAAAATACTCTTGCAGTAAGAGGATTGGTTGAATGGGAAATCCTCTCTCACGAAATAACACGGTGTTTATTGAAGCAATATTATTTTCCTCTTGAGTCTCGAGAAATTACTCGCACCGCAAAAGGATTGACCCAAAACAACATTCCTCTTGAGACAATGCAAATCCCATCATGAATCATTAAATGTAAAATTCTCACTTTTTAAAACGTCAAATCCTATACCGAGCCTCTCAAGGCATGCTCAAAAAGATATTTCCATCAATATCTCAAGAATGCTTCTTTAAATGTTGACAAGAAAACCGTATGTTGTAGAAGTCATAGTAACGAAAACTTGCCTCGCTCAGTGTATCATGTTAAACCGTACCATTTGTATGTTGTCTTAATGCGAAGTTGATGATTTTTCGTTGCCAACGCGTGAGCGCAGCAAAAGCGAGTGAGACGGAGCAAGAGCGAGCTTGTGTTCACTTATCGCGTGTGCTGTGTGTACAAGCAGTGCGTTTGTGCGTGTGCTTTATATGGCATAAGCTACATTTTAAGACTGAAAAATGAATATATGTTACGCAGACATTTCAAGTGCAATGAAAATAAATTTCAATTACCAGTACGCTGTATATAAATTCAAAGTGGATTATGTACAACATATCGAAAATGTTAATCTTGAGTTACTATTAAGCCGATCGACTCGACTTTCAAATACGGTGTAAACATATTTCTAATTCAATAACGATTAAAAGAGACAGTCTTCTGAAGTCGAGTTATACTTAGTGTGCCTTCGTGAATGAATTTGTGTTGGAACCATTCAAAACTGAATCATACAATGCGAAACTAAGAATAAATCATACTTCTGGAGAAGCTGCAGGCTGAGCTCGCCGCTGCAGGCTCTCCCCGTTGATGCTCGTCCGGGCAGCTCAGTTTATTCTCGGTGAGCTGAGGGCTCACCGAGACCGCGGAGAGGGGATGGGTTTGATCGGGGAAAAGCTCGGCTCGACACACGAAGTAGACGGAAGGCTCGATTAAAAATGATACAGTTTATGAAATAAAAAGAAGTACTAATCTACAGTGCCTGGCAGTGCTAAAGCTGCCAGGGCTTTCGCGCGCTCGCGTGAACTAAGGGCCGACTCCGCGTATGTCGTCCGCGTGGCGACCGCTTGACAAAGGCGCGCTGTGTCCTTGCCCGCGAAAGCTTGGGCGTACAGGTAGGACTTACGGGTGTTGCTGTACGGCTACGGCACTGTCCTGCTGTTCTGCACACGTGGACGGCGGCTGGGTTGAGGTGGCTTCCTCGTGTACAGGCGGCGGGCGCACGCTTGCTTTTTGGAGAAGCTCGGTTGTCGCGGCGGGTTGCTGGCACTAGACGAAGTGCACGCACGACTCTCGGAGCTCTCCGAGACGAGTCGTCACAGCCGACGGGGTTACGGGTGCGGCGTCGCGATGATCGCGGGTGATGTTCTCGTCCGGAAAAGGCACGGGGTTGAAAACCCGAGGGAAAGATTGTCGTACGTAGTGCGGGTCGCGTGTTGCTCGCTAGCCGGTAGCGTTCGAATTGCCCGGCCTGGGGCCCGATTCTGTAACTTAGCACGAGCGTAAAATCGACTTTAGCGCCCGCAGTGCGTGCGAAAAAGCGGTTTTGCGCTCGAAGTTAACAGTTAACACGAGCGTTAATCTACAACGACGGCGGAAAGTCCAATAACGCTCGCGTTACGGTGACTTTACGCTATTCTTTGAAGCCTAGCTCCTCACCCGGCTTTAAAGAAACGACGCTCATTATGTTACTTGCTTTTTTCCGAACGTATTGTCCGATTTCCCTAAAATTTTGCAGACGTGTTATCGATGTCAAGGTGTGTAAAACGCTCAAAATAGGAAATATCAAAAATCGTGCCAAATTGACTTAACTTTGTTTTGATACGAAAAGGAGCATTTTGAGTAAGATACAAAACAGTTTTAGCAAAACTGATGTGACCAATCGAAAGATGAGATGCTTTTGCATAAAGATGAGCAATGACGTTGGAATTTGAGCCAACCAGTCGATAGCTGTTCGAACCTTAGCTATGCAGTTTCACAATATAAGTGGATGTCATGAGTAAATATTCATGAATAATACTCAAAAAAAAAAAACAATTACATTTTCTTGTGAATATTACAAAAATAATGGAAAATTCATTTACCGTACAGATTCAAGCGATCGAATTTGATCGTGTATATAGGTGATATTGCGGGAAAATGAATTCATGCTCAGGGATGTGGAGAGCTGCCGTCTTCCTGGTGGCGTAGTGGATATCGCAACTGACCGGAGATCAGGAGGACGCTGGTTCAAATCCAGCCGGGGGAGCGTGGAATTTTTTTCTCGCAATATCATCTTGGGATAGTCCACCAAGCCCGAATTTATTCGTCGTTTGAAACATGTGGACGTTAAAAAATAATTATTTGATCTTTGATAAAGCTATTGTCAATACCTAATAAGAATATATTATTTACATCAGATCGGTTTATATTATTCTTAATTTTTTTCGTGATTGGCTAGTTACAATTCAAAACACGATTATGTTTGAAAGTAATATAGATATTTTCAATAAATTAACTTTTTGACGTCTATGTTTCATTTCTAGACAATAATTTTAAGAACAATGATGAATAACCATTAACATAGCAGTTAACTCAAAAAAACATATAGGGTTTGATGAATTGAGCAGTTCTATACTATACATTATACTATAAATGAAATATACTATATATAAATATAGTTCCGTTGACGAACAAGTAATTAACAAAAAGAATTATATTGATTACCCAAAAAATACAACCAATTGAACAAATATAACTATAAAGTAATAATATGTTGTAAAAAGGCCGACGTCCATTAACAAATTCATCTTTGTTAATTAACAATCAAATTAACAAGTAATTAACAAAAAATCGAATAAATCATAAATAATAAACAAAATACCTAACGAACAATAAATTATAAACAACACAAATTATACAACATAATAGGAACGGCCCTTACAATCAAGCAACAATAAAAATAACTAAATAACAATATATATATGTTAGAAATTAGGTAAATCATATAAATATTTCTTTGCCAAGTCTTCAAATTGTTGTCCCTCTTCTTCTTGTACACCAGTCAATTCGGTTAATTTTGCAGTGGTAAATATTGGGTCTTCAAGCGTTTGAACTCTTTTATTCAAACGGATGACTTGATATTTCAACTGGGCTATTTCTCTTAAAATTATTTCTATTTCCTTTTTGCCAAAGAAGAAGTGTGGATCTAAATACAAGAAAATATCGGAAAATTATTATTTATCAAAAATTAAAGAATTACTAAATTCGTTTCGTCTGTTATGAATTTAAAAAAAATTATGCCTCACCAACATCGACCGATCCCGTATCACCAGCTGAAGTAGGATCTTTGACCGTAATCTGAGTTGATTCTTTACAAAATTTTTTGTGGGGTGGCTCCTGATCGTCGTCAGATCCCAGTTCTATTATATCAAACTCCTTTGGCTCTATTTTTATTTTTACTGCCTCGGTGACTTGACTTGGTGCAGTCGTCTCAATTTTTACATTTACTGCCGTTGGATCTTCTGATTTCAGTTTTCCCATAATCTGTAGCGTTCTGTGATGAATTTTTTTCACATTACTCGGATCGTTTCCACTCGCAATGAAGACCTTAAACCACCTTTTTGCCCTATCTTTTTTTTCCTTCCATGTCTGTAATCAACAATTTACAAATTAAATCACAATCAATATGTATGTGAGTATGTTTGTTTCAGTGAGTATATATATTTGTTTATGTTTGAGTGAGTATGTTATATGTGAGAATATCTCGTTGATTCTCGTCAATCCTCGTGAATACTCGAGCCCCACCGAGCATTTACGAATTATACGAAACTTCTCGAAACTACGTTAGTAACTGTTGCTAGGGAAATAAACTACGGGTATTGCTTTAAATCGAACTCGGTTCACATCTTGCCACAACTAACTTGTATGCAAAATTTCAGGGAGCTCGGACGATTTTATCGAGAGTTATCGTGGCAGAAAATGCCATTCTGCGACCTAAAACACGCCCACACGTCAGTTTTTTAAAATTCCTAAGCTCAGAATATTATCATATATTATTTTCATTAATAAAAAATACGTACACGCATCATTTTTCCCGAATTTAAAACCTAGGAATATTAAAGTTTTCAAGACAAATATATGAAACACGGAATTTTATAAGGGATTAATTGAAATATAATATAGAGTTCACTTGGAAAAAAATCACCTTAGCCCACGCACTTGGCTCCCGATAGTGTCCACCTGGAACGGAGTTGGCTTCCTGGGCGAGAGTTTCCAAGTATCAGCAGTAATTTTGTTGCTGAGTTCCCCATTGGCAAAATCCAGATTCCGCTCATGAATTGGTATATACACTCTGTTTGAGCTGCTGTTGGACGTTGCCTTCTTTCTGACCTGTACATTATTAAAAGAGACATTAGTTCGAGTTATTAAACTATATTTTAAGGTAGATCTCACGTAGACACCAACTTCTCATTCTTCATGACTCTTTTCATTTCCATCCTTCACGTTCAGCAGCTAGCAACTGACTAACAGGATCACGGGCGTGTTTACGAAATGTAGTAAACACGTGCGTGATCGAAGTAAACTTCACACAGGCAATACATTCCTGTCTCCCCTCTCTCTCTCTCTCTCTCTCTCTCTCTCTCTCCCTCTCTCTCTCTCTCTCTCTCTTGCCCCTCCCTTGATAATAAAATACTTACTCGGTTGGGATGCTTTCAGAATCATTCGCCAATGTTCTCTTGAAACTGGCTGGGATCCCAGCTTCAACAATTATTTCGCCCATCCCATATTTTCCAAAAATTCTCTCCATTCTTTTATCTAATTCCGACAATTCATGCTCGATTGAAATGTTGCCAGTACGTCGCATTGCGAGTTTAAATTTTGAGATCCTTCCTTTTGAAGCGTATCTCATGTTTTTCCATGTCTGCAATAAATATAAGCCATTTGAAAACATAATTTGATGCATAAGTTTTAACAAAATTAAATTAAATATTTTTTTCGTAATATCAGTTCATGTTAGATTACTATACCGATTGCCATTCTGGAACTGTTTTTGTGGGTCCGGGGAGACCATTTAATATTACACTTAATTGGTCCCACAATTGCTCATATATATTAGAACCTCTGATTCCTAATTTCGCGATTTCCTTCCTTGCAAAATATATATTACTTTCCATGAATTCCAACAACGCATCTATTTGCATCTCGCTAGGACGAGATTTTGATGAGCTGAAAATGCGAAATTATTATTTCAATTCGATACGATCACTAAACATCTGAATATATTAAAGAAAAATATTTATGTGGTAATACTTACGTATTCCGATCAAGTGAGGAATCCATTATTCAAAAAATGATAACAATTGATGGTAATATATATGTATATGTGTATATATATATATATATATATAATATATATATATATATATATATATATATATATATATATATATATAATTCTTTTTTCACTCTTCACTTGAACCGACTAATTCGGTGCCACGGTAACTTCAAAACTGACAATAGACTCGACCTGCGGTCTTCGAGATTGTCGGTTTCTCCATAATGTGCCTCAAAGTGAATATAAACTTACAGGCCTGTCTACAAATTTCCGGGAATCACGCGTATACCGCCGACGACGACAAATATGCGCAGGAATGTTATTCCGACCTTTCTTTTAATATGTCGTTGTAACTGTATACAGATAGGCTTTTTTCAAATATTCGGGATTTCAGTATCGCAGCACCTTTCTCGCAGCTTAGACGTACAACGTTTCACGCAAGAAATCGCTTCAAATCATGAACATTAACAATGAAGAAAATCCGAGAAGTACACCGAGAAGTATACAACGTTCCCTTCGAGATCATTCCGACCCCTTCAACATGGAAGAAGAATATTTTCGTCAACGATACAGGTTTTTATTTTATATAATCTACTATAAGGTATAAGGAAGGTGTATCCAATATATAGATCAAACCTCTTACTTTCGCACTGCTTACGAAAAAATGAAAGATAAAAAAGCGCCGGAGAGGACGAGTCGTGAGATCGCCACTGAATATGCGCGCGCGTGCGCTCCAGTAGCGGTCCCCCCGAAAATCATGAAAGAGGCCCGAAGCTTATTTTTATATCGCCGTGAATGTGGGACAGCCTGCGTATACATGTCTTCTCGTATACTTTTACGAATATATACATATACTAGCAATAGTCTCTCGCAAAAATAATATAAATTTCCTCCCTAAAGATTTAAAAAAATTTTTTAAATTTTAACTTTTTTCAAAGTATTAATCATGGATGTGAAAGGCCATTCGATGTTCTTTCGATCGGGCATACTCGATTTATGCGGCACAACTTGGAAAAAGTCAGTTTTTTCCATATTTTGCGCCCACGCATTAATTTATCCGAAATTGTCTCCATAGATATGAAAGCTCTTCGGTTGATATATGAATCAGTGAAACTCAAATTTGCACCATACAACTATTTCACAGTTTTTCAATGGTTTGTCGTATACCATAAAAAACTTGAATTTTATCATTTTTAACGCCCACGCATCAATTTTTTCGTAAATTTTAATACGAAACATGAAACAGCAGGCAATTTCCTTTCGATCCGTTTCATTCGTTTCCATGAATATAGACTTCTGCATTGATGTTTCTTTGGATCAAATTACGGGAGGTAAACCTATCTGTACTCAAAAAATTATTAGATACTATTAGTGAATTTGAATGTTTTCATTCATAAATTATTTTCATGGCAAATTATGATAATTTTCACCTAGATTATCACGATGGTTGGCGATTGAATTTCTGGATATGTTAAATGAATGGGCTGAAGAACCCGAACGAAGTTCTGGAATACCCTTCGTTTTGCAATTTCTTGCAACTCTCCGTTTTTTAGCTGAAGGGTCATTACAAAAAGGCTGCGCAGAAAATTATAACCATCCTGTGAGTCAAGCTTCGATGAGTCGCATCATTGAGAAAGTAGTGAACGCTATTCTCAATTTAGAAAATATGTTCATTCGCTTCCCAGAAAACAGAGAAGAGAGACAGCGAGTTTCTCGTGGGCGAGTTCCAAATGTTCACTTAAATACCTATTTTCATGTGTTGTACCACAAAATAACTTTATGGTATACGTGATCATAATTGCTTTTCACAGATTCGCAGATTCAATGCGAATTCCTGGCATTATCGGATTGATTGATTGCAACCCTGTTGAAAAAAATCGACTGGATTTCCAGCTGGATTTGCACTGGATTCCAGCTGGATTTACGCTGGATTCTAGCTGGATTGTGACTGGATTCCAGCTGGATTCCAGCTGGATTTGGGCTGGATTCCAGCTGGAAACGAAAAATCCAGGTGAAGTGATGCAGGGAAAATCCAGTGAGTTTCCCGAATAATCCAGCTAGATCCTGAGATAATCCAGCTGGATTTTACTAGAATTAGGGTTATATCGTTATTATAGATCCAGTAGATTTTCCGGATGATCCAGCTGGATTTTTTCGGTTCTAGAACAGCGGGCTACGGCGGCAAATCCAGCTGGATTATGAACGAATCCAGCTGGATTTTTCGACAATCCAGCTGGATTTTTTGGTTTGGGAGCAGCGGGCTACGGCGGCGAATCCAGCTGGATTATCGAAAAACCCAGCAGGATTCGTTCATAATCCAGCTGGATTCAACGCCGTAGCCCGCTGCTCCCAAACCGAAAAATCCAGCTGGATTGTCGAAAAATCCAGCTGGATTCGTTCATAATCCAGCTGGATTCGCTGCCGTAGCCCGCTGTTCTAGAACCGAAAAAATCCAGCTGGATTGTCGAAAAGTCCAGCTGGATTCTTTCATAATCCAGCTGGATTCGACGCCGTAGCTCGGTGTTCTCAAACCGAAAAAATCCAGCTGGATTGTCGAAAAATCCAGCTGGATTATCCGGAAAATCTGCTGGATCTATAATAACGATATAACCCTAATTCTAGTAAAATCCAGCTGAATTATCTCAGGATCCAGCTGGATTATTCGGGAAACTCACTGGATTTTCCCTGCATCACTTCACCTGGATTTTTCGTTTCCAGCTGGAATCCAGCCCAAATCCAGCTGGAATCCAGCTGGAATCCAGTCGAAATCCAGCTAGAATCCAGCGTAAATCCAGCTGGAATCCAGTGCAAATCCAGCTGGAAATCCAGTCGATTTTTTTCAACAGGGAATGTCGTAACTATTACAAAACCGACACAAGACGAGGGAGCATTTTTTCACTTCAAACATGGATATTCATTGAATGTACAAATGGTAATAGATTATACTCCTGTAATTGATATATAATAATGATTACAATAATTGTGATAGTATTATAGTATGATGCAATGATCATTAGAAAACTTGTATTTTTCCAGATATGTGATTCAAAGCAAATCATATCAAATATCGCTATTGGCTCTGGATCAAATAACGATCAGTTTACTTGGAATGTTTCAGACATGAAACATTACTTGGAAGGAATTCGAAATGATCCACATATAACTAATGAGGAAGGACAGTATTATTTACTAGGTAACAAAGGAAAACCAATATGTATATGAAATTATTATATATATAACAAATTACATATTTCAGGAGACAGTGGTTACAGACCTTCGCCAATAATTTTAACACCAATATTGCGAGCAACAGAAGGCTCAATCCAAGCAATCTACACCTATGAACATTGTTCAACGCGGTGTAAGATTGAGCAAACATTCGGATTGTTGACCAACCTTTGGCGAGTAATGAGTAGGTCACGAAAAATGAACTATGCGCCACAGAAAGCTTCAAGAATCATCAAAGCGTGCGTCATTCTTCACAATTACAGGAAGTTAAATGAGTATGTATTGAACAAATAACTACATTGACCTCTAATTATTGAATATTAATACCATCATACTGTTATTTTCAGTTTACCAGATTTACCCGAGGAATTAGATTTTGAATTGGCTGCTAATAATAATGAAATCGAATTACTACGCAACAATGACTATGCCCAGGGAGTAGCTATTCGGGACAATCTTGTCCGACGATATTATGCAATGTAATTGATCAACGGTATTTCTCTCCTGAACGACGCGAAAAGGGAAAATCAGTTCTAAGCTTCATAATCAGCATTTTCAATGGCCAAGGCCACTGAATCGTTATATTTACTCCATGGCAACCATTGTTCTTCTCTATAACTACCATAGCTAAACTAGGAAAAAGATCGATTCAAGTTTTATTCCGAGAACGTTCGTCGGCAAGGAATACATTATCTTCGAAATTTGCTCCATAGAAACCGTTGCTACGGAAGGAGCAAAGGGACAAACATTACTTTGCACCAATTTTTTTAAAAGAAATTCACATGGCATGAAAAATAAAGACGAAATTAGTCGAACACTTGATGGTGCAAATTTTTATCAATTCTTGTGGTAGCGCCGATACTTTTTCCACTCCATTCCATTGCTGCTCCTTAAATTCGCTCTAATTATTTTCATCTTAAGATAAAAGTTACGTTAATTGCTGGATCCATCGTAAGGGAGGCACGTGTGTATGGCTCATCAAACACTCTTATCCCCAAATCTTTCGAAAACAAATACATACATTAGGTAGTTACTTGAGACAGATGCGTACATTCAACGTATCCATGTGTATGAACATACAATCATATATATATATATATATATATATATATATAAGAGTAATTGGAGTAGATGTGTTATTTTAACCGAACTCTATGATACGAGACAGTAAAATATTTTCTTCTCCTTTTCAAATGAATGATTATTCAAGACAGTCTATAATGAACCTCAAGCATGTATTTCTGGTGTTTTTCGAGCTCTGTATTCTTTCGAGAAGTGTTAAATATTAAATGTTAAATATTGTTTCGAGAAATCTATTTAGCATGCTTATTTTCTCAGGTTCCAAAATATAATTTTTTGGTTATATAGGTATATTTTTATCGTACCAATATCAGCATAGAGTAATAAAATTGGGACTGATTATGATAGAAATTTAAATATTTCATTGAATATTGTTAACAACAACAAAATATTGCACAGTAATAACGATTTTGACTAGTAAATATTCTAAAAGAATCGATCAATGAATAGGATACTTATTACTGACATTCGCATGTTGTATGTATATATTACATCCAAACGCGCTACGCACGATTTACATGGCCATATTTTAATTAATGTTTTCACGTTTTTTGACGACAATTTTTGATTTCTAATTTTGCGCGAATGATAGTATACCTGGCAATATATTCCATACACATTCATCAATTAAATATTTCGTTGTCCAGCACTACATCTCAGGATCTAAGAAGGCATTAATATCAAAAGTCTAGTATGTAACTTGTTTCATTTTTCAGGCGGACAGTGGTAGTCCACTTGTGATCAATAATGTGCTAATAGGGGTTGTGAATACTGGCTCTCCTGGTTGTGATGAGACAGATATCCCAACTATGTATACCAAAGTTACATATTACTTAGACTTCATCAAGAAAGCACTCCGGGATAATCCTGATCCAAAGACGATGATCATGTACAACCTAGAGAGTCCATAATAGGTCATACCAGACAATACTGTCGAATAGAGTGGATGGTCCATGGTAATACCACTAAGCCAATGATTTTTACTGATTTTACACCTGCAATTTTACCCGCACTTTTCTCGTGTATGGTTGAGTGTAAGGTGGCTTCAGTGATCAGTGCCGTATCAATGCAAAGCCTTACTGAATTACAATTTTGTTTTAGACTACATCCGAATGCTTGAAAAAAAAATGGTACCCACGTAACCGAATGAAGAGTTTCTCTTCTGATGGCTTCGTAATTATTTATATACTTCCTTACAGAGGGTATTTTCATAGATTTCTATTTATACACCTATATACATGATTCATCATCTGGTAGGCAATATCTAGATTGGGCATACAAGATTGCGCTGTATGTGCGTGTGTGTGTGTGTGTGTGTGTGTGTGCGCGATACGATATGTCGATTTTGGATATGACCCCCCCCCTTAACGCGCTAGCGGAGCGTCCCCTGAAAAGTTAACAGTTAACGCTCGCGCTACGTTATCCCTCACGGTTACGCGCGCTAAATTACTGAATCGGGCCCCTGGCGCGCGTCGGCCGGCCTGTGCGTGACCGCGAGTCGTGCACGGCGTATTATGTATCGCGCGGGGCTCGGGCGCTCGCGTGGCTTATGCCGGGCTTGGCGCTATCACCGGCTAAATACGGTTTTTGGCGCGAGATTCATAACGAGTATGAGCGCTACGCGTTACAATATAAAAAATTTAGAGGTGTATACACTTGGTATCGATTCCGTGACTCATAAGATTCAGAATATCATTTACAGAGCCGGTGTGGACTTATAAATGTTTTGTTGTGCATCATCACTCCCATAAGTTTGATCAAATTCCAGAGTTCATGAGTGATTGGGAATGGATAGAGTCAACGTTTCCAAAATTTGGAATGAATAATTAATTCTATTCTATTCCATTCCAATTACTCAAAATCACACGTAAATTTCACCATATTTTTGACTTTCTGGAGAGGGTGTAAATTTTCCGAAATCGTTGTTTATTGTCTTAAAGAGGTGAGATTCGATAGAATGATGTAGCACTCATATTGTAAAATGACCATAACATAAAATTGATCTAGCACTGCAAGCTTAATTCATTGAAAAACTTTATCATTTCATTTCAGATTATCACGGGCACGTGGCTAGTGGACGGTAATCCCCAAATAATTCTTTTTGATATTGGATCTGCCGCATGGAAATTAGACGAATACAAGCAAGAACTGTGGAACCACTGTAGTTTTGGAATACCACACATGGATGTTGAGGCAAATGATGCAGTTATCCTCGGATATTTGGTGTGTCAATTCATTACAGAATTTAGGTGAGTTTTTTTCTAAAATTTATAATTTATTGCAGGCTTGTTGGATCGAAGAGAGATTTGTGTTATTTCACAGAAAGATTACTCTTTATTCCACCTCAACTTCTTAAGAGATGGGAAAATATATATTATACCTATACTAACAAGGAGAAAACACAGTCTCCGAGAGACAAATCACGATAAGACTTTATAAGAGTTTCTGGGTATCCAAGAAGCTTATACTTTTAGTTATTCAGGCTAATCCCTCGATTTCTCGGAGATATTATGTAAACGATTCTCGATTTTATGCAAGTTCAGTATATCTGTATATATGAAAGCCTACAAATACATTTATTTATATTTATATGTTATGGCCCAGACTTGCCCCACTCACGTTTTTGATTAAGGGTATTAGGCGGTTAGGATTAAGCGTATGGGAATGCGCTGAATCAGACGCATCTATGCGATGGATGGCGAATCGCACGTAGAGCAAGGAATCACGGGACAGCTTATATTATTTTGCAACTGCCCAACGTTTGAATGTATGGATGTCGGCTATGAGATATTCTCTTATCGGCCTGTGCGAAGCCACGAGCAGTCAGCGGGAATGTATTCATAATAAGGTGTGAGTTGCATTCGGCAACCCCGTCACGTTAATTTAGCTAGAAACGGCCATAAAAGATCTTCTTATCGACTCGTATAAGTTGACGAGCAGCCAGCGGGCTTTCGTTGAAACAAATCTAATAGTGATACCAGCTGGATTGACCAGAAGAATGAATGGTTTTACCAAGCACCCAAGCTGGTATTACCAGGCACCCTAATTGGTTTAACCAGTCGTCCCGACTGGTTTTACTAAGTGGTCCGGCTGGTTTTACCAGTTGCTCCGGCTGCCTAGTAAAACCCGCCGGAATGACTGGTAAAACCAGTCGAATTGACTAGTAAAACCAATCCGATCGACTGGTAAAACCAGTCATTCTCCTGGTATATCCAGACGGTTTTTCATTTAAATGACTGGTAACCAGTCTGGCTTTACCAGCCAGAAAACAAGCTGGTATTACCATTGGATTTTTTTTCAACAGGGTTCCCATGCGTTTTCTTTTATGACACGGGTATTCTAGAGTCACACTTATATATGACAAGCGAACAAATAATACCATGGTTATTGCGGATAGGCCGATGCGCCATGAGTGTAAGTATATATATGTATCATTAATCATTTTGGGCTGAAGTACCAAAGGTATATCTGCTATTTCATGAACGCATCATGTATCGAACTGAGTGTAGTAAATGAGGACCTTCAAGAGTATATGAGTAGGAGCGACGTGCATTGTAGCGCAAGTATAGAATTTAGCGAACTAAGCACGCTCCGTAGTTATAAGTTCACACGTACAAACGGAGGAAAGAAGCTGAACCACGCGCGCCTGTTATCACCTCATGAGGGAAAGGTAATTCTTGCGAAGTGTAGCAGCACTTTCCAACCACTTTGCACTCGCGCTTCGCGCCCCGAGAGCGCATCTTTACTTGACGCCACGACGCTAATGGAAGAAGTGACCGCGGCGGACACGAATGAGTTAATTCGCGCTAATTACGGACGCCACACTGGTGGCCGGACTTATAGCACGCATGCAGCGCAACTCCCTTGCGATAGTGTAGTATATAGATCTATGCATGGAACATCATATTAGAATAACAATCCATCTACGTGGGATTGAGTGTATAAATTTCAGTTCTATAATAATTGAGTTCAGTGCTAGTGCTTGGTCTCCCGGAGACAATTGTATCCCTTTGTCAATGCTTATTGGAATTTATAGTGGTGAAACAGAATTCATGTCTCTTTCTGCTACTTCTCTAGAAGAATCCTATAGAGTTCACAGTTGTGAATAAGTAAGGGCGTACAAGTAAGTCAGATGCAACAGGAGAACTATATCTCCATAAAACTGATTGGTCATTCACCTCAATTTCAAAGTTCTTGAATCACGCAATACAGTTATGAGACCCTTACCGCATGACAGACATGGCGTGGTGAGATCTACATAGTTCTAGTCGTTCAAATATGGATGCGTCATTCCTTGAATCTCTATATTGCAGGGATCATGTGTCAACGAGTTGTAGGATACTCCTCGGATAAATTTTACATGTTCATTTTAGGCATATCAATAGTAGGTTCCAAATATTTCGACTAATAGCAAGCCGATTATGCCATGACGCGTACAGCAGTCCTGGGACATATCCTGATCTGATTGTTACTCGATTTTGAAATTTATTACTCAGTTATAAACATTTTAGTGCAAAAAAACACTTTTTCAAGCTTTTTTGCTTATTAAATCTATCAAAGACATCGTGTTGCTATTGTTGATAGAATTCCAGGGTATAAAAATATGAACTGAGTTCGATTTGTTTCAACCTAATCGGATGATAAGAAACGAAGAAAAGTCGGGAAACCGGGAAGTTAAGCGTATTTTAAAAAATTCATAATTCAGTAATTTTCAAAGTTGTAGAGCTGGCCTCTCGCATGAAAGTAGGCAGTCATGTGTACTCAATGTTTGCGCAAACTGTCCGCTGTCAACTTATTAGTTTTCTCATTATTGTCATTTCGATTTCCTCCGCCTCTCCCTAAATTTTGCAACATCCCCTCTATCGTCAAAAATAATCCGATTTCAATTTTGAAAACGTACTTTGAAAGAAGACGCTTGGGATGACAATATATATATTTTCGTCTTACGCTGCGTCTGTATAGGGTTCTCAAAAGTCTCCAGAAAAAATGGAAGTGGTTCCCACCCATAGGTTTGTTATTAGATTTTTCGTCCCAGCGGTAGAAAAGTGTCAACTTTTCGTCCTGGCGTTTACAAAGAATGGCTCTTTGCTTCCGCGGGTTATGGAGAATAATATATGAACCTCGCTTATCTAGGCTTTTTTGGCGCGGGCAAATGGTTCTCGTGCTGAAATCGTGTGACCTCGCTCGGGTGCATAATTTAATATATATTAATCACGTAGAGTACGATTGAGAGCTCCAATATGTGACCGGTTACTCATAAATTTTTCCTTTTGTAATGTTTTTGAATTTGTCTGGTTCAAATTGTATACCGACCATCAGTACTTCTGGGTCAAGGCATATTGTTCACAAAAGTATGTTTCAGTATGGAATAACCAAATAGGAGACCTGGATGCAAACGTTCCCGAATTGAGGATTTCCTATTTTCCAAGCTCTATTCTATAGCCGTTAGAACGTCGACTCTCTTGCAAGTGAGCGCCGCGCTCACAGAAAAGTGCATCGTTTATTTCTCGGTTTCTACTCTAAATTTTAAGATACCACACATCCATATCTAGACTACAGTTGGGTATAGTTATGCTCTGTGAAATGCCGGGCAAGCGTTAGATGCGTTGCCGCACTGGTCAAGGTATTACTTCGTCTTCCGCGAACATCTTATTCCCTGTGAAAATCACACACATATATATATATATATATATATATATATATATATATTATATATAATATATATATATATATATATATATATGTATCGTTTGCCTATCCGGGAATGACTTTAGAAAACGCTTTGTAAATATTATACTTGCCTATACGGGAGACTTGTACGGCCTATATATAGCAAAAGTTTTAAGTTACCGATCACAGACTTTTAGATTTTTAAAGCCAGTTTGGAAGCTTCAAACTTTATAGATTTGAGTTCCTTATTGAATTCCGCATCTATTGAACGTACTTCTGTATGGATTGATTTATATTAGCTAATTTCATGAGTAAATACCTTGGAGTTGGAATTTGAGCCAACTCGGCAATAGCTGTTTGAACTTCAGCTATGCAGTTTACACAATATGAGTGGATTCCATGAGTGAATATTCATGAACTAGCCAGAATCACTCACTCGCTATCGCTCGCTCGTGTCTTCCATTTGCTCTATCATAAATATGGATGAACATTGAATTATGAAAGCGCTCAAGCTCCTCTAATGATCTGCTCGAACAAAATTTCGGAAAATCAACCCTTTGTACCTTTTGAAAGGGGATCCCACCCGGACATCGGTAAAAAAATTTTCGAATTCCCCATACGCCCACCATAACTCGAATTTTCCAAAATTTTTTTCTATGGAAATGTAGTTCTCGATCCCACTTTTCGATCCGTCATACTAAATCTCTAAGCTGTCATATCATTGTTTCCGAGAGCAAAAAAGGTGAACCAGAGAAATATACGAATCTATCTTATTATAATGTAGATATTACCCAAGAAAGTGAAGTTCAACATTATCTTGTTGATATTATATTCCTCGGCGTGAAGTGCGAAATAATATATTCAAATTTTCATGTTCATCCGAAATTATCGAGAAAACCCATGGATTGATGTCACAATGCCTGTTCTATATTTATATTTATCAGAGAGAATTAATATTTTTTGGCTATATTCCTTGCTTAAAATTTTAGAAAAATGATGCGTGATCATGGAATATAATGAATTATTTTAAATTATACGAAGTCTTTGTTTTTTGCATAAAATCTCTTTCAGAAAGCATACTGGGTTAAATGTTTCGATTAATTATTCGAGTTTCGTTATGATTATAATTTTTCAAAAGGAGATTAAGCTACCCAATGTTTACCACTCTACTTTAGTTGAGAATGTTGCCCGGCCCTCACGACGAAGACGTATTGGTGAAGCGCATATCCAAAAGCGGATTTATATTTACCTATGGATATAGTTATTTCAACCGATATGCATGCATTCTTTCAAAATTTTGATTTCGAAAACTCATGAAATACTCGAGCAAGCGAGAGCGAGCGAAAGACTATTGCTAGTTATTTACATTTTTACGTGTCGGTACTGGTTTTTTAATCAAATTTTCAGTCGAATTTATGACACATATTTTTTTATACATATTATTCTATATGTAAAAACATATTTAAATTCATTATATACCAGAACTGCTTAAATCTGAACATATGAGGGTAAAGAAATTTTCTATTTCAAGGTTCCATAAATCCTTTATCGTTCGATGAGTTTTCACTTCTTTCTGTCGCTAAATCTGTCATAAGTCCAGCCAAATTGTTAAGTACTTCATCATGAGGTTTTGAGCTCTTCCCTTCATTCGAGCGTTCAGCTAATAAACTCACTCCTTCCATGCCAGCTGTTAATTTTACGGCGAGTTCTGACATGTAATGGAGCCCCACGTGGTAAGGGTTTGAGGGAGTAATCTTTTCAAAACAAAATTACATTGAGAGATTATCATCGGTTATTCTTGCTTGTACACAAAATCATTGGTCTATTAAGATTCAAGAATTGAATTACTGTTTCGTGTCGTTCAAACATTAGCATGAATGTCCGATATGTTTAAAAATACTTTGTTCACTGGGATTCAAATTATAACAAGCATTACTGATTGTATTAATAAAGCATTGAGAAAACGTTTTTTTTGTTACAATTTCTTGTATTCTATTGCTCACTCGCCGTCAATGTCTTTTGCAGTTCATGATGAGCAGAAGAAACTTGGAAATAGTGTAACGATAAACAATTAGTGCGTTTGTCACTACAAATGGATATTGTTTTGATTAACCATTTCAACTTTCCAGAATTGAACTGCCTCCAATATGATCCACAAATGATAAATCATGTGAGATACGATCTCTAAGTCCCATCAAATATTGGATTGGCCCTGAAGGTTCCTATCGTCACTGATCTTGGAACCAAATATATTTTACTGATCATGTATTCGTCTCACATTTGTATCATCAATTCCACTGCAATATGACGGATGAGTCTAATTATGTTATAACACATTGAACACATGAAAATATAATGTTTATAAAAAAACTAAATTCATTTGAAAATTAATACCCAGGCTAAGGGAATATTAAATTGATACAATACATCAATATCTACATAAATAAATAATCTCAATCTGTGATAGAAATACATAATTACAGATCATAACTATTATCACAATCTGTAGAGTAACAATACATCAAGAAACTGTGAAAGACGTTGCTGTTTTCATTGAAAATTTTAATAACTATTTCAACATGTTCTTTTTTTAATATAAAAAAGTTTCATCAACGTATCTCTTGTAAAATAACGGTTCACAATTATATACTAACTTCAATATGTTTAAACATTCTATTTCTAAATCGTCCATGGCGAGATCTGCGAACAATGTGGAAATAGGGGAACCCATGGGTGTGCCAAAAATTTATTCATAAAATTTATTGTCAAATGCAAAAAATGTGTTATCAAAAAACAATTGAGTGATTTCAATAATTTCATCAAACGGTATTTTACTTCTACTATGTATATGTGAGAATCTTTTATCCAAACTGTTCAGAACTAACTCACAAGGTATGTTTGTAAACAATGAGCTGACGTTGAGTGAAAGTAACACGTAATCATATAACTGATTCTATCAGCCTTTCCAGAGTAATGCATTTCTAGTTGATTCTCATAATCAAACTAACTTGCACAAGTTTCTCGTACACTTTTTATCAAGACCATGTCAAGATTTTCAAAATATATTCTACCTTCTTTGAGTATATGTGCGATGAACCTTTTGTTAGTTATGAATTGTAGGTATGTATGATGATTTATCAGAGAATTTTATGATTAGTAGAATTGTTAGTATATATTTGAAGTAAAATTATTATTAGTTTATTATTAGTAAATTACTAAATATGTTTCGTCCAAGATCCACCTGATAGGACTCATCAGTAAGGTTTTCAGGTGGATCCAACCTTAGACACTGATGTCAATATCTAATACTCTAAAAGAAAAAAGAAAAAAAAAATCCGCGAAAACATTATCTCTATAAATCTCACCATAAAATGAACTTTTCATTAACTTTCATCGGATAACAAGTTGTTAACTTCACTATATCAATCAAACTATATTTTATAAGTAATTTACAGCAAGGAAATCGAAAAAAATTGAAAAATACGTCACATAATAAACGAGAAAAACTACTCTCATTCCTGTGTGCATGAGATGAACTTGAGAAAGCGTGTGTAATGTCCGGAATCCAATCGAGAACTGCATCGAGGGTGTAAAATGAAAATCTGTTAGCCAACGTGCATACACTATGGAGTTGACTCGTACGAAAGGCCCTCTGTGTTTCTTTCTTACATTAGAAGAATGTACAAAAAAAAGGAGCGGGTGTCATATTACAAGTTGTTGAAAAGCTAGAAGGAAAAGGCAAGCAGTATGTAAGACGAAATTTTCTACAGAGGATATAACTGAGTTTGATTATAGAATGAAGGAACATTCATATAATGTAATTTTGTCTTCGTTTCGTATCGTGTATGATTATTAAACCTTAAAGCTGTGGTAATTTCATATATTTTTTATGATAAGTAATCTCATTCATGTGCAAAATCATTGTTATTTTTTAACAATAACAATGATACAACAATCATAAATAACATTGATCATCAGTGATCAATTCTATTCTCCCTTATCAAAATATTCATGTAATTGCAACTATCAAAAGTTCTGTGGTACCGAAGAGCAATATAACGTTATATTATAATTTTATTCAAAACTGGGGAGAAAGAATATTTTATTGTTACTTCGTCGATTGTTTTGTACTTAGATTGTATTATTTATCACTTGTTTTTTTGTGTAATCATTTTTTAGCTTGATGAGGCCAGTGAACCATACTGGTAAAACGTCGCATGAATTAAAAATGTGGTGGATTGCGTGATTTTTCCTTTTCCACTTCACTCTGGATTGACCCTCAAAGATTGACCATTTACACATATTGGAATTATGGAGGGTGCACGTGACAATATTATTCATGCTTATATTTGAACGACACGAAACAGTAATTCAATTCTTAAATCTTAATAGACCAATGATTTTGTGTATAAGCAAGGATGACGATGATAATCTTTCAATATAATCTTATTTTGAAAAGACTGCTCCCTCAAACTCTTACCACGTGGGGCTCCAATACATGGCAGAACTGGCCGAAAAATTAACAGCTGGAAGGAGTGACAGTTTATTAACTGAACGCTCGAATGAAGGAAAAATCTCGAAACCTTATGATGAAGTACTTAACAATTTGGCTGGACTTATGGCAAATTTAGCGACAAACAGAAGTTGCAAATTAACTGCTGAAAACTCTTCAAACGATAAAGGATTTATGGAACCTTGAAATGGAAAATTTCTTAACTCTCATGCTCAGATTTGGGCAGTTCTGGTATATAATGAATTTATGTATGTCTTTACATATAGAATAATATGTTCAAAGTAACTGTATATCTAAAGCGAATCAATGTGAAATTTCCAGGACAAATATGAATTGATTTCTTCACTTTCATATGCTCAGATATGGGTAATTATGGTATATGATGCATTTATGTATGTCTTCAAATATAGAAAAACAACGATTTTGTTATGGCCCAGCTTTGCTCCGCCAATTTTTGAAATTTTAGAATGGCACGAACCGCATCGCACATTCGCGATGCGCATTTTCTCACATGCTACGTGAGTTGCACCGAGAAGCGACATTAGGATCAAGCATACATGTGTGAGTGTAAGAATGCGCTGATCGATATGCATCCTTGGCGAGTTGCACGGGAATCATGAGGACAGCTTGCATTTTTGTGCAGCTGCCCAACATTAAAATGTATGGATGTCGGCTATAAGATATTCTCTTATCAGCCTGTGCGAAGCCAAGAGCAGCTAGCGAGCGCTCGCGTGGGGATGTTATTTTGTAAGTGCGAGTTGTACACGGCAACTGCGCAGCTCCGAATCAGTCAGAACTGGCTATAGGAGATCTACTTATCGACACGAGTAGCCAGCGCGCACTCAAGCAAAAATGGATGTATAGACGAATGTATGAAAACCCGCATGCAACGCAACTATAATTGTCCGCTAGGAAATAAGAATTGATCTGATCAGATCAGAACGCATCCATATTTATATTTTCATCGGCGACAGGCCCACGTGCCGTGAGTTGATGCAATATCTTATCGATAACGTTTTGTCAGGTTAGTAAGTGCGATGTGAAGTACTTGAATACATGTATAAGTAAACTGATGCGCATTGCAGCGCATGCATAGATTTGTAACGAAGCGAACGCGCTTTGTAGTCATAAGTATTCGAGCGTGCAAACGGAGGAAAGACGCGGAGCCACGCGCGTTTGTTATCACTCCATGAGGGAGAGGTGATTCTCGCAAAGTGCAACTGCGCTTCCCAAACGTTTCGCGCCCACACTTTGCGCCTTGAGGGCGCATCTTGAAGTGACGTCACGACGCTTATAAAAGAAGCGGCCGCGGTGGACACGAGCGAATTGATCCGTGATAATCGCAGATGCTACACGGGTGGCCGGACATGGAGCACGTGAGCGGCGCAGCTCTCCCGCGAACGCGTAGCATAATTAGATCTATCGTCAGAAGCATTTTCTATAATGATCCAATCACGTGGATCGAGTATGAAGTATAGAATTTAGGTAACATAATAAAGGTTTAGTGCTAGTGCATATGGAGAGGGTTTATTTGCAACACCTTCCCCCAACACCACACTCCACCCGAACCGATGTGCATATGCGGCCCAGCGCGCCACGGACTACTCGACTACCACGCTGCCAAGCTCCAGTCAAGGACAACCAGGTGCCGGACTGATTACGAAGATGTAAGTGACTGAGCGGTCTTACACACGAAATACGGATCGCGACACCTTCGTATAACAAACATTCCCACCAATATAGGGGTTTTTTGCTCAACCACCCCTTTAAATAACGATTGGGCCTTTAAAATTTTACTAAAGTTTGCATATTTGAGGTAGAACTTTTCTGATGAGCGCCACAACAGTCTTCAGAAGATTTTTAGATCCATACAAAAATAATATCGTGATGTGCAAATTCTTTGCATCAGTATAAACTCCAGGATTCATGAGAAGTTGTGGGTGGAAATTATTATATTGGCGTTTTTCTTATAAAATCAAACTTTTATCACGAAAAATTACATTAAAAATTACATACAAGTGGTCAGTTTCAGTAGCAACCTATCGGAGTTAGTGCTATAAGCTAAATTTCGGCTGATTCAAATTTGGGGTATCTTGTGCGGTTCAAACTGGTTGCCATAATGTCATGTTTTCCCATTGTTCACAAAGGATATGCACCAAATTCGGAAAAAGCTGGATATCCAGATATTGGAGAAGTTTCGAATTTGTATCTGGACTTGGTTGGATCCAAACTCGCGGACCCTTGCTGCGGATTCAGGTCGAAAACGTTTTTTGTGTCTGAATCATCAAATCTCGCCCAGGTATGTAATATTCTTGATCCTCTTCAAGTGCAAAACTTATTTTAGACTTTAAACATGCATTTATCTGTTCGAAAAAAGTATGTTGTAAGGAATTCTGAAGAAGATTATCAATCAAGTCGATGGGATGTATTGGCGTTGAAAAGTTACCTTCGTTCTATTACCTATTGTCAAAAAATTTTCGATCGGTGATCAGAAATATATTGTAAAAATGAAAGATGAGTCATTTTTTAACAGAATTTTCAATATATTGATTTTGGTATAACGTATGATCATTGAATATATTATAATTAAATTGTTTGAATCGTATACGATTGCCATTACACTATTTATGAATGGGCCTGCTCAAAATTGAATGAATACCTTCAGAAAATTCGATGACATTTATCCAAATTTCAAATATTTATGCTTGATAATTATTTCTTATATGTATTTTTTTTACAAAAAAACCCTCAAACTAGAATTCTTTACTGTATTGAAAAAGGTTTATTGAAAAATAATTAGATTAAAAAAGTTGAATCCTTCCTCCAGTTGAAAAAAATTTGAATTGGTGATTAAAATTTTATATCTCAAATACTAAGGCAAAGTCATCCAGAGAGAAGAATGCCTGGGAATTTGACTTATGCATCAATACCTAATAACCAATTAACAAGATACTTCTACAAATTTGAATAATAATAAAAAACGGTTAGATACGAGTCAAACTCCAAATGTGTAACAAAAAATATAGAGCAAACATTTTTGTCAATGATTAAAATGTGGAATGTCTCAATTTTCCTCGACAGAAATGGCCAGACTTCCGTCAAAATTTAAAACTTATCGAGAATTGACAACCTCGCAGCAAAGTTTCTCTGAATGAGGAGTTTTCCGTGTTGTCGGTCTTCCAGTGTTGTTCTCTACTTGTTACAGTGCTAGGTAGTATTCTTTCTTCAAGGTTTATTCTTTGTGTAAATGTAATTGTGTTCATTCGTTGTTCAATCTGTTGTGTAAACGTTATAGGTTGTTCCTCCATGGGATTTGGATCTGTCTCATTTTACCTTTATTGAAACTTCCAAGAACAAGTTGGTCATCAAGAGAGCTACATGGGACTGAATAATATCTATCAATTTCAACAACAGAGAACTTTCGGCACATTGATTCTGGAACTATTTTCTCCTTATTACCTAAAAAATATTTCATTCCATGAACGTTTGTCAAATCATTGATTAATTAATTAGTATCTACTTGGGCTTCGTTGACAATACCAGTCTCGTTGCCCCTACTTTGTTCAGTTAGAGTTTCTTCTTGTTCCATACTTATTTGAGTTTCACAAAGCGTATGAGAGATATCTGAGCAAATGTCTGTGTAATCATTATCATATCTTTTAGATTGAGTATCCGTTCCGATGATAGGCTGCTTATGCTCAGATACAAAGGCACTGATGCCACTAAGCATTCTCATGATGTAAATTGTTGCTACCGAACAATACTTCTTCCAGGTAATGCTTCCGTTGGAAATACCATGGCAATAAACCAGCTATATCACAGTTGATCTTCATCGAATTTGGCTTCCAAGAGCTTACCTTCTTTAGTATCGCTAACTTCTTCAAACAGCTCTGCGTCGATCATTCTCGAAGTAATATCATCTAAATTTGGGAACCGAGTCTGCTTGTGTAGAATTCCAATGGTGAACATACATTACTGGTACAGCACATATTTGCATTCGGTAAATTTTCTTCACCTATGGGAGGTGTTCGCTCCCCTACAATAATATTCTTTGCATCATCAATCTCTGTATGATCGACCTTTGCATCATCAATATCAATACCTTCATCGATTGGCGGAGTGATCTTGGCGCATCTCTGTAGGAGGTCCAGAGCCAAATCCTTAATATCATGACACATGTCTCACCTTCCTCAAGTACATCCAGGAGGAAAACGGTAGCACCGCTGTCTGCAATCATTTCGAACTCAGTGTTAACACCATGTGGCCAGTGTTCCCATCAGGTTTGGCTATAAACAACACTTACGGGATAGAGGAGGTATGAATGCGAGATCGTCTGGAATTTTTCTTATATCTTTTGTCAAAACTGTGTTTCCATAGTCCTCTATAGTGGACTTTTGTGCCTTGTTCGGTAGTAGAGATCATCGTCGGGGATATGAGCAACGTAGATCAGATCTCCTTTGATATCCATGACAGCAGGGAGAATATTAGTCATTAGCAATCTATCCTCGAACATCTTCAGGTCACTCACATATTTTTCTTCTTCCAACCAAAATTGATCGACTGAGACAAAATAACAAACAAAAGCTGATCGGGAATCACGCTCTTCTTCGACAACCTATTCTTCTACTAACTCCATATTTTTCATGCAGACAGCTAGTTTTTCGCTGATCAAAAGTTCACTCAGGCTTTGTTCTCTATTGAAAAGATCAATTCAGAAAGGTGCTTTGTTGGTGATCATGACAGCTTGAAGATACTTATCAGGAGGCGTGAGATCAATCAGCCTCCAACTAATATCCTTGTCCCACTCGTTAAAGCCGTTGAGGGAAGTACATCCAGCTTAGCCCAATATTATCATATCTTAATATTGCCATAATCTAAGGGTGTCACTTGAACGTCATCATTCAGCACTTGGGTAACCTTAACTCTGTACCAGTTTCCATCAGCACTAAAAGCAGCATATAACTCATTTTGTTTTGGAATGACCAATTTGTCTGTGTTTGAATAGAAGTCAAATAATGTTTGAAGAAGATCATTTGCTTCTGAATAATTTTCTTTGCATTCTAGCCAAACGCTGTTCGAGTTGTTCATTCATGTGATTGCATCTTCATGTGAAGAACTCAGTATTGGTATATTACAAATCGGAGTCACTTTTTCGACGATTTGTCTTTCAAAACCAATTATAAAAGAATGAAGTAACAGATATTATTATAAAAGTATAAATTTGTTAAGATATTCAAACTAATATACAGCTCTCATGAGCTACACCGAGTTGACAGTCGTAGCGCTGCTGCGTCGGAGAGACTAAGAGCTCACTTCTTTTCGAGCAACCGGCCGAGTCGGAAGCCGCTAGCCTCTTATTTCTGCGACCCTACCAATTTCCCTTCAGGTTATTGGACTGGGCACGCATCCACTGCGCGATCGCGAGTGATATTTTGGTGTTGTGCGATCCTGGAGAGGACGAGCGGCAGGGCCGCACTAGTCATGGAGGAGCTGGCCAGCGGAGCCAGTGGATGGTCGGCTGATTACAAGGCCGACGAGGAGGTGCGGGCTGGAATGGCAGCAGCACTCAGTAAGTGCTCATATGGGTGTGCCGATTATCATCCGCGAACCGCTGCATAAATACAGTACACAAAATGTGCACTGTAATAGAGTCACGGGCAGAAAAATAAAATTCAAAATTTTATTAAACAAAAAAAGGGAGCTAGCGATAAACAAAAGCCACGCGAGCCGGGGAAGGACAAACTTGTTTTGTTTGGCCTAGTGCGTGAAGAAGTTGCCCGTGGCGAGGCGAAATCGGCGCAAGTGGGATCAGGCGCGCGGCGGGGGAAGGGCTGGTGCCGCGGCCGATACACGCATGTTCCCGGGCGAGATCGAGCGTACGGTGATGGTCAGCGCTATGACTCGTATATGTACCGGCGGGCGTTGGTGCGCGATTCGCATTTGCGCGCGGCTTGGTGCGCGGCTGGGTGCACTATTGGAGTGCTCGTGCCGATGCACAGCTCTCTGTGCATGGAGCGCATGGCGCGTGGCGCTATATATGATGGGCGCTGCAGCGTGTTGTGCGCTTGGTGCCATGACTGACTCGCGGACGGGCTCGCGCGTATACTCGTGTGTATACATGTGTGTATATATGAACATGCGGCCCGAGCCGGTCAGTCGCGGGCAGCCGTATATGATGGAACGGCGGATGGGGAAAAATGATGGACGGTACGGGGACACTGCCGCAGTCAATCGCGAGCATGTGCGCACACACAAATATAGGTATTCGCGCGGCACGATGTCACATTTGTGACTCAACGTTGATTTATCACGTTCGTATACATGTGTACATGGTGTATACATTAGTGGAAAAATAGGTAAATATAATATTATGCATGCAAGTTAATGAATTGATATATGACGCTGTGTGCCAAATATCACTATATAAAATCATTAACAATTGAACGTTCATGGTAGACTAGATTAATCTACATGTTGAATTGATGAGCTTACTCTAATGAAATTTCAAACTAACATGGTGGATTCTGAATGTTTTTGGAGGATTTCAAATTTTGGAAAAATTAATGATGTAGCTATGGAGGATTTGAATCTGCAAAGATAAGTGAAGCAGACTCTTAAAGCATTCTATGAACAATGCTAAGAGTTCTGGAATTGAGACCAGAGTCATCCATGAGAGACTGGATATTTCTCAATCCAAAAGGATGAGATTAAATATGTGACCACGTCTGGGGAATTTTACACTGCAGGTAAATTTACCCTAATCAAACAAAGTCGTTGTCTTGAAGAATTATTATTAAAGTAAATACTTAATGGAATTCTTATTTTGAAGAAGGTGTTTAGAAAAGTTGAATTTTTTAAATTTGCTCAATGATTAAAATTGATAATTCTTGGTAGAATGGTGGGGTTGACGTCGACCTTGGATGAACATATGAATGGCAGATTGATGATTGAATGAGTGAGTGAAAATGGAAGAAACTACCGATGGATTGAAACTGAATGTAAATGGACGAATGGTTGATGAATTTTTGGTGGAAAATACAAATAATTAATCAAATCAAAATGAAAACGACTATAAATAAAGATTGCAAATATATTGCTAGCAAAATTCAACTTATTCAATACACTAAAAATAAATGATTCTTATTGTAGTATTTGAAGTTGTGTGCCAAGTATTATAGTATTGAATCTTTCTGACCAATACACTAGAAATAAATAATTCTTATTGTAGTATTCGAAGCTGTGTGCCAAGTATTATAGTATTGAATTTTTCTAAACAAATAAATCAGTAGATTCTTGTTGTGAGATTCGACGATTTGTTCCGGATATCATGATGTTGAATAATCTCTGTTCATAACATACTGACAACTGATCTCTCATTGTGATGTTCAAAGCTGTGTCTTGAATGTCTTGATGTTGAGTCGGGTGTTTACATTAAACAAAATTTTATAAACTGGATCACTAACTACTTTATTCTTGTCCAGACAAGTCTGTGTTACATGCCAGCAAGTAAAGGCTCCTGAATTGATCAAAACGGCCCACCCTAATCATATGCTTCTGAGAGCAAAAGATGATAAATTCTTCGGCAGCTTGGAAGAAAATGAAGAATTGGATGAGGATGAGCTGCTCAACGATAATACTTCAAGAGCAAGTTCTACAATTGCTCTTAAGTGGGGTTGAATAGGCTTTGAGAATGAAGAGGCTGCTAGGGTGGATATGGCAGATAAAGCAGTTATGGTAAAAACTGGAGGATTAGTGAAACTGGAGGGTTAGTAAAAACTAAAGGATTGGTGAAAACTGGAAGTAAATTTGATCAGGGTTGTCAAACTGACCCTTTGCCAGCTGAGAACTGATTTTGCTGTACCAAAAAGCATTCAAAATGAAATGTTGAATGCGTATAAAAAATCCCCAGCAAATTCTTAGATTTGTTAATGATGTCTCTTAAAAATGTCAGAAATCGTATCTGAAGTGGAAGAGACTAACCTGAAAAGTTAGTCTTGCTGGAAAAGATATTGTCACTTTAGCCAAGAGAACTAAAGAGGCATATGACAAACAAGCTGGAAACGTGAGAAGAATGAATTATAAGATAACCAATGACCTCAAAGAAACAATGAAGAAAATGGAAGAAAATTCCAAATGTTATGATCAGGATGTTGAGTCAAATAATCGTGACTGATGAGATGATGCTTTTGCTGGACAAAAAGAGGATAATTTTGGTGGAAATATTTGTGGTGGAAATAGTCAACAAACAGATAAACAGGTTAATGATGAAACTTTGAAATCATCTCTAGGGAATATCACTGAAATTTGTAAAAATAAATTCAAGAAACTTGGTGGTTGGAAAAATAAAATGAATAGCTCTAATGTCATTGATTCGAGTTAGATTGGATTGTCTCTTGTGGGTGGAAATGATGGTATTGAAGAGAATACAAGTTAACTGTTAAAATTCGTTTTGAACATTTACGATTTTCTTAAATCAGAATTACGATCGAAAAATTTATTTAATGTAATAGATAGTTCAGATGATTCATCTGAAAGTCTTGATGGAGAAATAAAAGTAAAGTTAAATTACACAGCTATTAGAGACATAATAATCAATAGACTTGAATTTTCTTATTACAATAAAGTTTACGATATCGATGATCCAAGAGCTATTGTAGAAAAGCTGAGAGATAAAAATGAATGAAACCAATATAACTACGGAAGTTCTCAGGGCTAGAATGTATGAAATTAGATATCAACCTAGTAAAGAAACTGCTTCACAGTTCATTGATCATTTTGAGGACTGTGAAAGAACTTTTGGTACTTTAAAACCAGGAGATTTACCTGAAGATGAAAAACGAGATATATTTTATAGATGTGTCAAAAATACAGAACCATCTATTCAGGGTACTGATTTCACAGAACGTGGAAATTTTGGTAGAGGTATATCTTATGATAGAATCAAAATGTTTCTGATGCAGCAGGATTCAAATAGGAGAAACACTGGTGGATTTGGTGGCAATATTGGTGGAGGCACATCAAGGAATGCTCTTGTGGCTCATGGATCAGGTCCAAAACCAACTGACAGATGCTACAATTGTGATGTGCTAGGACACTGGCAGAGCCAATGCACGGTCACCAATGGGCAAAAATTATGTTATGATTGTAAAAAGATGGTTGATCCTGACCATATCAAATATAATTGTCCGAAGAAAAATTATAATGCAAAAAATAGACGAGAAAATAGTAAAAAGCCAATCCAATTTTCAGAGCAAGGCTAGCGCCAAAAACAACTCGACCAAGAAAGGTAAGAGTGTTGTATCATATTTCAATGATAATTGTTCCTACAATGTTGATGAGTGCCCCCAAGATGAAATGGAACATCCATTGTTGTTTGGATGTATAAGTGATTCCGGGGCTGCGGATCATATGACGAGTACTAAAGTTGTTTTTGAGTCGTTTGATTCTTCGAATCAAGAGTTGGTTGGATGTGCAAATACAGATGAATCTGCGTGCTTGAGATCGGAGGGAGTAGGGACAGTTGCAACAAAATCTAATGATGGAGGAATGGCGGAACTAAATGATGTAATTTATGCGTCAACACTTTCCGGAAATTTACTTTCCTCGAGAAAATTTTTAGAGTCCGGTTTAGCAATATACATGGATGATAAACGTATTGATGTGTTCGACCCTAAATCAAATGAAATATTTTTGACCAGAATTTATAGGAAACCTTTCGGAAGTAATATTCTAAGTAAAAAAATATTCTCTAATCTTGCGAAGGGCGGAAATCATCATTTCACTAGAAATATCGCTAGAAAACAGAAATTGGTAGAAACAGAAAATAATGATGGAGGTGGCATGGTGGAATTGTCTGGGGTTGGAGGTACTGGAATCAAATGGTGGTTAATTCTTCCGATAATGTCAACTTGAACAAAGAAATTAATGTTGATACAAATGATAATAAAACGAAAAAAGGAATTTCCAATTTCAATGTTACTATCTATGAAAGAAAGTTCAGTGATGTAGATGATCTAGCATGATTGGACAACATGATTGAACAAAGCCCATTTGAAGAGATGAATATGAAATTTTCTGAAAAAAATAAGGCTCTTTTGTGGCATGTAAGGCATGGAAAGGATGCAAAGGTCTGTTTTTTTTCAGATGTGACAGAGGTACAGAGTTTACTGGTGGACATATGGTGGAAATTTTGAAAAATTGGGTGCTGAATTACAGTTGGCTCGTGCTGATACTCCACAACATAACGGAGTAGCTGAACGTTTCAATCAAGCGATTCAGAAAAATATCAGAGCGTACATGTTCAACTCTGGGATACCAGAGAATACGTGGGACCTGGCCTTAGGGGCTGCAGTGTACGCTTACAACAGGACGCCACACAGTGGCAAAGAAAAGTCTACGCCTTTGATGAAATTTGCTCCTGACTATCATTTTGATTGGAGTCAGATAAAAGATTTGGATGCGTTGCGTACATAACGATCCAAAGAAAGAAAGGTCCCAAATTTGGCCCAAAAGCGAAAAAGGTTGTATTGGTAGGATATTCAAAAACGGGTTACCAATCCTTGGAACCATATGATGGTAAATTTTATGAAAGCAGAGATGCTAAGTTCATTGAAAAACTTGTGTATAGAGATATATAATAGAAAGACAGTGTAAAAGATTGGCCTGCTGAACAAATTGATATTGACAGAGAAAATTGGTTTGTTGAATTTAAAGAAAATGAATCTGCTAAAGAACTGGTAGACATGGTTGATGAAAACTCAAAAACGGAGGGAGTATCAAAACGTAAGCGAGGCAGACCTAAGAAAATTGATGGAAAAAGAACAAAACTGGACGTGTGCAGAGAGTCCTGATGAAACGGTAGATGAGATATCAAAAGTGATGATGGCTTTTACTTTTGAATCAGAAATGGTGGAAATGGTTGAAAATTATAAAGACGAAGTCTATTATTCATTGCTTGCTCATATAAATCAGGATCCGACATCCTTTGCAGAAGCTATGCAGTCAAAAGATCATGTACAGTGGCAAAACGCTATTGATGATGAGTTGAAATCAATGGAGGAACATCAAGTCTGGAAGTTGGTAAATCGGCGATTCTTGGAAAAGAATGGCAAGAAACCAAATATAATTGATTCATGGTGGGTACTAAAAAGGAAAGTTGATGCTGATGGGAACTAAATTTATTAAAAAGACACGGTTCACGACTTCTCACACTTGGCTTGGATAATAGAGTAGTAACAACTTGTATCCAAGTACAAGTGCCACGAAACAATCAAATTCTATGGGAAAACCAGAGTAACAAGTATACTTATAAGTGGCGTATGCGGTCACCCATTTTTAGAATATTTTCGTTAATTCTCATAGTGTATTGGTTGATTAAAAAAATAGATCAAATGCAGCACTCTGCGACTAGTCAGGACATTTTGGTAATAAACTAAGCTTTCTTTTGGTATGTATCACATTATGCTGCGGGTGATCAAAACCACTTTTTGATCAGTTTTAAGCCTGGAAACAAGTTAAGTGATAGCTATATGTCTACCAATGACCCTGGAACCAATTTTTCTAGAAAAATTGGCATTTTTCCAGTAAAAAAGTTCTCTTGAGTTTTTGCTCTAAAACATCTCTAGATAGCTCAAAATTGAGGTCAAAGGTCCTGAAAAAATGTCTAATATTGCAAACTCCACCACTTTGAGCCTCTGTCAGGATGGGACATATGTCTAAAAAATTCTGAAAAAATTCAGGGATATGATGGAGTCTTCTAGAATTCATAAAAAAAATTTCAGATTTTTTTTTCATTTTCACTCTCTCACTTGACAGAGAATCACCCATATATATATAGCTATATATATATATATATATATATATATATATATATATATATATATATATATATATATATATTATATACACAGGGTGTCCCAGTAAGTTCGCCGAGGGAGAAAATGAGTGAAAGAGACTGATACAATGATTCGATTCATCCGAAAAGCCATAGGTAAAATGTTGATAGTTTCTTTGCAATTGACAATCAAAGATTGACGAATGAGGTCTCAGCTTTACCAGAATTTTGACTCCAAGGCTGTCCAAGTCTGTGTCTTGTACAAAAGAAAGAGGAGGGACTGAGCCAGTCCTCGGAAAATGACTTGGGTCCCTTTTTTGCGTGGATTGACCTACATTTTTCTTCCGACCGAAGGCAAGCTGTACTATTTGGAAATTCTCAGCCAAGGTTTTCATAATCACATGTTTCTCCCAGAACAAATTTCACTGACACTAATAATTAACTCGGATCCATTTTTTTGTATTGAAAAGTCACTCATCTATTTCTCTTGAGATCAGATATAAGTTCATACTTTTACATATCGAATGGTTCATTAAAAATATTAAGTACTAGTGGATTCAGCGTAAAGACTTTTATTCACTTTTTAAGACTTTTTAAGTTCGAGTGCAGCAGACCGCGTACTGGCCGTTGGGTATATGATTAGGTTATATATAAATATAACCTAATCATTCTATAATAATCGCCAATGCCATGAACCATGATGTAGCACTTCACTAGTCCACTCTTGTAACAGCAACAAACTCACTCAACTCAATTTTGTAGATTCGCAAAATTTAACAATTTCGCAATCTTGAAAATCAGTACTCAAGAGTACAGGAATAAACAAAACACTGAGAAATTAAATTATTCCAGAGAAAATCGGGAAAATTACAAGGAACGAGTTGACTGATTGACAGACGTACAACGACTAATACCGCGACTGAACAGTTTGCAACAGACGAGTTGTGAAAAACAGGAAGGGGTACGTGATTTTGAAAATTGAGACGATCTAATTGGTTCTGGGAAACTCTCCAGCAAAAAATTGTCATTTTTGGGTACTCTAGTCTCACTTAAATCCTCAACATATGTATGGAATCATAAAAGATGCCTGTATAAGGACGGCAGCAACTATCCTGGGAAGTATATGACTCTGGGAAACGGTCAATGTTTATTGATGTTCATCCCCGTAACCCTCTCAAGGCTAGAGAGAACCACAGATGACAGCTATTTTTCAAAGACATTATTTGAAAAAAAACTGGATTGCATGGTAACCCAAGGATTAAATAATATCTCACGCGCTATTCATCAATGACTACGGCATGGGTAAGAGGTTAAATTATGATCTCGTAGCTGGCACCGCGGCCAGATGCAGCCAGATGGGGCCGTTCGAGCACAAGCCGGACTGCCGTTGTCATACCACGGGCCAGTCCCGAGAGTCGAAGGAACTGCCCTCACTGCACTGAGCCCAAGACCCTTTTTTATTGCTCTTAGCACATCAAAATCGTAAAGCGCTACAATACTGCGAACTTAATTTTTCAAATTGATTGATCAGTGATTGTTTTTCCTGATCAAAACGAACATTGAACAAAAAAAAAATCCGACAATATTTGCTCTTTTGACTGAATTGCGGAGATTAAGTAATAAACGACCTATATTGTCATAACTTATGGATACGAGAATATTCGCATCGACTTCCAATATTTAATCGTAATTATCGAAGATTTTATGAAAAGAAATATGTACAAAACGGGTAATTTTCGAATCTCGATTTTTAGATTTGATCCTATCAAAGTTGATTAGCTTTAGTTTAGATTGATATGGAGACAAGATTCAAACATATTCTTATAACTTATGAATACCAAGATCTGTCCATCAACTTTCAATCGTTGATCGTGATTGTTGAAGAATTTATCAAGAAAAAACGCGTACTCTAGTGCAAGAAGTTGGCGGTTCAAAACATTCAAAAGAGCAAATATTGTCGGATTTTCACCGCTCAAAGTTGGTTTTGATCAGGAAAAAAAATCACTGATCAATAAATTTGGAAAATTAAGTTTGCAGAATTTTACCATTTTACCATTTTGCGCTGAAAGCCATAAAAAAAGGTTTTGGGCTTGGATCTGTGAGGGTCGTTACCTGGCTCTTGGGACTGGCGAGAGGTAAGATCCCTCCCGTAGCCGCTCCATTCAAAATCTATGTGGAAGAAATTAACACGGCAGGGATATTCGCCCAGTTCTAAGTGACGCGCATAATATACGGATTAGGCGAGTTCCTCGGCCAGGTATACCTGGTATGTATACATACCATTCCACAATTGCTCATTTCATTTCTCAAACAGTTTGCGTATTAGTAGTGATGCATGGTGCATTTATCGTCACTGATTCCTTACGAAAAGTCCTTCATTCGTTATTTATTCCATGTGAATATCTCAAATGAATCTTCGTAACGATCGAATATTACGAACTCACTTTCGTGAGTTATATTTCATTAAACTAAAAATAAAAAATTAATGAGATGAGATACTTGTTGACAGTGAATGTATGATACGATAAATTTTGTTCTGGGAGAAACATGTGATTATGAAAACCTTAACTGAGCATTTTCAAATATTACAGCTTTCCTTCGGCCGGAAGAGAATTATAGGTCAACCCACGCAAAAAAGGGACCCAGATCATTTTCCGAGGACTGGCTCAGTCCCTCCTCTTTCTTTTGTACAAGACACAGGCTCCGCCTTGGAGTCAAAATTCTGGTAAAGCTGAGACCTCATTCGTCAATCTTTGATTGTCAATTGCAAAGAAACTATCAACATTTTACCTATGGCTTTTAGGGTGAATCGAATCATTGCATCAGTCTCTTTTACTCATTTCTCCCTCGGCGAACTTTCTGGGACACCCTGTATATATATATATATATATATACATATATATTTTACGTCAACTCTCCAGAGCCAGCGCGCGGACGCTAAAACCTCACGTTTCCGATGCTTGTTTTCGACTCTATTTGACCAATATCTAAATAATGTTGGATTTCCGATGGTGAATTTAGTTTTCCAAATTTTTCACGTTTTCCGAATAAAAAAATATAGAACATGCCATATCTCAAAAACATATTTTTTTTATTCTTCTAAATAGTCTAGATCGAAAGCTGCGGTTTTTTCACGTCGATATAGCCCTTGAAAAAATCAACCTATTTCTTGTATTCAAATAATTGAGTAGCGAACATGAGAAAATGCGCCGCGCTGGGCCACTCCGCGCTGCCTCCACGCGCTTAGATTAGAGTTTGGCGCGGCGCGGCGCATTTTCTCACGTTCGATATTTGTTTATTTATTAGCTAATAATTATTAAGCTTTATATATAAAATTATTAATATAATTAAGCTCTATATGTTCGCTGTTTTTTTATTAGGAAAACGTGAAAAATTTGGAAAACTAAATTCACCATCGAAAAGCTGAGAAAAAACTACATTGAAAGCATATCCAACATTATTTAGATATTGGTCAAATAGAGTAGAAAACAAGCATCGGAAACGTGAGGTTTTAGCGTCCGCGCGCTGGCTCTGGAGAGTTGACGTAAAACGCCCCATATATGCGTAACAGATGCCATGATGCGAGAATCCAGATATCTTGCAATCGTTCGTCGCCGTCGAGATGGGCTTATGAACTGAAAAAAAATCTCTTTTTCTCCATTCTAACCTAGCAGACAAAACTCATTACATGAAAAGCATCTTCTATAGAAGGTGAATCGGGCTGGATACTAGGGAAATTGAATAAAATATCATATCCTACCAGATAACATCCATAATTGATGCGTATCTGAGTTATTTTATGGAATTGAAAAATTCGTAATACAAACTTAATGAATAAGGGTAGCGCTGCCCCCAGCTGTCGTTACTCGCCAGGAGCTAGGGGGCGCTGGCGCGCCCCTGGATTATTCCGAACAGTGTGGCTTACATCAATTTGGTCTAAAGAATGTTCAACATTCATTTTTTTTTGTAATAAATTTTTAGCCTGACGAGGCCAGTAAACCTTACTGGCGAAAGGTTGCAACAACTAATTATGTGGTAGATTTTGTGATTTTACATTTTCACTTCACACTGGGACTGGCTCTCAGAGATTGACCATTTATACAATATTTGAGATTAATTGCTAGTGTCACGTGGCTAGCCCCGCGATTATTAGAATCGCATTGCGCGGGGCCACGCCAAGAATATCGGAACGTTCTGGAAGGACGGTGTTGAAATCGTGACGCACGGAGCGTAACTCGAGACGGCGGGAGGCGACTGACCGCCTCCCACCGAGCGCGCCACCAAGGGGTTGCGACGGCACCCCCACGAGGGATTAAATACGAGCGCCTCAGGCGCTCGGCGTCATTCGTTAGTGGTCGGTCAGTCAGTCGTTAGTCACACGGACGGGAGAGACACGGTAACCACACGGGTAACGTGGATACGGTAGACAGTCCGACGCTCATATTGTATACTAGTATTTGAAATAATTACACGAGCTCTCTCAGTGAAGTGAATAGGGAATAAAGGCAGATCTAATCCAATTCCTGAGTACTGAGTTATTGATAACCTGATTCGACACGTCACAGATCCTTACCGAGTAAAACGCCTACGGTCAATACCGTAGCCGAGATCTGAACCCAGCTAATGGAGGATCACGCCACGTAACACTAGTCTACGTCACAAAGTTCTATCGACAAAGTGAAATTAGACTGTGGATGTTATTTTTATTGAGTAAGATGTCCCATTCTAACTCTCACTGTACGGACCTGATGGACACATTCTCAAGTCAATGTTGAGAATCATTATGAGTAGTAGATTCTGAAACCCGAAATAGCTTTACTTCGTCTGTGAGTCCACGCCTTCATTTACTGAGAAGATGAAGAAGAAGGTAACAAAAGCTCTATGATGGATATATCATGTCTGGTGCAGGCAGTAGGAGTAAGAAATTTTCAGAAATACAATAAAATAGTTTGCCTGATATTTAAAAAATATTTATCATTGGTATCAAAAATATCAAATCAATATCAAACTCTTATTTAGCTTGTGTACTTGAACCTATATATTAATTCGTATAACACGAGTAAGAAATAAGTGTAAGCAAAAGGAGTTGTGGTTTTGCTGACAACTCGACTTTGAATGAGTTGATCGTTAAGTGAGCGGGCCGGAAGAGAGGGAAGAGTTAGTCTGTGACTGAGATGTGAGTGAGCCGCAATGCGAACAAACAAGGCAAGACCTGCTGTGTTATACTAGATACTTATTTAGTGATAAAAGTTAAAACCCTTTGAAAAATCATCATCATCAAAAGAAGAACGAACCTTATGACCTGTCGATTATGAACGTGTTGAATTATCGGGATAACTTTCTTAATTCTGAGTAACTTTGCAATCCACTGTGAGGAGTATTCAACGACATTTTTAGTATGATTCTCAGATTAAGAGTTGGAGGCTTCATGTTCGGCCATTTATCTTTGAATTTCAGACAAAAAAATATCTCATTTCGATGGAAAGAAGTAGGCTGTTGAAATTCCCAACAGTATTAGAGTGTTGGGTCCCAGCTCATGTAACCCGTCTATTGAGCGAATTATTGAGTTTCAGGTTTTTCTTTTTAGTATCAAATTTCTGCGGTCAATGTCCCATTTCAAAGAATAATTGCATTAGCACTCAGAATCTTCCAATCTGTGTGAAATTGATGAATTGATAAAATTTCTACGAATCACACAGATTCATTGGTATTGCATTTTCATGAACCATACCTTATATACACGAATCAACTGAATCATTAATTCTTTTAGTCTACCCTAACAGTATTTCCGGATCCGACTCAATTTCACGTAGTGGGGTTAGTCACGTTGGTAGATATAAGTCACGCGAGACTTAAAATGTATCGTTATTAAGTTAGGCGTCTTATTACACGGAACAGTTCTACTGGATATTTCATTAATAACATGTAATGATGAGTATATCCTCCTTTAGGAATGACACGTATTATCCACTTGTTTATCAATCCTTATCTCAACTGAATATTTCAAATACTCATTTCATGACTCATCACTAGGAAAGAATCAGAACTTTCTTCAACGATGAAACCACGAATAGTTGTTCACTGTCACGAATGGCAGGCAGGAGTAGGATTAATCGCACTGCGAACGAGGCATATTGACGTCGCAACAGTTTTTACAACTCATGCAACTCTCTTGGGTAGATATCTGTGTGCGGGTAAAACAGACTTCTACAATAATCTCCGTGAGGTAATACGAAAGAAAACTGAGGATTTCTAATCCCTGCCAAATTTTATTAAATATTCTATTTTTGCATGTAGTTCAATGTTGATGAAGAGGCTGGCAAGAGACAGATATATCATAGATACTGCATGGAACGAGCTGCAACACATCTATCGCATATATTTACTACGGTATCTGATATTACTGGACTTGAAGCAGAACATTTATTGAAGAGGACTCCCGATGTCATAACACCCAATGGATTGAATGTAAAGAAATTCTCAGCTCTACATGAGTTCCAGAATCTTCATGCTGTTAACAAAGAGAAAATACATGAATTTGTAAGAGGACATTTCTATGGGTGAGTAATGCTCCATTTATTATTTATTTGTCTTTTAAAAAATCGATGAGAGGTTCTTAAAATAAATTTTTATTTAAGACCTAACATATAACTAACTGTGAGGCTTCTACTGTTATTTACCAAACTATACGCCTGTACGATATATATGAATATTATAGATGAAAAATATATGTCATCTATTAGTCATAAGGTGTTTTTTTGTTTTCAATCAACGAAAGACGATTCGATAAGGCCTTTTTGTTTTCTCAAAGAGAAAACTTTATGACGGAGCAAAAATCGAACTTTTGAATCGGACTCCGGGACCACGATTTTCGTAATCTACGAGTCAAAAAACATGGAATCCCAAAAAGTGTCGGTATGTACGTACGTACGTATGTAACGCTGTTTTTTGGCGCACGATAACTTTCAAAGAAATCGTCCGATCTTTCTGAAACTTTGCATACAGGTCAGTCGTAAAAAGATGTAGCCCGAGTTTGTTGTTCAGCAAAATCTGTTGTTTATCTCCCTAGCAACCTTCGCTAACGTGTTTTCGAGAAGTTCTCGTTAACTCAACTAAAAGTCCATTGAATGATGGTGAATGACACGGAAACTTTGTTTTTTCGTATATAGCAACCATTCTTCACGTCCTTAGCAACCGTTACTAAGGGGGTGAAATATTGAGTTCGAGTCCATTTACAGAAATTTTGAGGTCACACGACACAGTATCTTTGTGAATTCCATAGAAATCGTAGTTGATGTCCCAAAAACCGGAATAGTGGTCAAATTGTTTGAGGTTCATCAGCTGATAGTGGGAGACACCTCTCATTGGCATTATTATTCCCACACGAAGCCTCTTTGAGAAAGTATACTTTTAATGCAGTTAGCAGCAGTTTTCATTTAATCAATCATAATCAACCACGGTCATTATTGATGATCACCAGTAGGTGAGCCATGAGGATTCTGGAACAGTTTCGGGAAGCGTCTGATGTTCCAGTCCTCTGTAGGATTTTATTGGGCGGGAGGGGGAGGAGAATTCTTCCTGAGAAATGATCTGTTTTATGTTTTTTTATCTGTGAAACCGTGAAAAAACCGCTGCCAAGTGCCTTAGCAGTATGCTTTCTCAAAGAGGCTTCAACATCACCCACAAACGCATCCCAAACCTGTATTTTCACCATTCCACTAGCGTAGATACTATCATTTATTTTTCAAAAATTACAAAAATATTATTTAATCAGTTCAATTCGTATCTTCGTGACTGTGTAAAGTGTCGTTCTTTTTCAATTGACCAAACTTTGTCGCGACTGTTGATGTCTGCCCGGGCTCTCTTATTATTTGATCAAATGCAACAAAGCAAACGGTTCTAGGTTATACACGATGCGAGACATTTGGACCTGCTTAATTTTTCGATCAATTCATCTTGTGACTGTCATACGGTTTAATGGTGGTTAAAATCGATCCATCCTGCCCTTAAGTCTGTATTTAGCAAACTTGAAGACTCATTTTGATCATTTTCGGCGGCTGAGGTTGGAAATGATCAATTCAAAATCTATTTTGATCATTTTCGACGGCAAAAGACACCAAATTTTCCCAATTTTATCTATAGCACGTTGAAAATACTGGAAACGAAACTTACATGAATTTTTCGTTCCCTTAGCAACGGTTGCTAGGGCGGTAAACAACGGTTGCTAAGGAGCTAATTGGGAAGATTTTGTGTCCTTTGCCGTCGAAAATGATGGAAATGGGTCATAAATTAATGATTTCCAACCTTCGTAACTGTTGCTAGGGAGGTAAACAACCGTTGCTATGGAGCAAATACAACAATTCAGTGTCCTTGGCCATCGAGTGTGACTTAAAACTGATTTTCCGGCTTGCCCCAATGAGCACTCATAAGGATTTGTGAGAAAACACGTTAGGAACGGTTGCTAGGGAAATAACCAACGGATTTTGCTGAAAATTTAACTCGGACTAGATCTTGTCACAACTAACCGGTGTGCAAAATTTCAAGACGATCGGATCATTCCTTCGGGAGTTATCGTGGACGAAAGAAACGAAAAAATAGACACCTTAACAACGGTTGCTAAGGAAATAAACAACGGATTTCGCTGAAAATTGAACTCGCCCGAGATTTTGCCGCGATTAACCTGTGTGCAAAATTTCAGGACGATCGGACCATTCCTTCGAGAGTTATCGTGGACGAAAAAAAAACGGGACGCACACACACACACACACACACACACACACACACACACACACACACACACATACATACATACAGACACTTTTGGATTTCCATGTTTTTCGACCCGTAGATCACGAAAATCGAGGTCCCGAGGTCTGATTCGGTGGGTCGATTTTTGCCCCATTACAAAGCTTTCTCTTTAAGAAAGCAAAATTGTAAAACTAAATGAACCATCGGAATACTGAGGAAAAACAACATTGGTATGGTATCCCACATTATTTAGATATTAATCTTCTAGAATCGAAACGCCCCATAGACGTTTCTATGTTTTTTCACAATTATGAGATATTGCTCGTTGACCCACCAAGCAAACTTGCCTATGTTTCTACACGCGTTATCTCTACATAATTCGCTACTCTCAATATCAATTTCATTCTTCATTATCATACAATTTCTCATTAATTAACCACGTTCCCTATATCACTCAGGATATAACAAATTGTGTAGATATTTTAGAGAAAGATATATTGATTCTAATTTACAATTAATCAATCTCAATAAAAATTCAATAACTTCACAATCAAGTGATAGCAAGTCCTGAAGATGAAAATGAATAAGAGAATGAAAATACGAATTCTCAAAGTATGAATAATTGCTTCTATAACAATAACATTGGTTAGGTCCAGACGAAATGTGTGACGCGGTAAACGCGTCAGAACAGCGCCACGAGTTCCTGACGAGTCAGAGTGTGAGTGGAAAGTTCGAGTTTGCCGCCAGCCTTTGGAGACAAACGAGAGGTCCAGAGCCGAGGCCGTCGCAATCTATCCAGCCGAGTGAATCCCCATAGATTGAGTAGTAGAGAACCGGTGCGGTATGCTCTCTCTCTCTCTCTCTCTCTCTCTCTCTCTCTCTCTCTCACTCTCTCTCTTTCGATAATTGTTCTGATGTGTTTTACAGTCGTAGAAAAAACAGACTTCATCAACATAAGCGACACTTCATTTCTCCTTACCGGCGAGTGGGGAATGAAATACAAGAAATGGAAATAGAATGAACTATTTCCTAATGTTCTAAGACTGTAATTAGTAATAATCAATGCCTAAAATATTGAAGATAATATTACAAAGCGCATCTCATAATACGTGAAATTATAGAAACGCTAGTAAATAGCAAAGTAGATGAAATGTACTTGAACATGCCAGAATAAATATGGATTGATTCCAGAACATCCATTTTCTCAGATTTGGGTAGTTCTAGTCCATAATGAATTGGTGTACATTGAGTAAGAACTTGTGTTTATATATTCAAAATCATATTACAAAACGCATACTATAGCATGTGAATTTATAAGAATTCAAGGAGAAAAAAGTCTAGAATCTATTGATCTTGACAGGGCAAACATACATGGATTTCTGTACTCTAGAACGCTCCGATTCAGAATGCTTTGGTATTCAATATACCAAAGCATCCTGAGAAGCTCTTCCTCGAAAAGGTTTGATACTCTTCAATCTAAAATACACTATCAAAGTAATATCAGCTCGTTTTAGTTGTGTTTGGCATGAAATCTCAGAACGGATCATAGAATTTGTGAGCTTGACAGAGTATTTGTGAGGATCTAAAATGGTAAAATGTATTTAAACTTGTCAGGGTGGATACGAATTGATCTCTGGACTGTAAGCGGGCACTAACAATTTTAATTTTACCCTAGGTGTGTGTGTGTGTGTGTGTGTGTGTATGTGTGTGCGCGCGCGCGCGCGTCCCGTTTTTTTTCGTCCACGATAACTCTCGAAGGAATGGTCCGATCGTCTTGAAATTTCGCACTCAGGTTTGTTGTTGCAAGATCTAGCCCGAGTTCAATTTTCAGAAGAATCCGTTTGTTATTTTCCCAGCAACCGTTCCTAACATATTTTCTCAGAAATCCTCATAAGTGTTCACTGGGTCTATGAGAGTCAATAAGAATCAATGAGAATCGATGAGATGTTTCCCATGGCAACCACTGCTGATATTTTTGACAACCGTTTGTTTACATCCCTAGCAACCGTTGCTTCGGAAGCCGGAAAATAAGTTTCAAGTTACACTCGATGGCCAAGAATACTGAATTTTTATATTTGCTCCATTGCAACTATTGTTTACCTCCCTAGCAACCGTTACGAAGGTTAGAAATTATCAATTCATGACCCATTTCCATCATTTTCGACGGCAAAGGACACAAAATCTTCCCAATTAGCTCTTTAGCATCCGTTGCAAAGGAGAAGAAAAATTCACGTAAGTTCTGTTTCGTGGGTGATGTTGAAGTGTCTTTGAGAAAGGATACTGCTAAAGCACTTGGCAGCGGTTTCCAGTTCGGAGGGTCAGAGGGAGAACGAACGTTAGTATGGGATGAATAGTTAAGGGGTAATATACCTTTATGATTTTATTCTTCCAATTTTTTTATCGGCTCAAACACTCCATAAATTATCCAAGAATGATATAAAAAGTCGATCAAGTAGGGGAAGAATTTTTAAGTGCCTCAAAAAATCGATTCTCTGAACAAAGTCGCGGAGCGAAATAGGCGGTGTTTGGCAAGCGCGAACAGTTATCCAGTTAAGGGTTTGATTCTTCTTTTATGGAATGTCTAGACCTTTACCTACCAAAGCAAAGCAATTGTAGAGAATAATCCTCAAGTGAAAAAAATGAATGCACAGACCATGTGCAGAAAAGAATAGGTACTCGTTTGAGAAATTTAGTGAAAAAAACTAAAGGTCTCAGTGGAAAAGGCAAGTTAACTGCTAATCTGATCGACAAGTTAACAATATATTACGGTCTTACAATAAGGAGAAACTGCAATTCAACAGCAGATATGAACAAAACCATCTGGGTCACTTTAAACCACTTGTTATCGATCAAGGCGTAGCCTCAGCATCAGTTATACAGGAAGGTCCAAAATCATGGCGCTCTTGTCAAACTGAAAAGGCGAAGGGTGAAGATATGGCAAACTTCCAGCATGATCCTCCTATGTCGAAGGAAGTGTTCGAAGCTATCAAGCCAATATAGAAACCCTGTTGAAAAAAAATACATGGATATCCTAGTAGAAAAACCACGTGGATTGAACTAGGATCCTACTTGTATCCAACTAGGATCCTACATGGATTTTCTACTAGGAAATCCAAGTATGATCCGAGTGGATTTCATATCAATCCACGTGGATTTCGGGCTAATCCACGTGGATTTCCGAAGAATCCACATGGATTTTTCGAATCATTTTCGGGCAAATGCACGTGGACTTTTGATGAATCCACGTGGATTTTTTATGAATCCACGTGGATTTTTGATGAATCCACGTGGATTTTCGGGTTAATCCACGTGGATTTTTCGAATCATTTTCGGGCAAATCCACGTGGAATGATCATAAACCCACGTGGTTTCGCCTGAGAACATGCTGTTAATTCTCGTCGATTTTTTCCGAAATCCACGTGGATTGATATGAAATCCACTCGGATCATACTTGGATTTCCTAGTAGAAAATCCATGTAGGATCCTAGTTGGATCCAAGTAGGATCCTAGTTCAATCCACGTGGATTTCCTACTAGGATATCCATGTATTTTTTTTCAACAGGGAAGAGCTGAGCACAGAAAAACTTCTCATATGATGTTCAGGTAGCTCCACACAAAACTCCAATGAAAGTTTGAATTTAGTTGTGTGGTCAATGGCACCCATGCACGTTTCCAGTGGCAAAACTGTACTTGATGTGTCGGTTTTCCTTGTTGTCCTACATTCCAACGATGAGTTTAATGGAATACTACGAGTTATGGACCAAATAGGCATCAATATTGAGTCAAATTGCTAGAACATCTGCAACGAAGCCGACAAGACCCGTATCGCGCTTCCCGAGCGCTCCCTCGCCGAAGAGGCTAACACATGCTCGAGAAGACGTAATTTCGTCAAGTAAAGATAAGGAGCAAGAGAATCTCGCAGTTGAAGTCCAATTGTATAGAGCAGGCATCGCAGATTGGAGGCAAAGCAAAAATTTCCTCGATTTCATAGTACTCAAAACTTTGAACGCGTTTGTCTCGAAAACGTCTTTTTTGATCTGGCCATACTCACGGCGCCGTCAATTTTCAACTGATACACTTGAAATTTTACTGTAGCTTGGAAACATAATTTTTCAGGGAAAATCGTAGGATTTTTCCGATATTCTGATTTTTATTGATTTTATGGCCGATTTTCGATCAATTTGTCCGCAAAAAACAGTTCAAATTGACGCCATTTGCCCCCAAATTCGAATTTCGAAAAAAACCTACGATGTTCCCTGCATGTTCAACTCTTCCGGTAGTAGGGATCTTTGCCAAGTCTTAAATAATGCTGCGAATAGTTACTCGGACTACTTTGCTGCCAGCCCGTTTGTCTGCTCTTATTTCTCCATTCACCTGGACCAACTTCTTGTCGATGTGAGTCAAGTATTATCCTGTGCACCCTCTATAATTCTAAATATGTATAAATTGTCGATCTTTGAGGGCCAATCCAGAGTGGAGTCGAAAAGGGAAAATTCACAAAATCCACCACATATTTATTTAATGCTTTGTTTCGCCAGTTAGGTTCACTGGCCTCATCAGGCTGAAATTTATTACACAAAAAAAACACGTAATAAATAATACAATTCAAGTACAAAACAATCGACGAAGTAACAATAAAATATTATTTCTCACCAGTTTTGAATGCAAATATAATATTACGTTCGGAAGTGGAAGCGGCTGCTTCCACTGCCATTGTCAAACTATTGTATAAAAAGCTAACATGAGTGGTCTTATATACCATCAGATACATTGGTGTGTTTGTTTTGAAAAATCTTGCTAAGCTTTCTATACGTGTGACTGAGTTGTTGTGTGTCTTCCTCCCTATTAAGTGTGTGTTGGTACATATTGATGTGGAGCATTTCTGAAATAAGTCGTTTCTTATAATTCGCTTCGTGGTCTAAAATTTCAACGTTATTCCAATCAAATGTGTGCGTACTGTTTTCTATTAAATGGAAAGGGACCGGAAGTGGTTTATCAGTTTTTTGATGTTCTGTGATTCTATCTTTTCATTTTCTCTCCGTCTCGCCAATGTAACATGCCGAACAGTCGTTGCAATTAAATTCATAAACTACCTCAGTTTGATCTAATATATCTGTTTTATCTTCGCCTAATTTTATTATGTTTGTAAGATTATTAATTTTTTAAGAGAGCTGGATACTTTATTGTAAAATGTATCTTGAAAGGGTATTGCCAAAGTACAAAGAGGATTTTTTTTATCTGAATTATTTTTCTTTTTAGAGAATCTAATTGAGCGAAGTCGGTCATTTACACATGATTCTATGAATTTCTGTGGGTAATCGTTCTCCAATAATATTCTTTTAACTTTATTAATATTATCGTCATGGAATTTTTTATCTGAAAGTAAATTTGATCCATCTATTAAATTGGAAATGATGTTACGTTTCTGTTGAATTGTATGGTTTGAATTGAAATTTAACAATCTACCAGAGCATGTTGGTTTTTGATACCGGTTAGTGATTAATTTATTGTTGGTTCTAATATTTGTTGTGTCCAAGAAAATTGAAGAATTATTTTTTTATGATTCATGAGTGAATTTTAAATGTTTATTGTATTCATTGAAAACTTTAATAACTATTTCAACGTGTTCTTTCTTTATACATAAAAAGTTGTCATCAACATATCTCTTGTAAATTAGCGGTTCACAATTATATACTAACTTTAATTTGTTTAAACATTTTATTTCTAAATCATCCATGACAAGGGCTGCAAACAATGGGGAAATAGGAGAGCCCATGGGTGTGCCAAAAATTTGTTTATAATATTTATTGTCAAAAGCAAAAAATGTATTATCAAAAAGAAATTGGGTGATTTTAATAATTTCATGAAACGGTATTTTACTTCTACTGTGTATATGTGAGAATCTCTTATCTAAACTGTTCAAAACCAAATCACACGGTATGTTTGTAAACAATGAGCTGACGTCAAGCGAAAGTAACACGTAATCAGATGAGACATGTACATTCGAAATTCGCTCTTTAAATTCAAAACTATTATTAACGCGAGAGATTGGTGATTTTATACACTTTTTTAATTCGTCATATGGTGTTTTTGCTAAAAAATTTGTAGGTGAGTTTACTAAAGAAATGATGGGTCTCAACGGGACATCGGCTTTATGTATCTTAGGCAAACCATATGCTTTAGCTAGAACAGTATTAGTTTGTGTCAATTGAATGTTGTGGAAGCGCTTATTTAGTCAGTCTTGGTTATTTAAACTAGACAGTATTTTATGAACTTTAGTTTGTAATGATTTAAGTGGGTTTCTTTTATCTATTTTATACGTATATTTATCTTCTAAAAGTGAGTTCATTTTTTTTTATATTCACTAGTATTTATACACACAGTCAAATTACGTTTGTCTGCACGAGTGAAAAAAATATTGCTATTATTTTTTAAAAAATTCTTAGTTTCTGAAAGCTTTTTTGCAAATTCTCTGTCTTGGAATGAAATGTGGCTAACTTTATTTATATTGTTGATTAAGGCATTAGTGACAGTTTCTCTGAAGTTATTTTTAATAAGGTGGCTTACGTAAATTTGTTCTAAAGAGTGTTCGATATTCTTAACTGTTAATACAATGTCATCTTCTGTGAAATTTTCTTTTACATTATAATTCGGTCCCAATGATACTACTTCGAAGACATTCTACGGTATGTTAACATCTGAGAGGTTTTTTACCCATCTACCACTATTTATTTTATGAAAATTAGAATTTTTGTATTTTTTTCTTAAAATTTCAAATTTACTGTTAAGCTTTTTTGTGTGATTATCAAAAATATCTCTTGTTACCCCTCCCAGACAGCATCAAAAACGACGCGTGACTTTTAATGAGGTACGTCCAAGAGATACCTCATTGAAAGTCACGCGATAACCCCAAGAGATTTCTCCAATGCCAATGTTAATCCGCAGAATGTTAACCCCGAACTTTTTGTTGTGGCACAGGGATTAACAGATACTTCCGAGAATTAACGAAGCAGGCAACTCAAAAGAATAACTGCTCCGGCAGCACTAAAATTCAACCCAAAGTCAACGCGACCGCTATCCTAAAATATCCCGAAGTTCTCATGGGAAAGTCACTTAAAGTTGGCGACACAATAATTTCTAAACATCGAAATAGGTATAATTGTCGATCTTTGAGGGCCATTCCAGAGTGAAGTGGACAAAGGAAAATTCACAAAATCCACCACATATTTATTTTATGCGACGTTTCGCCAGTTAGGTTTACTGGCCTCATCAGGCAATTTTGAATGAAAATATAATATTACGTTCGGCAGTGGAAGCGGCTGCTTCCACTGCCATTGTCAAACTAAGATACGCTAATAAGACTTCATAGCTAATAAGACTTCATAGTTTGACAATGGCAGTGGAAGCAGCCGCTTCCACTGCCGAACGTAATATTATATTTTCATTCAAAATTGCCTGATGAGGCCAGTAAACCTAACTGGCGAAACGTCGCATAAAATAAATATGTGGTGGATTTTGTGAATTTTCCTTTGTCCACTTCACTCTGGAATGGCCCTCAAAGATCGACAATTTACACACATTTGGAATTATGGAGGGTGCACAATATAATATCGAAATAGGTATATTTTGATCCTCGTCACTTGCAAATCCCCTAACAGCGATATTTTACCATCAAATATAACAACCTGTTTCAAAAATTTAGCATTTGCACTACAAACTCATAAAATACAGTCATTCCGGCTTCCGGGGAGACACGGAGAGATCACCGACTTGGTACCGCGAGGATTATATCCGCTATTGCAAAACCAAAGCCATCAATTGGCGAACTGAAGAGCCAATGTCAATCACGGATACTCCTCACGAAGTATTTTCAAATGTCGCAGTCAACACAGTGGGACCGCTTCAAATCACCACTAGCGGAAACAAGCACGTTTTGACCATGCAATGCCTAATATCAAAGAGGATAGACCAAGGTCGAAGAACAGAGCCCCATCCCAAAGTGTCACACGCTTATGTAGTTCGGTACCCCTACAACGTGGCGCGGCGGTCGGATTCTAGTTTGTTTTCTAGTGAGATCGGAGCTGGAGTCCTGCTGCAGGCATCGTATGCGGAGCGATATATATAAATATAGTAACTGCATTATTACACGCACAAAGAGTAGCGAATGATAAATGTATGTTTGTATGTAATGCTCGTTTATGAATCCACTTTCTTTTAAAGCTGAATAATCTTATGTATAATATTTTTCATCTAACGTGGGTACAACTTCAATACATCTTATATGATGTCAAGCGATATGAATTGTGAATGGTCGGAAGGCAACGTTCATGCTTAGTAACCGCGAGGTAGCTGGTCCGCGCCTAGTAGCGAGCAAATTTTTTTGTCATTTTTAAATCATCCTTGCATTACATAGGGTGTATTGAATTTATAAATTTCAATTTTTTTTCATTAATCTATATTTCTAATTTATTTTTTCAGCGTGCTTACATAGGCAATTATATGTCCCAGAGAACATTCTAATTATAATGTAATAGATTTTACACCCACGCTACATATTTTCGTCTTCCCATTTGACTCACTAGTGCAATTTTCAAACGTTCTTTGAACGAGCACTCATACCATGAACTATCGAATATTGGATCAAAGTTTTGAATCCAACTAGTGTACGCACGCATCTTGAAGATTTCACGCACTAATTGCATAATATACAATTTCGAATAGTTCAGTATGGTTTATAAAAGCGCAGACAATCTCCTTTCGATCTAACATATTCTACCTTCAGCTGGATTCAGTTATAAATGTAAACAATGATATTAATCACTCAAAACTTGTGAATCAAATGAATAAAAATGTAATGAATATGATGATTGGGTAATAATGAATAAAAATGATAAAACATTATTTATAACTGATTTCACTCGATAGAAACCAAGCGGGAAGGTGGTAGAACCAATTCATCAGGAAGGGATGGGAGAAAAGGGATTTGGGGTTTAGGAAAGGATGGGTTAGAGTGTTTATCGTCTAATCTGGGACATGGATATGTAATTAAATTAATGAACAAATATATTTCAATGAAACAACAATGAGTATCTACGGAGATTTGATATTAAAATGATACGAATGTGAATAGAATGAAAATAGAGATCATGTTACTTTAATGTTGGAGCTTTGGCGATTTTCTATTAGGTTTCACAGAACTTGTTGAACTTCGTTTATTGGGAGGATACTGATCTCTATTGTCTCTAGTTTTCAATTTAACGTGATTGAAAGTATGAGTTGTTAAAGATAATCTAATAATATAATCATTATGTGAAAAACAAGCAATATTGGAATAAAAATTAGGATTACTCTTAAAAATTAATGCTTCAATTAAGTTACATAAGTATTCACGAATATTCTTTATATGACTGTTACTTTGGAATTCTAATTAAAAAATCTCATAACACTTTAAAACATTCTTAAAGAATGAATCTGTCGGAGCTTTCAAACTCCCACATTTTGAAGCATTCAATGATGGATAATCTTTCCATAATAAAAGTAAATCTTTCGGTGTCTTTGAATCAGTGTACAAATACTACTTAGAAAAGTAATAAAATGTTGCATGAAAAATATAATATTCATGAACTAAACCACAACATGCGAATAATAAATTTTCCATCATCTGTTTGAAGGGTTAGACTACTGTCTAGAAGTTATAATGATGTTCTTATTAGACATTTTTCATTAGATTTGAAAAAAAATTATCCATAAAACCAAACTCACAACATGTTGACATGTATTTTGGCATGAATATGTATTTTCCAATAACAAAGTTCACTAAATGGCAGTGATATGTAGCTTTGAAGAAGATCTCACAGTACGTTTGGGGCTAACTTTTCAAATTTTCAACTTTTGAATTTTTTCTTTATTTGAAATCTGATGCAGCAAGCTGTAGTTGAAATTTTAAGTGAATCGGATAAAAAATGACTGAGCTATGCTACAAGCTAATTTGATAGCATATTATGTACCTGAGCAATGTTAAGCGACTTCGACATGCAAAACGATTTCGACTTGAGCGCAGCGAAAGTGATAAGATTGCGCTTGCCGAAATAGCTTACATGAGCGGGGTGCATATGCTATTTTTTATCTTCAATGAGAGCAAAATTAACTCTTTGCTCCCGCTCGGATGAAAAATACAGTTCGGAGATGATCTCATTCAAAGTTCAACAATGGCATGAGTTCGTAGAATGAAAGCAATTAAAACCAACTGAAAAAATGATTTGATCATTGATTGAGCCAATTAAAAAATAGCAGACTCTTTGCAAATGCGGTATTGTTATAACCCACTAACCAACTTAATGAAAAATTAATTTATGTTTAATTATAAAGAAGGATATTAATGAAATGAGGAAAATTTCACAAGGTTCAATACTGTGTTATATTGACGTAATCGGTATGATCGACTCTGACAATCGACTTACAATCATACATGCATCAATTGGATGATCCCTTTTATCTCGACACCATGAACCGAATCAGAAAATAATTACGATTCTGAATTAGGTTCTAGAAGAAATATAATGTAATGTTCAATATTAAGAAAGTCTATCTACTCTTGAATGATGATTTTTTCATCTAAAGCACTATGGAAAGCTCTGATTCTTTACCATTTCTAAATAAATTCGGAGTAACAGCAGGTTGTAATCGTAATAGTATATTAGAACTTACACCACCTTGTCTTGGGTTGGGACTGATGAAAAGTCAGGCTGGGCTCCTTCAACTTCGTATTCTTACAACCTCTGTAAGCGCAGCGATTTTTGGATGGCATTTTCCCTCAATAGACAGTTGCACGCAGGAGAATGCACGTGTGAATGACAGCGGCTGACAGAACTGCCGCGAATAGGCGGGCAAAACAATAACAGAGCGAATACCGATTGGCGCCCGCGGACCCGTTTCCGTTGGCGCGGGCGCAGATTTCCCGCTCATTGAGTTGCAACATGATTTGTTCCATATCATTCAAATAATAGTTGTGTATATATCATAGAGTGTGAAATTCATTATATTATAATTAGAATGTTCCCTGGGACATATAATTGCCCATGTAAACACACTTAAAAAATAAATTAGAAATGGGAATTAATGAAAAAAATTAAGATTCATGCTTTCAATACACCCTCTATTATACAAGGATAATTAAAAAATGACAAAAAATATTCGCTCGCAACTAGGCGCGAACCAGCAACTTCGCGGTTACGAAGCATGAACGTTGCCATCTGACCATTCATGATTCATATCGCTTGACATCATATAAGATATATTTAAGTTGTACCCACGTTAGATGAATAATATTAGAGCATTACATACAAACATACATTTATCATTCGCTACTCTTTGTGCGTGTGATAATGCAGTTACTATATTTATATATATCGTTCCGCATACGCTGTCTGCAGCAGGACCCCAGCTCCAATCTCACTAGAAAACAAACTAGAATCCGACCGCCACGCCACGTTGTAGGGGTACTGAACTTCATAAGCGTGTTACACTTTGGGATGGGGCTCTGTTCTCCTACCTTGGTCTATCTTCTTTGCTAATATCCAAGTTTTGCATCGCCGTCCCCGTAACAAATATATCTGCAGTAACTGTCGCCGATGCTATCGCCCAAAACTCAATATCTCTGTTCAGAGTACCGAAGATAATCATCAGCGATAGGGGGACCAGCTCCAAAAATAAACTATTAGCAGAATTTGCCAACATCTTTGGGCTTAAACTAGCGACTACCACAGCCTATCATCCACAATCCAACGAATCGCTAGAACGAAGTCACTCACTGCTAAACAGTTTTCTGCGAACTCGAGTAAGAACTCAATCAAATTGGGATAAACTTATACTTTTTGCCATACACCAGAATAAACTTCGTTGCATCGAGCGACCAATTTTACTCCTTTTAAAGTTGTTTTCGGCCGAACTTTCAGAACTCCCGAGAGACTTCCTAATGAGTATGGATTGGAAACATACCACTTATACCTCAAAAATTTGATAGATAGACTTCGAGAAATGAAAGATATTGCCCTAAACAACTTGATTAACGCTGAATCTCACTATTATATGAAGAGAAAACGTTTTTTCGTATGTTCGGAAAAATCTCAAAAACTACTGGACCAATCGCTTCCAAATTTTGACAGTAGCTTCACTATGTACCCTGAAGTGTCATAGGCTATTAATATTAATCATTGATTAATTAGGAACGTTTCTATGCAAAATGTGGAAATAACATGCAATTCAGCTCCGGCTTCTCTCTTTGGTAACTAGGTGGCGAGACGCTGTTTTAGCCGTTCAGTCGGCTGAAGTGGCGCAGTCTGGCCTATAAGTATAAGGCAATCAGTGTTGAAGTTCTCGATTGTCTCATAGAAATCATTAAATTGGTCGTCATATTGTGACTTCCGATATTATAGCGGTGTAATCGATTGCCTAATAATCGAACTCGCATATTTTTTCTCAAGAAATTGTTTTTAACGGCTGAAGTATGCTTTAATTTGAAGCTCCGGTTTTTCTCTTTGGCCACTAGGTGCCGAACCACTGTACGAGCCGTTCACGCGGTTTTTGCTTTCTCAAAGAGAAAGCTTTGTAATGGGGCAAAAATCGACCCACCGAATCGGACTTCGGGACCTCGATTTTCGTAATCTACGGGTCGAAAAACATGGAAATCCGAAAATGTCTGTATGTATGTACGTACGTGCACTTTTTTGTCGTACGATAACTTTCGAAGAAATTGTCCGATCGTCCTGAAATTTTGCACACAGGTTAGTCGCTACAAAATCTCGGTCAAGTTCAATTTTCAGCCAAATCCGTTGTTTATTTCTCTAGCAACCATTGCTAACGTGTTTTTGATAAAAGCTCCAAAAATCATCATCAATGCACGATGGGTGTCCAATTCTTTCGACGATCGATGAGAATCGATAAGACATTCATTTTGGAACAACAATTGTTTATTCTCTTAGCAACCGATGCTATGGAGATACAAAATTCAGCTTCAGACTGACTTTTTTTTTGTCGTACGATGACTTTGGAAGGAATAGTCCGATCGTCCTGAAATTTTGCACACAGGTCGGTCTCCGAAAGATGTGAACGTGTTTAGCAGCATCCGTTGTTTATTTCCATGGCAACCGTTGCTATCGTGTTTTTGATAAGTTCCCATATAATTCATGATAAATGATCATTTGGCTTTGTATATTTATGGGATTCTATAAGAATCAAAGAGACATTTCCCGTAGAAACCATTGTTGATGTCTCTAGCAACCGTTGTTTATATCCCTTGTAACCGTAACTAGGGAATGGAAAAAGTCAGTTGGAGGTCCATTTTTGGAACTGTTGTTGACTAAGAAGTAAGAACATCGAAGCTCAGACGTTTATCATAGCAGCTGTTGTTTAAGTCCTTAACAACCGTTACTATGGAGTGGGAAAAGTCAGTTTGAAGTCCATTTTTGGAACTGTTGATGACTAAGAAGTAAGAACATCGAAGCTCCGACATTTACCATAGCAACCGTTGTTTACGTCCTTATTAATCATTACTATGGAATGGGAAAAGTTAGTTAGAGGTCCATTCTCGGAACTGTTGACGACTAAGAAGTAAGAACACCGAAGCTCGGATATTTACCATAGCAACCGTTGTTTACGTCCTTAGCAACCGTTACTATGGAGTGGAGGAAATAAGTTAGAGGTTCATTTTGCTTTCTCAAAGAGTGGTGATTAATGCAAATTGAGGTTCAATTGCAATACTTTGAGAAAGCATACCGCTGAGGCACTTGGCAGCGGTTTTTTTTCGTCCACGATAACTCTCGAAGAAATGGTCCGATCTTCTTGAAATTTTGCACACCGGTTAGTTGTGGCAAGATCTATCACGAGTTCAATTTTCAGCAAAATCCGTTGGTTATTTCCTTAGCAACCGTTTCTAACGTGTTTTCTCACGAATCCTTATGAGTGCTCATTGGAGCAAGTCGGAAAATCAGTTTTAAGTCACACTCGATGGCCAAGGACACTGAATTGTTCTATTTTCTTCATAGCAACCGTTGTTTACTTCCCTAGCAACCGTTATGAAGGTTGGAAATTAATAATTTAAGACCTATAACCATCATTTTCGACGGCAAAGAACAAAATCTTCCCAATTAGCTCCTTAGCAACCGTTGTTCACCGCCCTAGCAACTGTTGCTAATGGGGGAAAAAATTGATGTAAGTTTCGTTTCCAGTATTTCCAACGTACTATAGAGAAAATTGGGAAAATTTGGTGTCTTTTGCCGTCGAAAATGATCAAAATGAGTCTTCAAGTGTGCTAAACACGGACTCAAGGGCAGTGCGGATCGATTTTGACCGCCATTTAACCGTATGACAGTCACAAGATGAACTGATCGAAAAATTATGCAGGTCCAAATGTCTCGCATCGTGTAGAACCTAGAACAGTTTGCTTTGTTGCATTTGATCAAATAATAAGAGAGCCCGGGTAGACATCAACACTCGCAACATAGTTTGGTCAATTGAAAAAGAACGACACTTTACACAGTCACAAAGATACGAATTGAATTGATTAAATAAATTTTTGTGATCTTTGAGAAATAGATGATAGTATCTACGCTAGTGGGAAGGTGAAAATACAGGTTTGGGACGCGTTTGTGGGTGATGTTGAAGCCTCTTTGAGAAAGCATACTGCTAAGGCACTTGGCAGCGGTTTTTCTGCTATAACAATAAACAAGGTTCAAGGTCAGACATTTAGGACATGTCGTAATTGATTTAAGTTTAGATTGTTTTTCACACGGGCAGTTGTATGTTGGTCTTTCTAGGACGGGCAAATCGGAAGACCAATTCCGATCCCGATTCCGAAACCAAAAATGTTGTTTATTCTAAAGTACTTTAGGAATTTGGAACTTTGAACACTTGAATATTACGGTTTCATTCCGATGCACAGTTAATGGTTATCATTCGAATTCTATTAACTCGAAGAGAGGGCGAAGGCGCGACGGGGGACGCTAGTGTAAATATAAAAAGGATTACGATAAAACCGCGAAACCGCAGAATTTAACCACCGGTATGAAAATTTACGTGAAAAAAGAAGCTCGTAAGGGCAAGCTGGATGTATTTTTCAATGGAACTTCCACTGTAAAAGAAATACATTATAATAATGATGTACTGATTGAATCTCCCAATGGAAAAATCGCACTCGTTCACATGGGCAAAATAAAAGCTTACGAATAAAATCTCGTGAATTTCAAACACTCGATAAACCAGAAGCTGCCACACGGCCCATCATGTTAACGACGAAAGACTTGGGTGTTAATCACGCTATGATCCTGGCTTGGGTTTTCATCTACGCGTCATGCCTCTACGCATCTTCGTATTCAGCTGCCTCTAGTGATCCCGACAGATATAGAATCACCATGCTGAGAAATAACTTGGGTATTTATTACGAATACCTAAGAGGGACAAGGCTAATCCGGTCATAATGGAAGATAACGGTCAGCCTGGATTTATCCAAGTTCGATGAACCATTCCAATAAAGAGCAGATAGACTCAGAACCACGTACAAGAAGTGTTTCGATACTTGACATTATAATTGCGATACCCTCATACGCATGGCAACCCTAACGCATACCTCACGAACAATAAAATTGCTGCACGACGATTAATTAAATTATGAGAAGGAACCCAAGATACCTAAACTATCCCCTCCACATACCCACACATTAGTAAAGAGGGGGGCATTCCTTGGATTCGTGGGTTGGGCTAATAGAAAACTGTTTGGGATAATAGATGCTGACGATTAAGAATTAATCTCCAAGCAGCTCTTTTAATTGTACGAGAGACAAACCCTCTGTATTACCAAAGCGAACAGACCCTCTTAATCAGATCCAATATGGGACATCTATACGATACAATGAGCAAAGATCGGACCAACTTTGTTAAGGTTCGTTTCTATTTTAACGAAGATTCATATTAATTTTCATAGACCTGTAGGAGAATGATTGAATGGGTACATAACATCCAAAATATTTCAGTTTAAGATTAATATAAATATGCTATATATTTAGCAAAGAAGACTATTCATTCCTTTTACTTTTATCAAAAGAGAAAAATCCAATGAAGTTCGTAAAGCAGGAGAACAGGACTCACTGAACTCTCCACGAATTACTAGCTTCATTGGTCAACTTTATTGAAATATACATTACATTTGTATTCTTACAACTATTCAACAAATATATATAAATATACATCATGAGAATCTAATGAGTTAAATTTAAGATATAGAATCAAAAGAATGCTCGTTTGAGATTTTGCGTCAAACGATACATTTACAAAATTTATATAACCGAAAGAAAATACACTTCAAGAATTTAAATTATATTCAAAATCCATTTTAGAAGAGGTACCTCTCTTTCCGCACGCTCGCAATTCTGTAACGAAAACGCATTTTATACATTAACGAAAATGCAAGATAATTATTTAAGAAAAAGCGAAATTTAACGACTTTAATTATTTGTTTCAAGGGATGGCTTTAGACCATTCTCCAGCTGAAGGTGCTATGCATATCGCGGCTCCCAAAGATTTAGCCAGGGGAGGCGTTATATGCTATCAGCAAGAGGTATGGCCACTAACCCTAAGGCGGTACGACAAGGATCGCCGGACACTCTATTTGCCCGATCACTTCCTTGACGTCTCAAACTAAGGGGAGCGCCGAACACACCTGGGTTCGGACAATTCCCACAGAGTCCCGAGTATCTGTGCAAAAAGATAAATTGAATGCCCCGGTGGGCCTATTCTTATATACTAGACTGCGCGTTTCTCTTGCGCGAAGTCGTTCGCCATCTAGGGGCCCCTTGCGGTAGTAGGATAAAACTCACTTTACTCAAGGATGTAGGGCGCATCGCATCCCCGCAGGCGCGCGGCTTCGTAGCGTTGATGCTGGGCGAGCTCCTTCTCCCATATTCTGGATGATGGGGTTAGTGCACCTGACTCCCCGTTCCTCTTGGCCTGACGCTCCAGGAATCTCTTCCTGGACTTACATTGATTGCGTCTCTTGGCCTTGTTTGATTTGGCCATCTATATTGCATTTAATTAATGCATTTTATGTCCGTCGCATAGTCCCCCGAGAAAAACAAGCGACATGTGAAGCATTTCACTGGTTTTCCTCGTATCTCCCTATGATTCCAGGTAATTATCTTATCCGATCCTTACCTCCGAGACTGAGGCGGGAGCCCAGGCACAACTCTCCTCTGGTTGGAATCGTTTCCTCTTCCCAGCATCTTTTTTGAACTCTCGCTGTTCAAAAGGCAGGAACTCCTGGTCGATCCACTGGGCCTGCTGCTCTTCCTCCTTAGCTTCCTTGGCCACCAATATGGCCTCGTCTCGATCCTGTTTCTCCTGGCACCGACGCACATAGTTGCGTACCACGTCTAGAGGATCGGCGGGCGCGGCGAGTTGTTGTTGATTCGTCTGGATGTTAGGCGGCCTCAGGATTACCTCGGAGATGATCCTAGGCTTGGGGCGCACACTCTGTAACCTCACTCCACTACACTGAGGAATATGTCCCCCTAGCCCGAACATCTCGAGCGCGTCTTCCAGTGGAACTCGGTCACTATCCATGTTGTCGATTGCAAGGTACAATGATTACTGAGCTCGCTCCGAGTTATGGTGCTGCTCTCTGGTAAATTAGGCGGCTTGGAATTCCAACGCAGTTTGACCTCGCCGATGTCCTGTTTATGTTTACTATAGCTGTGTCCCTAAGATCCCATTGTTGTGATCTTGAGGACTTTGGCTGAGGACGCTCGCTTGTTGATACTTCTTGAGGTCACTTACGTGGAACCTTCCCCGCTCAGATTCATTTATCGGATCAACGAGGAAATACGTAGCTTCACCTATCTTCCGATAGATGGTGTACGGTCCTTCGAAAATTGAGAAGAATTTCAAAATTTCTCTCTGTTCCAGACTAGACACGTTTTTTGATCGTACTAGGACTTGTTCTCCACATTCGAAATGGGCGTAGCTTTTCTTTTTCTGTTTATCATATTTGTCTGCTCTAGCTCTGCCCTTCTTTCGCATGCGTTGAGCTGCAAGGAATATTTTTTCCTCATGATTGGGATCAGGGTTATTAATCCCTGTATTCATCCATTTTCTCCACAATTTTCCGGTTTCTATTTAAATGAAGCTCAATTGGAGTGAATTCCGTGGTCTCGTGTAGGTTTCTTAATAATTTCTTGATTTCCACGTACTTACCCACCCGTATGTTTTCATCACAAATGCCAAGTTCCCTGTTTACGGCTTTGCGGATGCCGAATAGATGAAAATACAACTTGGATATTATTTTCCTCAAGCTTTTCCAGAAACTTAGTGCTAGTAAACTGGGTCCCATGATCTACGGAAATTCTTTTTGGTTTCCCGAAATTTTCCACATAGTGTGAAAATAATTTCCTCAGTACAGTTTGGGTATTTGCACGTTTAATTGGATATAATACGACATATTTACTAAATGCATCGATCGTCACCAATATGTGCTTTACCCCTCCTATAGAGGTGCGTAGAGGTCCTAGAAAGTCTATTGATAATAGATCATTGGGTCCCTCAGGTAGTATTGTCTGCATTGGTGCAGCATTCGTCTTGTTTGGAAACTTGTTTCTTTGACATGAATCACAGGTCGATATTAGGGTTGCAATGATATGTCGAAGATTCTTGACGTAGAATTCTTCTTCTATCATTTTCTGCACTTTTCGGGTACCAATGTGACCATATAATTCATGCAATTCTTGTATTAATGGAGTTACCATTTCTTTAGGTAACACCAACAAAAATACATTCCTAGGATTGATTTTGTAAACTAGTCCATCTTCAACCGTAAAGGGTGGTATTTTTTGTTGAGTTACTTTTCCTGTGTCGTTTCTGATCTCAGCCTGATGGAGTTTTCGTTGGCATGATTGAACAAAAGGATCTGTTTTCTGCAGCTCACTCATGTCTTTAAACATTTTGCTAATCTGCTTACTTAGCTTCAACTTTTGAATTGCTGCAATGACAATTTCTCCAGGCTTGATACGAGCATCAGGGTAATAATCTGGGTGTCTGGATAGCAAGTCAGGAACTATATTTTCTTGACCTTTCACGTGATCAATCTGTAAGTCATAGTCCTGAATTGCCATAACCCATCTCTGTATTCTAGAACATGTGAATCTACTCTTCAATAAGAACGTAAGAGATTTATGGTCAGTTTTTATAAAGACTTTAGCTGCTCGCAAGTATGTTTCAAGTTTTTCTAAGCTCCACACTATTGCAAGCAGTTCTTTTTCCGTAGTGAAATAAACGATTTCACTAGGATGCAAAATTCTACTGATGAACAAGATAACTCTTTCGTATCCTTCATCATCTATTTGGGATAACACTGAGCCTATTGCGAATTCACTTGCATCTGTGCGCAGTATGTATGGCTTCATTGTGTTTGGGCGGGACAGTACCACATCTTTTATAAAGAGTTCTTTGGCTCTTTGAAATGATTCTATTTCACTGTCCCCCCACTCCCATTTAATTTTGCTTTGTAGTAATTTATAAAGTGGAACCAGAACTTCTGCATATTTTTCCGCAAATTTAGCATAGAAATTTATAGTCCCTAAGAAACCTTTTAATTCTCTTACATTCTTTGGAAGAGGGAAATCCTGTATGTGTTCTACTTTTTTGTGGTTAGTTTTTAACCCCTCCGTACTAAAAATAAATCCCAGAAATTCAATTTGTTTGCGTAGAAATTGAGATTTATTGAAGTTTAGAGTAAAATTATGTTTAAGTAACCGTTTGAAAAGATTTTCCAAGTGTATGAGATGTTCAGCTGCGTTCTTTGAGAAGATTAACCAATCATCAATGAAGTTAGCATAGTTTTGTCCTATGCCTCGAGTTATGACATCAAGTCCTCTGATGAGAGCCGCGGTACTTACTTTCGTTCCGAAAGGTACTACATTGAATTCGTATAATCGACCTTCAAACATAAAGGCGGTATACTTTTTGCTCTCTTCATCTAGAGAAATTTGCCAGAAACTACTGCGCAAATCTGGACTACTCATTACCTCGATTTTTTCACTTATTTGTAATAATTTTTCTATGTTGATTGGTCGATCATAATCGCATTCCAATCTCTCATTGATATGCGTACTGATCCATCTTTCTTTACTGATGTTACCAGTGGGCTGACATATTGACTTTCAGAACTCCGGATTATATTCCAGTCCATCATTTTCTTTATCTCATTTCGAACGGTTGTTCGATGATTTAATGGAATTGGATAAGGTTTTTGAAAGAAAGGAGATTTGTCGAGAACTTTGAACTTATACTCAAATCCCTTCAATCTACCAGGTTTTTTAGAAAATATCTTTCTATATTTCCAGATGAGTCTTCTCAATCTCAGTACAGTAAAATCGTTTGCATCAAGAGGATTGATTTTTTCATGAATTTCTCTACCCTTTACTCCATATGGATCATTATCGTTCCTTGAAGTTCCCATTGAGTTAGATTCCTCCCCTTTACTTGGAGAGTTTGTATCTATGTACTCAGGAAGGCATGAGACGCGCGATGGCTCCTCGGAGTCCTTATCGTCGTTTAATTCATTTGAAAAAAGTTCCTCATCGAAGAAAGATTCTTCTTGAACCATATTTATTTCCCGATGAGTCAATTCACTCTTTTTTAATGACTTATTTTTGTAAGAGAAAGTGAAGCTCTCCTGGTTATCTCTGATCAAAATCTCTTCTTTTTCCACGTTTATCCAAGTTCTGAATGATTTCAATGCGTCAATGCCGAGAATGCACTCCCGTACTAGTTTCGGTACTACTAAGAAAGTGACGTCTGTCTTGATATTTCCGATTTGAGTCTCTCCGAGAATTTGAATTTTTAATCTCGCTGACTTGGCTCCGGTCGCACCCACGATAGTTTGACCTGATACTGGTAGTTTCGGGCAATTTTCAAAAAATTGGGAATTTCTGATAAACAATTCCTCAGAAATGCAACTAACTTGGCTACCAGTGTCTAATAAGGAAATTACTCCCATTTTTCCGATCGTTACGAGGGCTTCCGGTAATGCAAGCATCTCATCTTTTTTTTTCAATAGTTTGATCGTTATGATCTAACCACGCTTGTCTTGGATCTTCAACGATACTACAAACGATTTTATTGATATCAGTTGCGTCGTTTGTTTCTACGCATTCATCCGAAGTTTTCGACGCAACTGGTATTAGTTTCCCGAGTTCGATTCTGTGTTAGAAGTAGGTTCCAATAAAGACAACACATCGATTGCATCTTGGTTATTTTTAGCATTTTTCTTGTTTGCCTCTTTTTTCTTTGAATCCTTTACTTCACTCGGTTTCTTTGTTTTTTCAGTCTCAATTGTATTCACTGACCTTCTTTGAGGTTGAAACGATTGCTTTTCCTGAGATTGATTAGTATACTCAGGTTTTCTCACGTAAGGCACACCTGGTTTCTCCGGAGTCGGTTTCTGGTTTACCCTCTGAGGTGGTGATTCAGCATCTTTGATAGATAATAAATTTAATAATTCGGATTTATTTTCTATCTTTTGTATTTTCACCGTGAATCTAATGTCACTAGAATGATGATCGGCCAATCTTCGAATTAACTCTTTATCCGAGTATGCATCCGTATCGAGAGCTTGGCTAATCAGATCCGTGGTGTATTCGACCCGAGTGGCAAAGCCTTTCTCGTCGTATTTTCCATTATCAATCTTCTTTTTTATTCCATCGATAACGGAGTCATTCCAAAACCTCTCCCGGAATTCCTTCTCAAATTGGTCTAGAGTGAAAATAGAATCCTCAACAATATCCCACCATGAGCTCGCATTTCCCTTCAAGGCCGAAGAGAGAATAGACTTCATGTCCTCATTGTCCATCTCTTCAGGTCTGATGTAGCGCCTGATCTCTTTGAGGAATTTTATTGGCTTTTCATATTTTGCCCCCGAGAATTTTGGAGCTGGAAGCGACTCACGTTTTTGTGTCGAATTAGATATATTATTTATAGTCTGAGTAAGCGATCTCTCTAGATTCGATGGAGATATTCTGCTCTCATCTACCTCTCTTATAGGAGTCACCGATCTTAGACGCGACGAGGCTCGTTTGAAAGAGTCTGGCTCTGAGAATCTCACTTGAGAACTTTTTTCGCTCCACTGCTTCTGGTTCTTCTCCAACTGGGCAATCCTTTCTATGAGGATTATATTTTGTTTCACCAGTTCTTCATTCTGTTGTTTTATCTCTACGTACCTTTGAGAAACAACGTTAACATCCTGAGCATTTTCTTCAAGAGATTTTTCCCAGGAGCAAACTTTTTCTTGTAGCGAGTCACGTCGGATGCTCTCTTGATCTATTCGATCCACGAACTCGTTTCTCTTTATATTTTGGTTATCAAATTCTTTTGATATAGCCTCGGTTAACGGATCTAGAGATTTATCCACCTGCTCAGTGATTATCTTTGCTAGGTGTCTCCTCACGAAGTCACTAACGACGTGATTCGCGATGTCCGCTACCTTCTTGATCGACAATTCCGAGGTCTTTGGACTTTCGCTGGTTCCAGATTCTCCGGTCATCCCGTATTGTCTCAATTCATCTCGTAATTGTCCGATTTCTTTGGTCCTTTTCTCGTCTAGGGACCTTTCAACTAGATTTATTTTCGTTTTGAGGTCGTAATAATCGCTCTTTAGGGATTGAGTATCGATGTTTATACTATCAAAACTTGATCTACTTTCCTCTTGATAGTCTTTGAGTTCATTTATATTTTCATAGACTCGCTCAATTTCCCGTTCATTACAGCTTACGTAGTCAATGATTTCTTTGACATCTTTATTGATCACGTCAAACCACTCCGAACAATGTTTTTTTGCGATAGTTTCATCGAAATTATCTTGACCGTTCACACTCAAATTAATCTCTTCTCTCAGACCTTGATATGTTCGGTCTAACTCTTCAGTTATTTCGACTCTTTTTTCTGGCTCTGCCAGACAGCTAGCCTTCGAACGAGTGAGAACCATAGTTGTTTCTTACCGGTAGTTAGCGTAATTAAGAAACTTGTGTATACGTATTACCGAAAGATCAATAATATGATTCTATTCCAGGCGCAATTTTGACGTCTTGATAGTCATAAACTCGAGATCCGCTTGAATTTCTTCTAGCGCTCTTTCCGTGTTGCTGTTAAATCTCATTTGTATTTCTACGTTACGGTCCATAGCGTTCTGCAATTCCACGACGGTTGCCTCTAACCGGTGATGCCTCAGTACCATAAATCGCATTGCGTTCTCTTGGTCTCGAATTCTCATCCGAAGGTTTGTTATCTCGAATTGAGCTTCTTCCAACAAGTCGACTTCTTCTCGTTCATCGTCGAATTCTTCTATATCCGGTAGAATATCCTCTGAAAGGGCCCCTTCTGGGATTTGCTAATTCGATGGCCGCATTTTTTCGCCGAAACACATATGTAATCACAGAGATTTAATACCGTATTGATCTAACCGATTTATGCAAGGAATGCCGCGTCTCGAATCTTTTAACTTACTTAGAATACCCGGTACTTATTATTAACTATTTTTTCTCTTTTGATACTCCAACATTCAATCATTCTTTTCAATTTCCCTCAGGTCCTGTCACGGTCGCCATTGTTAAGGTTCGTTTCTATTTTAACGAAGATTCATATTAATTTTCATAGACCTGTAGGAGAATGATTGAATGGGTACATAACATCCAAAATATTTCAGTTTAAGATTAATATAAATATGCTATATATTTAGCAAAGAAGACTATTCATTCATTTTACTTTTATCAAAAGAGAAAAATCCAATGAAGTTCGTAAAGCAGAAGAACAGGACTCACTGAACTCTCCACGAATTACTAGCTTCATTGGTCAACTTTATTGAAATATACATTACATTTGTATTCTTACAACTATTCAACAAATATATATAAATATACATCATGAGAATCTAATGAGTTAAATTTAAGATATAGAATCAAAAGAATGCTCGTTTGAGATTTTGCGTCAAACGATACATTTACAAAATTTATATAACCGAAAGAAAATACACTTCAAGAATTTAAATTATATTCAAAATACATTTTAGAAGAGGTACCTCTCTTTCCGCACGCTCGCAATTCTGTAACGAAAACGCATTTTATACATTAACGAAAATGCAAGATAATTATTTAAGAAAAAGCGAAATTTAACGACTTTAATTATTTGTTTCAAGGGATGGCTTTAGACCATTCTCCAGCTGAAGGTGCTATGCATATCGCGGCTCCCAAAGATTTAGCCAGGGGAGGCGTTATATGCTATCAGCAAGAGGTATGGCCACTAACCCTAAGTCGGTACGACAAGGATCGCCGGACACTCTATTTGCCCGATCACTTCCTTGACGTCTCAAACTAAGGGGAGCGCCGAACACATCTGGGTTCGGACAATTCCCACAGAGTCCCGAGTATCTGTGCAAAAAGATAAATTGAATGCCCCGGTGGGCCTATTCTTATATACTAGACTGCGCGTTTCTCTTGCGCGAAGTCGTTCGCCATCTAGGGGCCCCTTGCGGTAGTAGGATAAAACTCACTTTACTCAAGGATGTAGGGCGCATCGCATCCCCGCAGGCGCGCGGCTTCGTAGCGTTGATGCTGGGCGAGCTCCTTCTCCCATATTCTGGATGATGGGGTTAGTGCACCTGACTCCCCGTTCCTCTTGGCCTGACGCTCCAGGAATCTCTTCCTGGACTTACATTGATTGCGTCTCTTGGCCTTGTTTGATTTGGCCATCTATATTGCATTTAATTAATGCATTTTATGTCCGTCGCAACTTCCAATTCCAATATGAGAAATTTTTAGATACCAATTCTCAAGTGAGCGCGATGCTTAACTCCACTATTTTCGCTTCCGCGATATCAAAATGGGTCTTGGACTTTGAGCGATCTTTGAATTTTGTAATTCATACCTACAAAACTTCCCTTCCATCCGAAGATAGCACTATTAAATGTCGACTTTCTCCCATAATTTTCGACCATGCTCAACTAGGTTCGATCTTCAATTCATTGAACGTATTCAAGTCCGGACACACTTTGTCTTGGGAAAAGGGAATAATAACCCCCGAATACCTATTCTCCGTAGCAAAAACCAACGTGATTTCCTTGAAAGGAGAAGTATTAATGTCAATGCATATACCCTTGACTGACGAGCTATCATTTTCGCAATACCTACTGCATAGCTCACCCATCTGCGTAAGCACCGTCAATAACGTTACTAAACTCACGCAAATCAAGCCAAAAAGACCTTACAGTTTTGTAAGCGAAAATTTCAAATCATACTTTTTAGCCCCCAAAAATTTCGTTACAGAATGTATTTCCCATATCGAAACACTACTATGTTCACCCTAGATACCGATTCAAGAAAACTCTCAGAACTTACCTTGCGAATTTGAATATATTGCTACCCCTTCCCTCGATATTCTGAAGAAATGTGATCAAGGTGGGTAAACGGTATAGATGTTTTGTGGAAAAAGCTGAAATCCACAGACGGATGGTTGTTCTTTTCGGTAGATCCAACAAATCTTGGACTGTTTTGCGACGATGCCCCTATAAAATAATTCCGGTATTTTGACTATCGATGGAAAATCCAACTAGTTCTGGAGCTAGCCCCCTTCCCGTTGGCCAGAGGAGGTCCTCGGTAGATAGATGTAGTGAATCTTATGTATTTTTTCCCGTAGAATCCGAATTTTTTGGTTTGAAGTCTGTAAAACCCATAAAATTTGTTTAAACCGTGATTGTTTAAACAAATAAAAAAATAACACTTTTATGTTCGGAAAATTTTTTTTCTTAAAATTTAGCTCATTTTAAGAAGAAAAGTTCCATGCACTATCCATGAATAATGCTTGTATCTAAAGTTATAAATTATCACAAGTTGAAAAATACCACTATGGTGGTCTTTGGTACTCTGCCATGGCAACAACAATAAAATATTTATGAATCTGAAGGTGTTTTCTAATCAGTTTCTAACGTAGAATCCGAATATGAACTTGGTTTTTCCAAAGAACAGTGAAAAAAGCCGAATAATCAATGATTCATCTTGCCATGTTTTAGCTCATCATCGCTTGACTCCCGCTACTGGACTAATGCACTGAATATCATACCCATGGGCTAATTATGAATAATCGAATTTTTTTTATTATCATTTTTTTTATGTATTAATTTTTTCTTATTATTTTTTATGTTATTTGGGAAATAAAGCTACTATTCTTATTATACTCTGTAAAATTATACGCTGGTAATGACACGACAGCTGTAAAGCAACAAAAATTGCCGAGATGTTTTTTTTTAAACATAAGATAATTAATAACTTTCGATATGAACATTATTCATGGATAGTGCATCGGAACTTTTTTTCTTAAAATGAGCTAAATTTTAAGACAAAAATGTTTCCCGAACCAAAAAATTGTTATGTTGTTATTTGTTTAAACAATCGTGTTTTAAACAAATTGTATGGCTTTTACAGACTCCAAACCGACAAATTCGGATTCTACGGGGAAAAGTACGTAAGAAAACATTCGTTTAACCATAATTAGCCCATGGGTATGATATTCAGTGCATTAGTCCAGTAGCGGGAGTCAAGCGATGATGAGCTAAAACATGGCAAGATGAATCATTGATTATTCGGCTTTTTTCACTGTTCTTTGGAAAAACCAAGTTCATATTCGGATTCTACGTTAGAATCTGATTAGAAAACACCTTCAGATTCATAAATATTTTATTGTTGTTGCCATGGCAGAGCACCAAAGACCACCGAAAAGTGGTATTTTTCAACTTGTGATAATTTATAACTTTAGATACAAGCATCATTCATGGATGGCGCATAGGAACTTTTCTTCTTAAAATGAGCTAAATTTTAAGAAAAAAAATTTTCCGAACCAAAAAAGTGTTATTTTCTTATTTGTTTAAACAATCGAGGTTTAAACAAATTGTATGGGTTTTACAGACTTCAAACCAACAAATTCAGATTCTACGGAAAAAAATACATAAGATTCACTACCTCTATCTACCGAGGACCTCCTCTGGCCAACGGGAAGGGGGCTAGCTCCAGGACTAAACGTTAACAATAATGAGATCACATTATAACCCCTTGCCCCCACAGAAACTAACTTTCGCTTAGATTTGCCGCCAACATTATGCTCCATCTCCGAGTTGCTCGCATGAGGTGGTTAACATTCCCAAAAATGAAATGTTAATATCGCGTGATTGACGTGTTAATCTGGTGACCAACATTTCCGGAAAGTAAAATTAATATCATTCTGCTATCGGACGCTTAACGGGTTAATCCAACGGTTAAACATTATTTTTCAATTAACAAGAACTTCCTGTACATTCTACGTACATTTATCATTCCAATAGCTCTATCCAATATGTTACAGGCTGTTAAACCAATGTTTCAGAAAAACAATGTTATTATCTTATTCACCTAAAACTCGTCTTGGCGCCAGTTGACCGAAATTTCCAGCCACACAATGGATGAACCACATCTGTGCTGCACCGAACCTCAGAACAAATCATATAAAGATATATTCATCTCTTACGAACCAACAGTAATAAGAATTGACACTAACTTCCTTCTGAAATCTCGCAAGGCCACTTGGTAGTATCGTTCTAAAACCTCTACTCTCAGCTGGAAACTGGCGCGACAAGGTAGGGGATAACGTATGGTCGCGGTAGCACTGGAGAACTCGCTCCCGGTAACTAAGAATCAAAATTTCACTATTGACCTTTTTTTCATGGCTACAAATTCGACGCTCATAATCAAATACGTACCAATATTGACATTCGTCAATTTCAAATACAGCACACGGGCATTCAGATAGGAGAATTGCTCTCGGAGCACAATTACATACTTCGCCTGCATACGAAGGATAGTGTACAATCCGGCTAATTCATGGGGATCAATAAGTCTTTCACGCATCTTCACCAATTCCAGAATAATATTCATTTAATCCAAATCATTAAAATCCGCACAACACCTGCGGAAACCATGATTTCCTTTTCACGACTAACCGCTGAACGCGCGTCCATCTAAAAATGATGCCTACAAATGATGATCCCGCAGTAACAGATCGCTCCTAGAACATCATCTGGAACAGACACGAGACGCATTCTGACCGTGTCGCAGCTAGCACCCATGGGCCCACACGGCCTGGAGGCCCCCGCCTGGCGCAAGGACGGACCGACCACCAGCAAAGAGGATTACCGGGCACGATACTCTCTGGTTCCCTCTTACTTCTCTGGAATTTCATGACCGAACTTTCAGCACGGCGATCAGACGCCGACACCGTCTCCGGGCCGGAAGGCGTCCACCCTCCAGGCCCCAGGCCGGACACGACAAAGGCATCTCTCAGATAAACTGGTCGACCTGTTTTTAGTATTGAGGCTAACATTGTGATACAATTAAACAGACGCCTAAGCGAGAAAGTTAGTAAGTTATGTTCAATCTAATACGGGGTGATGGCAGTTTTTCTTCTTACGTCCACAGCGAAGTGTACTGCGGCGTTTTTGCAGCGCAAAAGTTTGATATCAAGCTCATCCGTGAGATCGGTGGAAAAACCGGCGCAGTAGTCCAAGTAGGGAAATACGTGTGTTTATCAATGTTAGCCCGGTGCAGATCGGAATAGCGTCGCTGTATTTTCGCAGCCGACACAGAGTTGCGAAACTCTTTTTAGCTGTAATTGCGCTCTGGGAACGCCAGAACAAAGTTTGGTCAAAGGTTATCCCGAGAGTTCTCAGGGTCTCGCTACACTCGATAACTGAATCGTCGAGCCTCAGGTCAGGCAGGTGGGTATCGTGCAATTAGCTCAGATAGCTACTAGATCCAATCCACATAGATTGTGATTTGGAGGCGTTTATCGATAGCCCATTTGCCCTTGCCCAATCTAGATACTTTTCAGATTCTCATTAGCCAAGTGCACGATCTTCGGAGCGCTGATCACTGGGCCATTTAAGAAAAAATCAAAATCGTCGGCGTACAGATGGTGAATGCATTTAAAATAGCCCGCTCGCAGAATCTGAGGCAAATTGTTGATATAGAGACAGAACAGCGGCGGTCCCACGACAGAGCCCTGGACCACCCCCTGTAGTATTGCTAGCAGCTCGGATATTTTATCGTTTGGCCTTATGACTTTCTGGCTTCTATTGGAAAGGTACGAGCGAACCCAGCTGAATGCTATGTCCGAGGGTCCGCGGAGGCGAAGCTTCTGGCACAGCACGTCGATATTAACTGTGTCCAAGGCTTGCTTAAAATCTATTAATAATAGTTGGGCAACGTGGCCGTTGTCGATATTATTCCTAATGTTATCAGTTGTCTTTATGAGGACTGTGTGATGTAATTATATAAATCCAGACTGCAGGGGATCGATTAAATTCAACCTCGTAAAGTACTCTTTTAGTTCCGCACTGGCAATGGACTCGAATAATTTAGAGGTTGCACTCAGAATGCTGATGGGGTGGAAGTCTCGGGCTTAGGATGGCTGGGGTTTTTTTGGAAGTGGCCTCTTGGTTGCCTCTTTCCATGAAGTTGGAAAAATACCTGATTGGAGCGAGATGTCAAAAATGTCGAAAAGAGAGAGCGTGAGAGAGATAGATAGGTAGAAAGATAGATAGATAGATATGGTTTATTCTGTAAATTATACATAAATCTTATTTTACAAAATATCAGTCACTTAACTAAAACATATTTCACACTAGCGATAGTCTCTCGCTCGCTCTAGTATCTCATGAGATTTCAAAATCAGAAATTTTCAAAAACATCACAGACTACATATATATTGATTGAAATAACTATATGCATAGGTAAATATAAATCCGCTTTTGGAAATGCACCTCACCAAGACGTCCACGTCGTGAGAGTCGGGCAACATTCTCAACTAAAGTAGAATGGCAAATATTGGGTAGCTTAACCTCTTTCAAAAAAATTATAATCATAACAAAACTCGAATAATTCATCGAAAAACTTAACCCAGTATGCTTCCTCAAAGAGATTTTATGCGAAAAACAAAGATTTTGTATAATTTAAAATAATTCATTAAATTTCATGCCCACGCATCATTTTTTCTAAAATTTTAAGCAAGGAATATAGCCAAAGAACATTAATTTTCTCTGCCAAATATAAATATGAAATATGCATTGTGACATCAATCCATGGATTTTCTCGATAATTTCGGATGAACATGAAAATTTGAATACATTATTCCGCACTTTGAGCCGAGGAATTAATTTTTTCAAAGTTTTTACCATGAAATATGGAAGCGCTTTCAATGATCATTCGATTGGTCAGACTTAAAATTGCACTAGGCCATAATTTTGTCGTTTTTCAACAATCCTACGATTTCTCCATTCCACATGAGAACACCATATTTCTTCTAAAAATAACACGCCTACTCATCAATTTTTAGAAATTTTCCCCACGGAATATGAAAACCCCTTCAATAATCTATCAATTGGCCAGACTCAAATTTGCATCATACCATTATCTCGTGGTTTTTTCGACGATTTTCCTGTAATACTAGAGAACATAAAATTTCTTTCGCAAATTTTTTGTCACGCATCAATATTTTCGTCTTTTTCACGATAGTAAATGAAAGGATCCCCGCAGCTCTATCGATTTGTCACATAAAAATTTACATCTAGACATCAATTTTCAGTTTTCTGCAACGATTCATGGGATACAGGGTATTATGAAGGTTCTTAATTCTTCTCATGTCACGCCCACCATCAATTTTAACGAAATCTTCACCATGGAATATGGAAGCTCTTTTGATGATTATCTGATCGGTTAGAGACTGAATTGCACTATTCCATCATTTCATGTTTTTTTCTAATGGTTTTTCCGATACCCATGAAAACATGACTTTTATTATCCCATTCTTAACACTTACGCGACCATTAAAAAACGTAATCAAATAAATTTAATTGATAACACTATACTCATTTGTATAACTCTTTTTTAAGAGTTCAGAAAGCTTAAATAAAAAAAAACCACTATATTTATCTGACGTTTCCTTTTTCACTTCAAAGTTATCCTATCCTCACATATATGATGACTGGTATTTTGCTGGGCCGCGAGCTAACCGTGCTTAACCGTGCTAACTCGAGCAGACGTTTGCTTCACTGGGAGAACGTGCATGCGCAGTCGGTCGGCCGCAGTTGTAACCAATCTCACCGGTCATCCTCTCACCACTGCATGGACACCACTAGCGCTCGCTCGCTCGCTCGCTCACTTGTCTATCTATAGCGTACTCTTGAAGGATTGAGATGTTAACGAATTTTCAAGCGCTCTGGCACACTCCATCTACTAGCCTACTCAATCTCCTATTCTCCAATATAGCTAGAATAATTTCAATGAAACCTTTCTGACTAAACTAATCGTAAGTGACTACAGTTCTTTCTTATAACTATTACGAAATTGCGGGAGAGTGGGCAAACGGAAATAATTGAAAAAGTGAGGTTAAATACGACATTGGGTTGTATACAATGGCTAATTACGTCCCTACGCACGCTTACTACGCATACTTGTCGTCGGTGGCGCTGGCGCACCACCTGATATCAATTGTATAGATTCTTCAATCTGTGGCTACTTCCTCGATAAACTACGAAAAGATACTGCTGGCAAGTGACAGATAAAATTCTAGTATTGGAAACAAAAAAAAACCATTTTCCAATGCTTCAAGACCACAATCAGTAATGATTGTTATAATTTTGATTTCAGCTGATAATGACTCCTCAAAAGTACCGGATATTGATATTAATTTCTGGGGAGTAGTCAAAACAGTGATTCCATTTTTCAATCCCAGTTGACCGATAATTAGGGAAGAAGATAGAAAGAAATTGGTGAGTCAAAGTTTATTTCGTCTCGGGATCTCAAGGTAGGGTATGAAATGAAATGTTACATCATGAAATTAATTAAGCCTACGGTGATTTCTCAGAATTTTAGACAGTAAATTTTAGACTCGAGTTCATTCATTTCATACATACATGAATATTTTATACATATGGGGCGTTTCGCGTCCACTCTCCAGAGCCAGCGCACCGAGGCTAAGACCTCGCGTTTTCGACGCTTGTTTTCGATTCTATTAGACCAATATCTGAATAATGTCGGATATGATATCGATGTGGTTTTTTCTTAGCTTTCCGATGGTGAAGTTAGTTTTCGGAAATTATTACATTTTCACAGAATAAAAACATAAAACAGGCAATATCTTGAAAAAGTGTTCATTTTTTTAAATATTTTACATCGACCGATGACGTTTTCCTACATTGATATAACCTAAAAACATAGGACTCTTTCTCTATATTGGAGGAATTGAGCAGCAAACATGAGTGAATGCGCCACGCTGCGCCAAACTCGAGCTCAAGCGCGTGGAGGCAGCTGCGCGCATTTTCTCATGTCCGCTACTCAATTTTTTCGAATATAGCAAAAAAGTCCTATTCTTTCAAAGGCTATTTCAATGTAAGAAGACGTCAGTTTCGATTTAGACTATTTAGAAAAATAAAAGAAATAGCTTTTTGAGATATGGCTTGTTTTATATTGTTTTTTTGAAAAAGTAAAAATTTTGGAAAACTAAATCCATCATCGGAAAGGTCAGGAAAAACTACATCGATATCATATCCGACATTAAGTAGATATTGATTTGATAGAATCGAAAACAAACGCCGAAACCGCACGGATTTAGCGTCCGCGCGCTGGCTCGGAAAATTGACGAGAAACGCCCCATATTTACACTGAAAAATATTCTATGCTTACATTCTTCTTCACACTTGTAACGTTTACAAAATTCTACAAATTTTCAATCAATATTGTATCGCAAGATGCAATGTGATTCGTCATTTCACCAAATTGCTTCAAATCATCATGATTTCACTTTTAGATAAGCCTCCCTGAGAATTATCAGCTAATCATTAAGTTCTTCTTCGCGTGAGTTATTTAGATTTTCATCGGATCCTATTATGTAGGGTTCATCAAGCATGGAAGAACTTTAAATCAAATTTTTCACTTCAATGTAAGATCGCGTGATGATAATTTTTCTTCGTTAGTTTTTGTGAAGAATTGGTTATGGTATATACGGCAATTCAACAAATAATTAGAACAAGTTAGGGAGTTACTTTTCCTTCGAATATAGGTAACTTCTAAAAAATTTCACTACGATCATTTTTCTGATTCAATGACTCAGGCCACAAAGATGATAAAATGTGATTAAGCAGTTGATCTCATTCCATTCAGATGGTTATAATTTAATAGCTTGATGAAGACATAGCTCAATATGGAGCTTTTTAACTATAAATGAGTATAAAATTTGTTCGGAACAATTCGAATTCAGTGATAGGATCGCAGAACGCTTTTAGGAGGTGCTAAGGCACTATGCGAGGAGTCAAAAAGCTCCTTATTTGGTAATGGCTTTGGATGGGTCACGGAGTAAAACTATGACGTCAGAGATCACTTTTTTCTAATCCTACTGCGCAATAAAATACTCACGCACATCTATATACAATGTAGCGTTATATGATTTACTTATTCGTTCATAATGATTATTATTCATACGTGTACCTTGAAAATTGTTTGATAAAGGGTCGGATTGTTCTGTTTGACTATTTTGGTGTATATATTAATAAATACTTGGTTCAATTAATCGGAAGTTTGACCAACACCGTTGCAAAAAACACGTGCAGCTTCTTGTGTCTGAAGCTAACTTATAATAATTCTGTGAGCTAGGCTAGTCCGCTCGTTGTAATATTCTAGAATTCAGATCACTTAAATGAAATGATTATGTAATTGCCACGCCCTGGCCATATTCCTGCACTCTTGAGATGCACGATGGAGGATAATGCAATCATTGCCCACAGAGGACAATCCGGTGTGTCTTCATCACCGTGCGCCGTGTCTCTTTCACTTATATACTCATTCATACAATTATTGTCTCTTATTATATTCCATTCCACTGCCGAACGTAATATTATATTTTCATCCAAAACTGGTGAGAAAGAATATTTTATTGTTACTTCGTCGATTGTTTTGTACTTAAATTGTATTATTTATTACGTGTTTTTTTGTGTAATAAATTTTAGCCTGATGAGGCCAGTGAACCGTCGGTGGTGAAACGTCGCATAAAATAAATATGTGGTGGAGTTTGCGAATTTTCCTTTTTCCACTTCACTCTGGATTGGCCCTCAAAGATCGACAATTTACACATAATTATTGTCTCTACACTGTCGAACAGATGCTCGCGTCGTTGTTGCAACTCGTGTGAGGAGGTGGCGTGATGAAAACTGCATCTCCATTGAGATCGGGGAAATCAAAGAGAAAAATAAAAAAAATTGGGTTGGACAAGGCTGGGCCATAACACTTTTAACTTTTCTGGTTAAGAAAAATTATGTTTTAAATGTGTTCTGGACTAAGTAACTGATGCTTCCCTTTCTGGTTGCCATAGTACTGGATAGTACTATGGCAAGTACTAGAAGTACCTTTGGAAAACGATTTGTTGGCACAGCTCTTTCGTATAGATTTTGCACTTCTGGCTCATTTTCTGTAAGTTGAATAAATCGAATTGGGTCTTGTTCCAATCTTTTGTTATAGCTTAGGAGACACATCTTCATCCGATTCTTTTATTTGTTTTTCACCTTTACTCACTCTTACAGAAACTCATCCATCAGAATTAACTGTATTGTCAGCACTTGAAGATATTAAATTAATAATTCCAATGACAGTCGTAATCTCTATAATCTATAGATACTCTGAATAGTCTATATGTTCTGAATGATCAGAAGCACCCGTGACAATTTCAATCCAATTCACCTGGCTTGCATTGATCTCTCGAGTTACCTTTATTGCTGTTTCCATCAGGATTATGAAAATCTTTCCTGATGATAATACCGGATATGTCAAAAATTATCCGATATTTCATAGTAGTCAGTGATGATTAATTTCCACATTCATGGATTATATGAGATGGGGGATAACGAGATAGTGAATTATACAGTCTTGAGTTACACTGATCATCTTGAAATTGTCCAAGATTGTCCAGCAGCATTATCGGTACAACTCGTGTTATGAGTACCAGTTGAATAATTATACTGTTGAATCCTGTACAGATGCCTGTTGGCTAAATTAATAAAATGATTATTTTCCCATAAAAAAAAATTTTAGATTATCTCAAACTCATCATGTTCAAACCAATTGATTTACTTTAAATTGTCAATTGGAATATATATACATGGCATGAGCCCATTTCCGATATGATAGGTAAGTCAATTCCAATCAATTCTCTGAGTTTTCTTTCAAACACTATGACAGCTCGGACAAAGTCCAGCACGTTGTGAACTAGGAGGTTTTACGGTCACTGATCGCGAATCTGAGATCAAAATACTGAATTCATATTCCCTGATGTCATTTTTTGATATGATCAGTTACATTCTAATTTCTAGTCCACCATAATAGATCCACCGAAAATTGTATATGCCCATTTTCATTCTGACAGGGAAGAAAAACGTATACTTTAAGGATTTCGGAAGAGAATTCTTGACAGAATATGAGTTGATCTCCTTATACCCATAGTTTGGGTTCTGAACCTATGTCTTTACAGAATCATCATTCTTTACTCTCCAGGCACCTTGCTTCAGTCTATACGAGACGTTCCATGTCAAGTGGGCACAGACAAAATTTTGTTTGTAATTCTGTTCGGACAAATCAATAATATCAGACGATGGGGTGCCCGAACTAGTCAATATGGAGGTGAACCGACAACATAAGAGAACAAGGGGATCCCAACCTTCAGGCACCAGGGATAGAACAAAGAGGCCACAACGGTAACGCTATGCAAGCGATACTCAGAGAAATGAGAAACATGAGATTGGACATGCAACGAATTCAGCGGCAACAAGGCTAAATACAAAACGACATAATCTAATATGGGAGAGCTGGGAGCGAGACAATGAGCAAGCAACATTCGGATTACCGGGTAATAACGATATACGAGGAGGAGGAAGAGCAAAACGACAATCCATGATACGTAATAATCAGGAAGACGTCAAAAATCGCCAATCTGAAATTCGAAGAAAATGTAGTAAAGTACAACCAATAAGGGAATTTGAAACTCACGCTGGACTAGAAGAATTGAATGACCGAGAGAAGTTAGCAGCTTTCACAGGGGTGATGATAAACGGAGCAGCAGCATAGATAAAAACAGCTGATGCCCAGAATTACAGGCAAATGAAGACAGAGTTTCTAAGTAAATATCAAGGCGAGCGAGTGCAAAATAAAATCATACAGTACTTGATCGAAGAACGATACGACAAAAGAGAGGGAAAAAGCATGTAAAGCTATTTTCGGAAATGGGTGTCACTGGCGCGTAGCCTACGTGATCCACACCAAAACGAATGGATCAATAATAGATTGAAAATGCATTTCAATGGCAGAATCAGGGAAAAAATGGAATTTCGTGAACCCAGAACCGTGGACGATTCAGCCAGGCTACTGCTAGAGTATGACAAGCCTAACTTTGGAATGGAGTTGAAATGAAGAGAAACAGAGAACAGATACGAATATAAGAGTGCTTACAGATCACCACAAGAGGGAAATAATTTAGAGAACAAACCACATTCAAGAGCTCCAGAAAAAAACGATTGGAACAACATATCAAGGGAAAAGGTCGAAAGGAACAAGAGGTTTAATTTGGTCGAAAACGTATCATCCAAGGATGGAGCTACCGATGATGGATTCACGTATGTACCCGATAAGGAAGAAAGCGAGGAGGAAAGGAAACACAGGAAGAGACAGTGAAACAAAACAGACCAAAATGAGGACCATCAATGAACAGGTGTTAGTGGAAATCTCAGTAAATAATCAAGAAATACTACATTCAGTGATCGTCATGAAAAAACTATCAAATCCAATAATATTAGGGTTTGACTTTATGAGGGAGATCAAAGTAATGATGGACACTGAAAATGGTGGGGCTGGCTTCAACGAGATCAAGCAAAAGGTAAAACTAGGAACCCATAAAAGGCAGATATTTGCCAAGAAGGAAATGAAAGAAGAACCAAACGAGAAGGAGCGTATTAGACAAATGCAGGAAATCGAGAAGGAAAAATGAAAAAATACAAGCACGTAATCAAAATGAAAAACAAGGAACTATTCAAAATCAAATAGTACCCCATTGCAAAAATAAATGAGGAATAAATACAAAAACAACTCAATTAATTGGAAAAACAGAAGATCATAAATGAAGTATATAATCCCACTTGTCATATCAGTAAAAAAATGAGGAACTGAGGATGTGCCTTGATGCCACAGGAATAAACGCAAGACTGCAATCAGACCACGCAAAACCACCAATAATCGAGGAAATAATGGAGAATGCAACCTGGCTGGCACAATTCGACATAAACAAAGCTTTCTGAGCAATTGGATTGGAAGAAGACAGCCAACAATACAAGGGGTTTCGATTCAAGTCACAAACATACATATTCCTAAGTCTGCCATTCGGAATAAAAACAGCATCTGCCTCATTCATCAGAGGTATTGCGCAGACACTTGGATAGAAGCTTGAGGACATCATGATAGTTTACCTGGACGACATACTAATGATAGGAAAAACATGCAGACAACTAAGAACACCGATAAAAAAGGTGCTACAAAAACTCAGAAAAGGCGGAGTCGCAGTTAACGAAACCAAGTCAGGAATGGGAGTTAGAGTAGTGACGTCTCTAGGACATGTATTGAGTGAAATTGAAATTGAAATGACAGAAGAAACAAAAAGGAACATTATCGAATTCCCAATACAAAAAGTGAGAGGCAGTTAAAATTATCCCCAGATTTAGCAAACTCGGATCGCAAATCCATTTCTACATTGTCAAATAAAACAAAATCATTGGAAAAAATGTTGAGTGACAAAGTGAAATTCACATAGGGCAACCAGCAGAATAAAGTGATGAACGAGATCAAACAATACTTCAAGGAAGCAAAGGAACTATTCGTCATAAAGTCCTCATGGGAAATAGATATGGAAACAGAGGTATCAATCCCCGAGATAGGAGCACAAATGTTTCCAACAGAACCTATGAGTAAAATAGAGGAAATAATAGCATACCTAAGTTGATCCCTGAAACCAGCGGAAAAAAGATATACAGTAACTGAAATAGAGGGACTGGCGGTAGTTTATGTATTAAAAAAATGGCATCCATGGATGGCAGATCGAAAAGTCGTTATCAAAACATACCAGAAAGCACTGACATTTATACAAACGACGGAATTGACCAATAACAAAATCACTAGGTGGATCATGAACATTAAACAATATGGCATAACATGGATACACATAGAAGGAAAGAGGAACAAATATGCTCATAGACTATCAGGACAATGCAAGTGGAAGAGTCAATATGGAAAAAGCTAAAGAACAAACTAACAGCAAAGCAACAGGGAGATAGATACTTACAAGCATTAATGAGGAAAGAAGAGACAGAAACCGAGAAAACCAATGGTATAATACGAATACTGGAAGACAATAATTGGAAGATTTCTGTTCTAGAAGGAGTATCCCGGAAAATAGCAACAGCCATCCATAAACTAATTATGCACTTTGGAACAGACAAATTCTTCAATTACCTCGAAGAAAACTCCATTATGAAGAGGATGTATGAAATCGCAAGGAAAATGGCCGCATTTTGGGATCTCTGCCAAAAAATGAAATTCTACAACCAGCCGAGGGAGAACGACACATCGCATTTCCAAAAGAAGTGAAAGAAATCATCGCCGCTGACATATCTGGACCTCTTCCAACATCAAGACTCAACAATAAGTACATAATGGTGATAGAAGACCTTTCTTTCGAATACGTCAAGATGTATCCCATGAGAAACATAATAGCAAGTGATATGGAGGACAGTAGAAAATAAGTACGTTAAAACAGAAGGAAAAATCACAACCATCTCGACATATCAAGCGAAACCATTCAAGAGTGACAAATAGGTGGAGCTGGGAAAAAAGCACATGATAAACATGATCACGATACTACCGTAATCCACAATCCAATCCAGTGGAGAGGGTGATAAAAGAACTTGGGATAGCCTTGAGATCAAATTGCAACAACAGACACACGACTTGGGATAAGCTGATACAATTAATAAAACTATGCTTCAACTTGACGAGCCACAGCGCCACAGAAGTCGCATCAGTAGATATACAAGAAGGGGACAAATTAAAAATACCACTACTAGGGGGAGAGATGAATGAAGTAGACAAAAATCACATGGACAATCAGATAATCACACAAAGATTGACCAATAAGGCAGAAAAGAGAAGTATGAGATACAACCAGTCAAAACAGTTTCAAAGCTACAAGATAGAGAACAAAGTCCTGAAAAAATGCACAAACAATCAAGTAAAATAAAAAAATTCACAAAAAAACTCGGGCCAGTATATAAAGGATCATACGTTATCTATGACATAACTCACAAAAACAGCTACATATCAAAAGATGATAAATCAACAAAACTTATTGGGCAGATACAACGCAAGGCAGATGAGGCCATGCAGAGGAAGAAAAATAACACAAATAAGAATAGCAACTATCCACCCAAGTCTGAAAGTGTCAATGCAAATTGGAACATCCAGAACAATAGCAATGGTCGACACTGGAGCAACAGTATCAGCAATATCATCCTACACAATCACGTGTTTAAAAAGTCAGGAGTGCAAAAGAACGCCGTACGATACAAAAACAAGAAATATTCAATAGGTAAATGGATCAAACTTGTCAATAAATGAGGCAACGAGCATCACAATAACAATAATGGGCCAAACGAATGATATTGCAAGAAGAAACAACGCCTATGGTTATTAGAATGGACATCATAAAGAAGTTAGGGATGATACTATAGATACACAGAGAGGAACAATCACAGTATATAGAACAAAACAAGAAAGACCGTACGGTCAAGGTGATTCGCAAGAGCAAGGTTGCGACGAGCCAAAAAATATAAATAGTGGCGCGAATCAATTTACAAGTCAGTTTCTAATAGACAGCCAAAGCGAACAAGCCATGATGACGACAGTAGAAGCACAATTCGCTGAAGCAAGGCACGAGGTGCAAAAATAGTAAAGTCTGCTGCTTGAAGCGCTCAACAGACAAGTACATCTAATACAATAGGTACACGAGTTAATCATCAGAGAGAACAGAAGGATTGAAAAAAGAATACAAACAAGACAAGTCGGAAAGCCGGAAAAGAAACTACCGACCATTGACCTCAGCTCAAACGAAGATAACCAGATAACAAACGACGAAAACAACGTAGAGATCAAAAAAACCGCTGCCAAGTGCCTCAGCAGTATGCTTTCTCAAAGTATTGCAATTGAACCTCAATTTGCATTAATCACCACTCTTTGAGAAAGCAAAATGAACCTCTAACTTATTTCCTCCACTCCATAGTAACGGTTGCTATGGTAAATATCCGAGCTTCGGTGTTCTTACTTCTTAGTCGTCAACAGTTCCGAAAATGGACCTCTAACTGACTTTTCCCACTCCATAGTAACGGTTGCTAAGGACGTAAACAACGGTTGCTATGGTAAATGTCGGAGCTTCGACGTTATTACTTCTTAGTCATCAACAGTTCCGAAAATGGACCTCCAACAGACTTTTCCCACTCCATAGTAACGGTTGCTAAGGACGTAAACAATGGTTGCTATGGTAAATGTCGGAGCTTCGATGTTCTTACTTCTTAGTCATCAACAGTTCCAAAAATGAACCTCCAACTGACTTTTCCCATTCCCTAGTTACGGTTGCAAGCGATATAAACACCGGTTGCTAGAGACATCAACAATGGTTCATACGGGAAAGGTCTCTTTGATTGTTATAGAATCCCATAAATATACAAACCCAAATGATCATTTATCATGAATTATATGGGAACTTATCGAAAACACGCTAGCAACGGTTGCCATGGAATCAAACAACGGATGTTGCTGAACACCGAACTCGGTTCACATCTGCCGGAGACCGACCTGTGTGCAAAATTTCAGGACGATCGGACCATTCCTTCGAAAATTAACGTACGACAAAAAAAGTCAGTCTGAAGCTGAATTTTGTATCTCCATAGCAACGGTTGCTAGGAGAATAAACAATGGTTGTTCCAAAATGAATGTCTTATCGATTCTCATCGATCGTCGTCGAAAGAATTGGAGACCCATCGTGCATTGATGATGATTTTCGGAGCTTTTATCAAAAACACGTTAGCAACGGTTGCTAGAGAAATAAACAACGGAATTGGCTGAAAATTGAACTCGACCGAGATTTTGCGGCGACTAACCTGTGTGCAAAATTTCAGGACGATCGGACAATTCCTTCGAGAGTTATCGTACGACAAAAAAGTGCACGTACGTACATACGTACGTACGTACGTACATACATACAGACATTTTCGGATTTCCATGTTTTTCGACCCGTAGATTACGAAAATCGAGGTCCCGAAGTCCGATTCGGTGGGTCGATTTTTACCCCGTTACAAAGCTTTCTCTTTGAGAAAGCAAAATTCAGAGTGCAACGAAGTACATGTGAACTGGAACCGAAACTCCTTTTGATGTAAAAACCTGGACTTGCCGGAACTGCCCATTGATGTGGGGCAATAAATAATCGAAAAGTGCTCCTGGACCTCACCAACTAAAACGAGAACATATAGACACCGGCAATAATGAACAACGACATCTCATCGAGCAACATGAATATAACAGACATGAACACAACACACCAATAGGCATGGGCATCCTGGACCACGACAACAACGATACTAAGCTTTGTGCGTTGAGAGCACGGACATACATGGGCAAGAAATAAAGGTTATCACACATGCTGTGCAAGGGAACTCATAGTACCAGCAATCCCAATACACAGGTTCACTGTTAACAGCTCCACAAGACGTATTGCCTGAAACGCATAACACAACTTCAAAAACGACCCAAAAAATCGAGAAGAAACTGACCAAATCATACCAAAATCGAGACGTGATACAAATGGTAAATTTGAATCATCAAGTGCCAAACAGAAATTCTTCGCAGCAACAAGAAGAAACAGGAGTAAAATGAGAAAGCACTAATCCTGGAGTAAATTGCTACACCTGGAACCGAGTGCTAGAACCGAGGGGTTAGCTAACGAATAATTGGTGCTCAAGGTGCTCCAGATGGGAGGCAAGGTTGACAACCACCATGAAGATACATGCACCAGCAGCGACGGCAACTCAGCCAACGGGACACCAGCAGAAGTGAGTCAACAGTGGCATCAACATTAGCAGGCACCTACAGAAAATGAAGTGCGTGTGTAAACTGAGTGATTGGCAAGAGAAAAACAATTAAGTGCTTTTTTTATATATACACAAACATAAGCGTAAGTCTAGACACTAAGACAATGCAAAAATAACCACAAACATGTAACCATAGAGTTTGGTTCATACACACTCACATTCGATTCAATTTTCCATGATCGCCATAGTATTGATAAAGACATGATACAACTATCACTTTAGTGACTATATAGCTTTAAGATTCAAAACACATGCTCATGAAGTATGCAAAATAAACAATAAGCATACTAAAATGAGAAGCATATCCGAGCCATATGCAGTAACGTTAAAGCGTAGACCTGACTAGTAGTTTTTGGCAGGTCAAAGTCTCCCCCGAGTCGCGAAAGTATACCAGTTTCATTTATAAGGGCCGAACCTACCAACACACTATCTGCCATTTTGGTACCGCAGTTAGTGCGGCATCGTTGAAACGCGCCGCGGAACCTTTGATTTGTGGGATACCGGAATTGATAGATTTCGTGGATGATTGGCTTATGGTATCACGAACATTCGAGGAATACATGGCGACACTTGAATTACTATTCACATGGATAGAAGCTGAAGGGGTAACCATAAAGTTTACAAAAATTAAATTATTAACGCGAAACAAATTAAGCAATACCATGTCGGAGATTCGTCGTCGAGTATTCGACTCATTGCACGGTATAGTCGCTAAGTTTTTGCCAGTGTACGAAGAAAAGTATGTCATTACGCGTAAATTATCTATGTCACCATTTCGAAATGAAATTCCTGGGACATGCTCTAAGTACCAATGGCATTCGCGTGGATACTCAGAAGGTCACTCTAATACAAAATTTTCCACAATCCCGAAACGCGGTGGAAATCCAGAGGTTTTTAGGATTAATCGGATTTTGCGCCAAATTTACGAACAAGATAGCCATGGAAAACGGTCCACTTTTGGAATTGACAAAGAAAGGTAATGAATGGAAATGGGAAAATACACACGGTTGCTTTTGAAAAATCAAAATCGCTGTTTGATGAGCGAGCGTTTCTCAAATATCCTCGTCGCGACGTGCCGTACGTTCTACAAACAGATGCGAGCCTAAAAGCCCTCGGTGCTTTCCTAGGCCAACGAGACAAAACAGAATGACATGCAGGCAGTGCAGATGGCTAGTCGCGTATTAAAAAAGGCGGAGGTAAATTACTTTATTACGGACTTAAAGCTATTAGCGATCGTCTGGGCGTCACATAAATTCCATCTCTACTTGATCGGTGCGCACATACGTGTTGAAACAGATCATAAGGCCCTAGCGTTTCTACTGACGTGCAGATTTTTGAACTCATGATTGATTCGTTGGATGTTGGCAATCCAAGATTATAATATTGAGGTCGTGTACATTAAAGGAACGGATAATAACGTCGCGGACGCGTTGAGCCGAATCGCGGAGCATTCCACCCGGATAGATGAAAGGTTGCTAATCGCGATCACTTTCTTGCGAAATTTGGACGAGAATTTAATTCGTAACCTAAACGACTTACCATCACAATTGGAGTCGAATAAACAGCTGAAGGAAATTATGTCGAAGGTCGCAAAAGGACAAATTTTCCGTGCGTTTAGTCTTCACAACGGTATATTGATTAAAGGAAGAGAGAATCATGCTAAAGTCGTCTTAACTCGCGAATTAGTCGACGAGTTAACTCGCGAGACGCATGAATTGTACGGGCATAAAGGCGCCCATAAATGTTTCAAAACAATTAGTGAGGATTTCTGTTCCCCAAAATTACGGCTCACTATCGGATTAATTTTCAGGACGTGCGATTCGTGTCAGAGGAATCAAATTTACACTCACTAGGAGAGTGCATACCCTTCGGGTCACCAAATGGCACCAAAATTTGAGGGACCTCTCCTGATACTATCACCAGAGATCCCTGCAAGCCTCAGGGTCTAACGCTCAACCATTCCTGAGAAAAAAAATGAAACATATCATAAGATTTTCAAATAATAGGCGTTACAGGGCATAACATTGTATATGCTATTTCAATGCATATCAATACCCGCCAACCTTATGTACCAATCAATTATTCATAAATTCGATTTAAAAATAAACTCTAAAACTATCTTGACAAATTTTCACTAGTTGTAGGCCTACTTCCCTTATAGGATGTATAAGGGTCTCAAGCGCTAACCAGGTTATCATGGGAAACATGTTAAACCGCTTCCCACCCAACAAAACACGCATTTATCTTGAGCCCACCCATGAATATATATCAGAATATATATTCTATAATTATCTGAAGAAGGGGAGTACCTATAATGCTACCTCATTCTTTTCTACAGTCCAGTACAGTTGAGTTTATGACGTCAAACAGTCATATCCATCCAAAACTGTATCTGGATATACTAACTTCCTAGCTAAAATATCCTTATGGATGCGAATATTTCTCCAAGCCTATGGACATATAGGCACATGGAATAGAAAAAATCTACCCACTTACCTCAAGTCACATGCGTTTCATTGATATGTTGTTGCAAAATAACCTATCCTTCACATGCATGTTGTCCAACACTGCATGTTTGTTGGGGATTAGTTTTTGCGCAAACCTATCACTTTTATTTGAAACTCTATGGTCCACCAGCTTTCACTGAATTTTTTGCCTTCAGCACAGGAATGATGTTGACAGGAATGATGTTCTAGATGAAGAAAAATAACACTACAAGCCTCGTCCACTCATGATTGTACTCTTAAAGTACCTGCGAACAAAAACATGAAGAATTATTTTCTTTGAATTGAGAGGTTAAAAGTAGGAAAAATCAAGTTCAACTAATAGAGAAAGAGAGTTTGAGAGCTACGTCAATTTATTTAGGATAGAAATTAGAAATACAAAAACAAAGGTTAGGTTACACTATTTACTTATCAGATAATTATTGGTCAAGTGATTGATCCTTTCTGCAGCAATCAGCATTCCTGATCCAATGGAAGAATTTTTCTCAACCCAAATTTTAGAAAGAATTTTACTTTCACACAGCACTCACGTATATACTCATCTAACTCATCCCGAAACAACAGGATAACTCTGGCCACTAGCCATCTTTTGGCGCAACAAGTTATCACTGACTGTTGTGAGATGCCGGTCAGCTGTGATCAGCTGTGGAATTTAAATACTGATTACTGTGCACTACTGTATACTCCTATGAATAATGCTGTGAAAGTGAAATTCTTCCCAAAATTTGGGTTGAAAAAAATTCTCCCATTGGATCAGGAATGCTGATTGCTGCAGAAAGGATCAATCACTTGACCAATAATTATCTGATAAGTAAATAGTGTAATCTAACCTTTGATTTTGTATTTCTAACTTCTATTCTAATTAAATTGACGTAGCTCTCAAACTCTCTTTCTCTATTAGTTGAACTTGATTTTTCCTACTTTTAACCTCTCAATTCAAAGAAAATAATTCTTCATGTTTTTATTCGCAGGTACTTCAAGAGTACAATCAGGAGTGGACGAGGCTTGTAGTGTTATTTTTCTTCATCTAGAACATCATTCCTGTGAACATCATTCCTGCGATGAAGGCGAAAAATTCAGTAAAAGCTGGTGGACCATTGAGTTTCAAATAAAAGTGACAGTTTTGAGCAAAAACTAATCCCCAACAAACATGCAGTGTTGGACAACATGCATGTGAAGGATAGGTTATTTTGCAACATCATATCAATGAAGCGCATGTGACTTGAGGTAAGTGGGTAGATTTTTTCTATTCCATGTGCCTATATGTCCATAGGCTTGGAGAAATATTCGCATCCATAAGGATATTTTAGCTAGGAAGTTAGTATATCCAGATACAGTTTTGGATGGATATGACTGTTTGACGTCATAAATTGAATGAGGTAGCATTATAGGTACTTCCCTTCTTCAGATAATTATAGAATATATATTCTGATTTATATTCATGGGTGGGCTCAAGATAAATGCGTGTTTTGTTAGGTGGGAAGCGGTTTAACATGTTTCCCATGACAACCTGGTTAGCGCTTGAGACCCTTATACATCCTATAAGGGAAGTAGGCCTACAACCAGTGAAAATTTGTCAAGATAGTTTTAGAGTTTATCTTTGAGTCGAATTTATGAAAAATTGATTGGTACATAAGGTTGGCGGGTATTGATATGCATTGAAATAGCATATACAATGTTATGTCCTGTAACGCCTATAATTGAAAAATCTCATGATATGTTTTATTTTCTTTCTCAGGAATGGTTGAGCGTTAGATCCTGTGGCTTTCAGGGATCTCTGGTGATAGTATCAGGAGAGGTCCCTCAAATTTTGGTGCCATTTGGTGACCCGAAGGATGTGCACTCTCCTAGTCAGAGCAATCACTATCGTACGATGCCAATCGAAGCGAAACAGATAAATGAGGCTATTTCGGTCGATTTTCATGGCCTATTGCAAGTCGGACGTGGTGGCGTTCGGTATATCTTCTCGATAATCGATAAATTCCCCAAGTACGTGACCACATACCCGATAAAAAGAACCAACACTGATATGTGCATTAAGCGGATTTTCGAGGATTATATCCTCAAACATGGACGTCCGTTGCGCATAATTTGTGACAACGGTACGCAGTTTACATCGCACAAATGGGAGAGTAAACTTTTAGAATCGGATATCAAACCGATCTCTGTTCAATTCGTGATCCGCAAAGCAATTTGGTGGAACGAATTCACCGCGAGATTAGCAGGATCATCAGATCGATCTTAAACCACAACCATAGATCCTTGACGAACGTGCTTCCATGTGGACGTTAAAAATTATCATTTGTAAGGGCCTTGTGGCCAAGGCTCGCTGTAAGGTCGAGAGGGAGGCATCCACCTCCAAGGTATCGATCTGGCTGCACGGCCATGAAAACGTGGATTCCCTAGCTCAACTAGAATTGGACGAGTATCCCACGGACTCTGCTGCAAGGCCACCTACTCCTCCCTTGGACGAGAGACGACATCGGTATAACCGGATTTACCATCAAGCCTCACTAGGACGTGCTGGATCTGGACTGCCACTCGGAGGATTTCAGTTTCGAAGAGTAAGATCCATCCATTATCACTCATTATCATTTGTCTGCTTGCTTCGCTCTATAGTAGGTTCGCGGAAATTTCACTTCCACGACCTTGGGGGAGGGGGGGGGTTTATGCGTCGGTTCCATATGCTCGCCCATATACACATACACACACATACACAACCTTGCCCATACATACCTACAGCTCACACACATTCCCACTGCGGAATATCTCGTGCTCAGCGCTACGTAGGTGCGCGGTCGACTCCGCGCACTCTCTGCTCGAAAGCTTAGACGAGAACGGTGTCCCTCACGAGGCAGGAAGACATTCTCGTCTGAACCACCACACGGATTAGCCGCCTCAACAAGAGCCTGCATGCCCGGGCTGCGGCAACGTACATGTGGCGATCGGATTCTAGCGACGACGTGGTCCACAACCCGACGGTATAGTACCTAGCGTTTCGAAGGGATTAGCTGCGGCGAAACCGGCGCAAATGGACCAGCGCTAAATTTACTGCTACGGCAGAACTTTATCTTGTCTGCGTGTTTTACTTTTCCATCCCCAAGCGTAAATCTCCGAAGTAACACGCCTTGGTGTGTCGAGTAGTGGTAGCGAGGGAGCGGGTTAGGCGCGGTCGCGTGCGCGTATAATTCGGTTGCGGGAGTAGTTTTAAGTAAAATCGCGTTTTAAAAGGAATTACATTTAATACTAAGTGAACAGAGACTTTGTCCTGCGCAAAATTATATTTATTGTGTTCGAAAACGGTTCTACGAAGCTGTGGTTGTCGTCTACCTCGCTCACGTGGAGCATATTAAGGGACGACTTGCCAGAACCTCGTCCACGGGATTTTCCACACATTTTCCACAACCCTCATCAATCCATTTCCCGTATGTGTCCTTTTGATAATAATTAGAAATAAACCTTTTTCATGAATATGTAATTAATTTGAATTGTGGACGCGCTCCAACTATTTCTAATTATAATGGAAAGGACACATACTGGAAGAGAACGTGAGAAAATAATAAATAAAATAAAAACAGAAGAAAGTTGATACATGATCAAGTCATAAAAGCAAGAGTCAAATTAGTACACGCGCGACCTCCAAATTCGCAGATCGCCCCCAGATCCGCTGCACTTTGTGACTTTTTTCCATTTTATTTTTATCGACTCCATAAACTATCTAAGAATGATATGAAAAGTCGATAAAGTGGGGGAAGAAGTTCTAAGCGCCTCAGAAAATCGATTCTCTGAACAAAGTCGTATGGTATTAGTATTGTACTCAAAACTTTGAACGCGTTTTTGACATGAGCGTACTAATAGCGCCGTCAATTTTCAACCGATTCACTTTAAATTTTGAATGTAACTTGGAAACATGATTTTCAAGGGAAGTACGTAGGATTCTTTCCATATTTTGTTTTTACCGATTTCCTGGCCGATTTTCGATCGATTTTTTCGCGAAAAAAAAATTTTAATTGACGCCATTTAGCCCCAAATTCGAATTTCAAAAAAATCCTTCGTACTTCCCTGAGGTTTCTATTTAACTTCAATACCCCGTTCGATTTCTTTGTTCTAGGGTCAAAATTGTGACCTGTAGTGGTACGCTAGTGGAGAAAAAGTAAAAAAAATTTTTTCCCTTTGACGAGCTGGTACGCTGCCATTTTGTATTTTCCAGAAAAAAAGTGTGTTCTCTGTAGTTGAAGAGTAGTACTTTCATATGCAACAAACCCCATATTCTTAGGATTTTTCCTGCGCTTATGGTAAGTGTTTGAAAATTACCTCGAAATCGGAGGTCACAAAGGTATATTACCCCTTAATGAAATTGCGAAAGAGTATCCTTACACATGATATATTTCCTTGATGATATCAGATCACAACAATTCTGATCAAGCAAAACTCTTGGTTTGACTTTTAAAAAAGGCATAATTTCGATATCTAGCTGGCTTGTGCATACTGAAACTAGTTCTTCGGGTAGCGATTGTGTAACTTTTCCACATGGTCCTTTCGGAGAATAAAAATCGCGAATCCCTCGTAAAGATAAGTGAAAATTCGGACCTTTCAAACCAATCTCTTGTGCCATTAATCTCCAGAATCCACCAACGGAACCATTGAACAATCATCTAAAATCGCAAAAACATTCAATATTGATGTTGGACTTATCAGAGTTATTGAGACTACTTACAAGTACTGTACTTTAGTCACAAATGTTTCCCGGCATCATTGCTACTACTTCCAGAATTTACCGGCTCAGTAACAAAAACTCTGTCCCCAGATTCACTCTCTCCCGCTATTCTTTTCTAATAACTTTTATCTGACATTCTGGCCATAAGTATATGCAGAAAATGATGATGATTACCTCTACATTCAGTACAATGTTCATTTTCATAATCGTTCTGCGTATGACCTTTCTGTAAACACTGGTAACAAAAACCATTTCGACTCGCTATAATTTTACTATAGTTTGGGGTATCTTGGATGTATTTTTCACGATTCATTCATAATCAATTCATAATCATAATATTTCTACTTTTACAGCAATATCGTTCATGAGCGTTTCTGTGAGAAATTTGATCTATGTTTGCGAAATCTATATTTTGCTCATCAGACGTAACAAATACTTTGGCTGATTTTTAACCCTGTTTGAAAAAATCTACTGGGTTTCCTACTGGGAATCCTACTGGGGTTTCACCGGTGAACCCTAGTCAAATAGCAGGGACTCACCGGTGAAACCCAGTCAAAAATCCAGTCGATCAAGGGGGTTTCCTAGTCGGCCGATTGTATTTCCTAGTCGCTTGACCGTGTTTCCTAGTCGAAGGGGCCATCCAAAGTACGAATGCCGGCCGTGTTTCCTAGTCGCGTGACTGTGATTCCTAGTCATTTAGCCGTGTTTCCTAGTCGGGAGGGGAAATCCAAAGAAATATTGCTGGCCGTGCATCACGGTCGAGCGACCGTGTTTCCTATTCGCATGACCGTATTTCCTAGTCATTTAGCCGTGTTTCCTAGTCGGAAGGGGAAATACGCAGAAATATTGCTGGCCGTGTTTCGCGGTCGAACGACCGTGTATCCTAGTCGCGTGACTGTGATTTCTAGTCATTCAGCTGCGTTTCCTAGTTGGAAGGGAAAATCCAAAGTATGAATGCCTGCCGTGTTTACTAGTCGCGTGACTGTGATTCCTAGTCATTTAGTCGTGTTTCTTAGTCGGAAGCGGAAATCCGAAGAAATATTGCTGGCCGTGTCTCACGGTCGCTCGACCGTGAAACACGGTCGGCATTTGTACTTTGGATTTTCCCTTCCGTCTACGAATCACGGCTAAATGACTAAAAAACACGGTCAAGCGAATAAGAAACACGGTCGCTCGACCGTGAAGCACGGCCAGCAATGTTTCTTCAGATTTCCCCTTCCGACTAGGAAACACGGCTAAATGACTAGGAATCACAGTCACGCGACTAGGAAACACGGCCGGCATTCGTACTTTAGATTTTCCCTTCCGACTAGGAAACACGGCTAAATGACTAGGAATCACAGTCACGCGACTAGGATACACGGTCGCTCGACCGTCAAACACGGCCGGCATTCGTACTTTGGATTGCCCCTTCGACTAGGAAATACGGTCAAGCGACTAGGAAATTCATTCGGCCGACTAGGAAACCCTTTTGATCGACTGGGTTTCTAACTGGGTTTCACCGGTGAGTCCCTGCTATTTGACTAGGGTTCACCGGTGAAACCCCTGTAGGATTCCCAGTAGGAAACCCAGTCGATTTTTTCAATCAGGAAAGCATATAGAGCCTTACTTGGAAGTTGCTTCGAGCTGTTTGAAGAGAACAATGAAAATAAATTCATCAGTCCTACCGAAGAATATACATTTGCCTCTTTGTTAACGAATTTCGCTATACTTTCTAAGGTCAATGCAGGATTTCGTGAATTAGCTAAATACTTTCCGAACCCACTCCGGGTGGTAATTCATGCAGCATCTCTTTTACAAACTCCGGATTGAAAATATACCCTTTGGCATCTAGTGATTCCAAAGCTGCTACGTTGCTGTGTAATTTTGTTGAAAATCTTACGATGTCAATTAAGACATTCTCATATTTAGTATAATTTTCTCCACGAACATATTTTTATTTCCGAATCGCAACACTGAAGTTTTCAAAATTCATTTGGATCAATCTTATCCGAAATTGAAAAGGCATATGGGGCGTTTTACGTCAATTCTCTAGAGCCGGCGCGCGGACGCTAAAACGCGCCGCGCCAAACTTGAGCCTAAGCGCGTGGAGACGCATTTTCTCATTTTCGCTACTTAATTACTCGAATACAAAAAAAGGTTCATTTTTTTAAGGGCTATATCGACGTAAAAAAACCTCAGCTTTCGATCTAGATTATTTAAAAAAAAATAAAAAATAAATAGGTTTTTGAGATATGGCATGTTTTATGTTTTTTTATTCGGAAAACATAAGAATTTCGGAAAACTAAATTCACCATCGGAAAGATGAGAAAAAAGTACATTGATAGCACATCCAACATCATTTAGATATTGGTCATATAGAGTCAAAAACAAGCGTCGGAAACGTGAGGTTTTAGCGTCCGTGCGCCGGCTCTGGAGAGTTGACGTAAAACGCTCCATCTACAGATTCACAAGCATCTCCTCTTAATTCATCAAATAATCTTCTTACGTTCTTCTTATTATCGTCATACGACGTTGTACTCATCAAGTCCAGGGGCCTCGGGTCCTCCAGCTCTTCGTCGGCCTTACGCTGCATTAGCCGACATCCTCGCCCACTATCTGCCTCGAATGGTAGGTCAGCCTCATGCCACACCAGCTAGCAGCAGCGGCACCACAGGCGCGACGTTGTTATCATCAGGTCCAGGGGCTTCGGGTCCTACAGGAATGACACCTCTCTGTCCGTCTCGTGCTACATTAGCCGCAGACATTGCTCGTCGTCGTCCTCGGGTAATAGGTCGGTTTTGCGGCATATCGGCCGATAATTGAGTTGCACGAGGTGCAAGATCGGGAGCCATAGGAATAGCCGCATTCTCTTTTTCATTCTCGTCCTGCTCCGCGTCTGAAGCACGCGCGGTTTTTATTCTAAGAAACGCGCTCACTTCTTCACATGACTCGGTGACCTATTCGCTTAGCTACAATCCATCATATACCTCACTATACATATGCTTATTCGCTCCTGATGCACGAGCACCCGCTGACTGCTCGGTAATACTATATAGACCGATAAAAAGATTTCTCATGATCGTCTTCTTGTTAAAATATGACGCGGCTGCAAAATTCGTAGCTCGACGTTGCTTTCTTTCATGTGAGCTGCCGGCCGTCGCATCGGTGGCTCGCTCAGCGCATTCTTTCTCATATATACACACTCATACTTCCATACACACGTCGCTGCTCGACGCAGCTTGGGTGGAAATGGGAGAGGGGCGCTTCGTAAATTTCCAATGCGTTCTGGGATTGAAAATATCAGGGGCGGGACCGGTCAGGCCATAACAGTACATTTTTTTTGTTTGTCATGGATGGTGTTTACGAAAACATATGAAGTGAGAGAAGAAGTAACGAGTTATTCACATCTGGATGATGAACAGAGCCTTACAATTTCATAATTTCCTTTTTTTTCCAGACTTTCATAATTATTCTGTAAAAATGTCTATGAATAGCATTCTTGTATTCCTTCTCTCTAGTGACATTATTCTCTGCTTTATCGAAATCTCGCTCTTCATTCAAATCTGACGCTCAGATTGATGCTATTTTATAATGGAAATATTACTAACTTCGAATTTTAACTTTCAGACATTTTGATTTTGATCTAGACAAGACGCTGTATTTCTTCATTGCTGGTCGATATGAATTTGGAAATAAAGGAGCAGATATATTTATTGAAGCTTTGGCGAGGCTGAATCATTATATCAAGTCATCAAAATTAGATATTTCTGTCGTCGCTTTCCTGATTTTCCCAGCGAAGACAAATAATTTTAACGTGGAATCACTCCGAGGACATGCAGTGAGTTTTTCAAAGTAATAATGCATCACAAAATGTGATATAAAGTTCAAAACACATCTTAAGCAATCACTTCTAATTTACACTTCAATATTACTCTTATGAGGTAGGATTTCACCAAGCAATATTCAGTTTCTTGTCTAGGCATCTATACATCCGTTTATAATTATGAGTTTTATGATTGTCGGCTAGGCTCATAGATCAAGTATCAATGTATGAATGTTGTCCGATATTTGGCATAATTGTGGATAATGCTCTTGAAGTTTCTGTTGTCTGATCAACTATAATCTCAATGGTTTTCTATGGAAATTGGTCATATGAGTTGTTTGTGATTCACTCATTAGTTTCAATACGGAACATGGTAAAAATGGGGTACATGAAGAACACGTTCTGTGAAGGATCGGATATGAGCCGAAAGCACAAGCGATTTCCTTTGATCCATTCGATTCGTTTCCATGGAAGTCAACTCCTTCATTCGAATATCTTTAAATGAAAATCCCGAGAATAATGACTCTATATTATATCAACGACATTTCCAGAGGAAAAAAATTTTCGGAAAATCATAATTGTGGTGAACGTATGGAGGATTGGAAAAAATTTTTACCCATGACCCCCCCTCAAAAACGTACAAAGGGTTAATTTTTTTGAAATTTGTTCGAGCAGATCGATAGAGAAGCCGGAACGCTTTCTTAATTCAATTCAATAAATTTGAAAATATCGAGACTTGTGCGTATGTTTCGTGAATGAAAATAGTGTGGCGCTAAAAACAAATTTTCGTCAATTTTCTAAATGATCAAAAACCAAAATTATACAGTTTAGAGTTAACTTTAGTACGATGGATCGAAAGGTGGGACCAATGACTACATTCACAGAAAATTATATTTATGAAGAATTTGATTTCTAGTGGGCGTATGGACCATTGAAACAATTTTTTATCCATGTCCGAGTGGGACCCTCCTTAAAAAACATACAGAGAGGTGATTTTTCAAAAATTTGTTGAGCGATGGAGAAGATGGGATGTCTTCAGAATCTTTTATAAAATATCGAATGAAAACCAGGCGTGTGCGGTCTCTAACGATCCGTATTGAAATTTCCAGCAAGAAATAATTAGGTGAAATTGCTCTAAATGCAAAAATCGAATTTTGAAAGCGAAAAAAACCGAAATATTACGCGCGTTTTACTTATGCCTGTGTATCGGTAAAGAGGCTGGGAAAGCGCACTTCGAGGGTGGGAAAGCGAGAGTTGCCGGTTTTATGGATTTTATACGTTGCATTTTATACGTTGCAGTACGTTGCATGCGTCGCATTGCAACGTACTGCGCTGTGATTCAAAATTTTCTTTGCCTTCTTAACGTTCAAATCAGTCTTCGATTGTTAAACAAAAATATCGAATTCTATACCTATCGCATGATTACAGCGTATCCTAAACTTAAATCTCTGATCAATATAGGGTTCAACTTCAAAATATAAATCATTAGGATCGCTAGATATTTAAATGCAAACTCGCTATTACATCTATTTAATTCATTAATATCTATTCTTGCAAATTTAAATCCCGATTTGAGATGAAAATTCATTGTTACAGGTTAGAAACTGATTAAAAACTATGTCGTGAGTGGTCTCTATTAGAAGATTAGAAAATTTGCAATAAATAACACAGCCACACAAAAAAAAATTTCGACGCGGGGGTTTGACTATGTTTACTATATGTTTTCGGGGTCGCTGAATCCGAATCCGAGGTCGATTTGAACCCTGCAGGTCGAAGATTGGCCATAACCTTAAAAAACCTAGTAAATTAGAATTTCCAGGACATTTTAATTTCTATAACTGTATGACTTGTACAGTAAACGTCTAAAACCTCTAAACCCATAACCGAATAACACCATAAGCCCATAACACCATAAACTCTGGACGTTGTTTAGCCATAACCTCAAAAAACCTAGTAAATTTGAATTTTCAGAACTATGCATTGTATATAACTATATAACTTGGACAGTTAACGTCTCAAACCTCTAACTCTATAAGCACATAACTCCACAACCCCATAACATCATAACCCCATAACACCATAACCCCATAACATTATAACCGCATAACCTCACAATCCCGTTACACTATATTATATAATCACCTAGGCTTATGGTCAAATAATTTAAACTGTATAAAATCGTTTGGGTTCATGGGGTTCGACAAAGTTAACCTTCAAACTTATCAATATATTACCTCATAACCCAATAACAACATGCCCATATAACCCTGTAACCCCAGATTTTCGAGCCGTATTATCCTATAACAATATAACTCAAACAACTCAGTCACAAAAAGAGGTTTTAGACGTTTACTGTACAAGTTATACAGTTATAGAAATTAATATGTCCTGGAAATTCTAATTTACTAGGTTTTTTGAGGTTATGGCCAAACAACGTCCGGAGTTTATGGTGTTATGAGCTTATGGTGTTATTCGGTTATGGGTTTAGAGGTTTTAGACGTTTACTGTGCAATTGATACAGTTATAGAAATTAAAATGTCCTGGAAATTCTAATTTAATAGGTTTTTTGGGGTTATGGCCAAACAACGTCCAGAGTTTATGGAGTTATGGGCTTACGGTGTTATTTGGTTATGGGTTTAGAGGTTTTAGACGTTTACTTTACAATTTATACAGTTATAGAAATTAAAATGTCCTGGAAATTCTAATTTACTAGGTTTTTTGGGGTTATGGCCAAAGAACGTCCAGAGTTTATGGTGTTATGGGCTTATGGTGTTATTTGTTCATGGGTTTAGAGGTTTTAGACGTTTACTGTACAATTTATACAGTTATAGAAATCAAAATGTCCTGGAAATTATAATTTACTAGGTTTTTTGAGGTTATGGCCAAACAACGTGCAGAGATTATGGTATTATGGGCTTATGGTTCAATTCGGTTATGGGTTTAGAGGTTTCAGACGTTTACTGTACAAATTATACAGTTATAGAAATCAAAATGTCCTGGAAATTCTTAATTTACTAGGTTTTTTGAGGTTATGGCCAAATCTCGACCTGCAGGGTTCAAACCGACCTCGGATTCGGATTTAGCGACCCCAAAAACATTTAGTATACATAGTCAAACCCCCTGCGTCTAAATTTTTTTTTTGTGTGGCTGTGTAATTATAAGGTCGCGGCTTCGTAAAATCAAAATTTAGATGTTAAACTATGGAAAACCAAAATATTCGTTTCGACTTTCCCGAAGACGTATATATAGATATAGCGGTGCGTGAACGGGAGGCGAGCCCAGATTTTATGGTCCCCGTCGAAGGTCGGTGAAGGGACCTCGCGCGGTGTCTAGACCGATAGCACGTCACATATGGTCGTATTGGCCGCGCATTTGCTCCTTAACCTGCGCTCTCGCCCTTGCACCTCACACTCATCCACACAATACAAAAAAATCATCATATTAGCTATGGTGTATGGTGTAATAATTGTATGGAAAAAATTTGGGTCAGACTGATCGAAGGATCCTTGGAAGGGCTTTCATGTTTCATGATTGGAACATTGAAAAAATCGATGCGTGGGCGTGAAATGCAAGAAAAATTCATTTTTAGAAAGATATATCTTCAAAATTCCATGAATCAGTGTCACCATGAAAATTCTGATTGAAAAGATCGATAGAGCGATGGAGCGTTTCATGTTTCCATCGTGAAAAATTGAAAATGTCGAAGCGTTTTCGGGAAATTGATGAAAGAAATTCGTTCTTGAAAACTGGTGTTGTAAATTGTAATTTAAATGCATTGAGAAAAATACGTTACATTATGGTATGTTACGATTTCAGGTATGATTGATCGAAAGATTATCGAACAAGCTTTCACATTTCATGGTTGAACCTTTGAAAAAAACGATGCGTGGGCGTGAAATGTGGAAATAGTAGTGTAGTGCTCATTTGAATCTGACTAATCATTCAATAGGCTTTCATATACCATGCTGAACATTTTTCAAAATTTATGTGTGGGCGCGTAACGTGAAAGAAAATCAAGTTTTATTTACTTGTATTGCGATAATGATTAAAACGAAATATGAAATATGTGTAAATGATTGATCTTTGAGGGCCAATCCAGAGTGAAGTGGAAGAGGAAAAATCATAAATTCCACCACATGTTTAATTCATGCGATGTTTCCCCAGTAAGGTTCACTGGCCTCATGGAAGGTTCACTTCTCTTGATTGGCCCTCAAAGATCGACCATTCACACATATTTGAATTATGGAGGGTGCACATTATAATAATAGAAGTAAGAAATAGTATAATGATGAAAATTTTGCTGTTATCAATCGATAGAGCTGATAAAACGCATAGATTTATATTGTATAAAATTCGAATATTTGTAGGCGTGAGCGTAAAATTCATGGATCGGAATTGTTATTGTCTCTCGTGATGGAGAGATCATTGAATAAACTGTGAAATAGTTGTTTGATGTGAATTTGGGTCTGATTAATCACTATATCTGTTCACAATACATTGTGAAAATTTAGATAAAAATTATACGTGGGCGCAGAATGTGAAAAAAATTCATTCATTTCAACTAGTAACCGATAAATCATTGCAAAGAACTATGAATCTATGTAATTTTATATTCCAAAATCGTCAAATTGAACCATCAGAAGAAACTATGGTAAATAATCAATTATTAAATAACGGTATGGTGCAAATGCGATCCTGACCATCTTACTTATATCAACCATTGTTTACGTGTTTAGCAACCGTCGCAATCTTCCTCGAAATCTGCTGTTGAAAATCTGAATTAAAACACGCGAAAAACCTAAACCGAAAAAATATGATCCAACACATGTCACTATTAACCTGAAACTAAATAATCAAACGTTTAACTTGAACATAGCTGTTCGAGTTAAACGTTTATATGACGTTTATAAAACGTTTATATGATACGTCGTATCGAAGTTTCAATTTTCAAGTTTTATCGTTTTAAATGTAATTTTATCTAATTTTTACTACACTCATTATTGAAATTATTGATTCACAAAAAACACACTGGGGGGTTGGCGAGCGAAGCGAGCATGGGGGTATCCCCCTAGTAAGAATAGAAGTTGTTCTGAATTGTGTATATTTCATGGAAAATTACTTTCTACCTTCAAAATTGAATCATAGCAAATGCTCAGTGAAGTATCCAATATGTATCAATCAATTTCAACTTGTACGCCATGATATTTTTGGACCGAACAAAATTTATTTGATTCTACTGACGAAGAGCATCAAAATGGTCTACTCGTAGTTGTTGGTAAACCCTTACAACCCTAAGAAATATAAACTTTTCCCTGAATAGTTACTTACGTATAGACTTACTGTATGAGACAGGTTGCGATTCAGGTTTCCAATCTTGACTAGAACTTTTTTTTGATGTTTGTTCGAGTCAAGGGTTGTGTGTCCCAGGGTTCAGTGTTCCCAAACTTCCAAGATATTAATTAATTTATCTTGGTTGGAGCTGACAGTAGTGTCCCAAACGATAACATGTCATGTGAGATGTATTTCCACTCACTGCACTGCACTTTCACTCTTGGCACTGGATATTACATCACATGTAATCCTGGAAGACACATGGAAAGAGTTAATTACATGTATATTGTATGAAAATTGACTTTCATCTTCTGTCACGGGCGATTAATCATAACTATTCGTTATATAAGGCCCTGTGAGATCTCTCCTTATCGAGCAGTATAATACGCCTTATATTTATGCAAGCATCCCCCGTCGCGCCTTCGCCCGCTCTCTGAGTTAATCGGTTTAGAAAGATAATTATTAACGTTGCATAGGAATAAGAACGTAACATTCAATTGTTTTGGAAATTTCACTGATTGCCTTATACTTATAGGCCAGACCGCGCCATTTTAGCCACGTGAATAGCTAAAACAGCGTCCCGCCACCCAGTGGCCAAAGAGAAGCCGGAGCTGATTTGCATGTTATTTCCACATTTTGCATAGAAACATTCCTAATTAATTAATGATTAATCTCAATAGCCTATGACACTTCAGAGTACATAGTAAAGCTACTGTCAGAATTTGGAGGCGATTGGTTCAGTAGTTTTTGAGATTTTCGCGAACATATAAACAATCGTTTCCTCTTTATATATCAGTAAGATTGTTATTCTATGTTCCAGCGCCCAGCGAAAGAGCTCGCTGTTGATAAAGGTAAGAGAGGGAGAGAGAGAGAGAGAGAGAGAGAGAGAGAGACGGCGCCGCGAACGAAGCTCGATTACCGCACCGCGTAACGTCAGCCGATGACGGCCGAAGTAAGCTCGGCCGGCCCAGCGCGCGGCGGAAGTTTATCAGTTTCATGCCGGCCATCACGCGCGATCACACGTGCCCTCTGAACGAGAGAGCACCCAAGGCGTTACCGCGGCTCTAGGAAACAACAACCGAATTCCCCCTCGTTTCCGAGCTCACCACCCGTGCGCTAGGAGCCAACCCGAGGACAAGCGCCGTTGAAAAGCCGGAACAAGCCGTGGTTGGGACACCGAGACAGTGCCGTCTCCGATTGCCATCTCTCTCTCTTTCTCCCCGCCAATTCGCGTTCCATGCTCTCTCTCGCTCCGGCCCGCGAGACGCGACCCAAGGCTTGTCGCCTCGTGTTTAGAATCTTCTCGTGTTAGTTATTTAATAAATATTGTGTTTGTCAGAACCGACTTGATTTTATTTGTCACACCGTTCCCAGCCAAAGATTTCCTTCCCGCGCACACGAGTTTCACCACCTCGTGCGCGCTATAATTATTGTTAATAACTCGTTGGATAATCCACGGAACCGAATAATCTTTGTCAGAAAGAGAAAATCAACAGCGCCGAAAAAGCGACGTAGCGTGCGACTTATATGTGGGCGATTCTCTGTGGAATCGAACATCAAAAAATTTGATTTGGCTCAAAATATATATTTCTGAGTTCATTATCAAATTGCGCATCTAGTGATGATAATTTTAAGTGGATTGATTCATATTAGCTAATTTCATGAGTAAATAACTTGAAGTTGGAATTTGAGCGTACCCGGCATTAGCTGCTTGGACCTTAACTATGCAGTTTATATAATATGAGTGGATTTCATGAGTCCAATATTCATAAATATTACCCAAAGAAGTGAGCTTCAACATTTCCTTGTTGATAAAAAAAAATTATATAAAATCCATGTACTGCCTAGTGTGTTATAAGGTGTGAGTAATGCACAGCTTATAATTTATTTTTTGGATTAATCTTTCTTATCGAGCGGATGCAATTCATGACACATATACTTTATTGATAGTTTCTTGTAGATTTTAGCACAATAGAGACAATGTATTGACCATCAATACATATAACTACTGGAAGTTGGGTGGCGTCAACTATTTGTAATACTTGATCAATATAAATATGATATTGATAACTCAGGATATGTATTAGCATAATAGATTGTGAGTTTTTACAGTGAATAATTGTAATAATACCACAGACAAGTGTTTGCACAATTTGGAAGTGTTGGCGGTATAAGGCTCCCTTTGAATAGTCATTTTAGCTTATTTTTACTCCTATTTAAGTTAATGTATTAATTTTTTGACAGCTTCCAGAGCCCAGGCTCATTTTTTCACTATAGAGGCTGAATGTGGTATGAGTTGGGACAACTTTTAGTACCCACGTGGTGAGGCTCTTGACGTGCGAACTCCCAGGGTTCAAAAATAGAGGTTCGAATTGGTAATGTAGAGTACTTAATGTGCTCCAATGACCTTGATTTTTCAATAAAATTCAGGTGATTTGCAGACAAACGTGTCCTATTCAGTTTATGCCTTAGAGGTCATTCTCAGGGTGTAAATTGAGGTTGAAAATGCCTCTCAAAATTCAAAAACAGCAAAATCAGCAGCTTTGCCTATTTATTAAACAGGGCTAAAGTGCTCGGAAAAATCTGAAATTCTGGGAATATGATATGATGCCCCAGAACTTGAAAAAAAAATTGAGCCAAATCAGATATATTTGTTTGCTTGATATATTAAAAATTGCCTATATATATTTGTTCAACCGCGTGTCCGAGGCGAGCATATATACGTGCCGTCCCGGAAACATCGACAATAATTATAGTATTATATATACACGACGCTGAATGAAACGCTAGCCCGGATACAGCGATGTATATCAGAGCAAACGAGACTAGCAGAATCAGAAATTTCAGCAAATAGCACGCACCTGACGCTAAACTCAACGGTCGCGGATCCCACAGAGTTCGTGCTGATGGATAGGACAAATATTACAATAGCACCCCAAGACACCGTAGTAACACAGACCGCGCAAACACATACTCCCACAACAACGACGACGACAGCGCCTACCAGAACAACCGCAGTAACGCAACAAAAACTGGTGCACATAACGTATCCAAACGGAACTAGCGAATGGCTGGATAAGGAAGTAGTCGCGGAAATGGCCAAATTGCAGGAAGCTCGCAGAGAATGCGAAACGTAAAGAGCTGAGCTGATGAAGAAGCGTAAGCTCATAAGCAGCACAAGAATGCAAAACTCGCAAGTTGCCAGCGACGCAACTACAAATAGATCTAAGGAGATATCGACGGTCCTATTGTACCGTTAGGCCCTCAAGCCCCAATTTACCCAACCTGGGAGAGGGGGGCCACAGTATGTATACTGTACCAGAATCTGCTAACACATGGACACCGGGACGACGTAGCATCTTCAACAATTCGGTTGTTGATATGGGAAAAACTGTCAGGTCCTGGAAGATCGGGTTTTTGGGCCTAGCGGAAACGACTAGTATTGAAGAGTTTCTGCAAAGGGTGGAGGAGTGCAATAGGTCGTCCAATTAATCAGATGCGGAGTTAATCAACGGTATGACGAAACTGCTGGCTGGGGTCGTGCTATACTGGTTTCGACAGATGCGACACCAATGGCATACATGGCTATAATCTAGTTTTTGCTTTGAAATCGTCAGGCCCTAAGCCGTATATTTTGTTTTGATTATTATAAAGAAATCAATCAGGCATTGAGCCACATTCTTTTTGTACTGAATTCAAAACCGTCGATCAGGCATTGAGCCCTAATTTAAGTTTGTTGAACAAATAATTTATCAATGGTTGTGAAACAAGTATAAGTGGTTAAAATTAACGCGATAAATCCCTAAAATCTCCATTAGAATGGAGTAGCAAGGACAAACTAGTCCAGAATCGTGTACAAGGCATTGAGTCAAACTTTGTATCATTTTGTTATAATCGAGTTATAGTTCTAGTCAGCCAAAAGTAGCATAATCATTGTTAAAATAAGCTCAGGCTGTGAGTGAACAGTGTGGATGGATGTACTCGAATAAACTCGAACAAACAAAATAAATTATGCGATCTATAGCAACTGAATTAAGTTGCGCAAACCAAAGGACTGTTTCGGTAGCGATAGGCTCGAAAGCCAAACACCCACTAGTCTTAGTAAGAGAGAGTGCAGGTAACAGTTGGCCTATTCAGACCCCAAATGCCCTGCTGTCGAGAATTTTTTTTCATTAACTTTACAATTTTTGGAACCTTTGATATGCATGTGCAAGCGCATTACGTTATTTTCATGTTTACGGAGTTTTGGGAAATATGTGTTATGAACTATGAGACATGCGAATATGAATCAAGCTTAAACTATTTGTAACGTTCGTGGAAACTCCTTAATTTTTCGGGAAGTATCATTTTACATTTAAGTAAGAATGCATTCATAAAGCGGATGTGCACCGCTGATTGAAAGATATCATATTGAAAATCAATAGAAAACGAACCGATACTCTTCTCCCGTGTCATGCGTTATCAAAGCCCCGCCATCTTTTTTATTGATTCCAAATTCGCAATTGTATTGTTCTTGATGGAGAGCGTCACTCGTTCAACTAGGCTCGAAGGGTCAGCACCTCTATCGAGGAGCACCCTCTTTATACGGACTTAGTCTCCGTTGGGACTTAGTCTCCCGTAGCTGTTAACAGGCACTCTTGGAGTGGCCTTCATTTTATTGAAAACTTCAAATCAGGAATCATCAGAACAGACGATTTCATCAAAGAACAAAAGAGAATTTATCGACAAATAAAGGACAAAAGAGTAAGTTTTATTTCATTTATCTCTCTCTAATTCTCACATACCTCATCCATACTTCAACCCTATACGTGGCTGGACGATTTGCGTTTAGACGTCTTTAGGCAGGTCTTTTAATTAATTCACGCGATAGAATCACTGCTGTCTTTCTTTATACTTTACCTTTTCTTTTTCTATACTCTTTTTGTGTGTGTTTCATAAAATCAGTGTATCGCGAACATGTCACCAAGACGGAATTCTTATTCTTATTTTCCCGTTACCCGAGCTATAATCGCAAGCTTGGCTCTGAAATCGCTATTGACTAAGTACGCGCGCCGCGTCAATTTATCCCGACGTCACATAGTTGAACTGGAGGCCTCTTCAGGGATCGATAATCGCGCCGGAATATAAATAAGAAATATATTCTTGTAGAGTCAGACATTCGCGAAATCGTGATTAAAATTTTTAGAAAGAAAATTGTTTGAAAATTGTTTGAAGTTTTAAGAAATTTCATTTTGATTTTGATTTTGATTTGATTTTGAAAACAGTTTGAATTCGGTCCATGATAAAGTCATAAGGCTTGGCCTTCTCTTGAAAATTTAATTTTGAGTATTGTTTTGAATTGAATTTTATAAGGCTTGGCCTTTCATGTGAACGATTTACAGAATTTGGGCAGTGTAGCCTTTTGAATTCTTTTGTTGAAGATTTGAGTTTAATATTCGGGCTATAGTACCCATTGTTAGTTGGATTCATGTACGATTGAATAATGAACCTTGGTAGTTTAGAAATTGAGAAGAGAAGAATTTTATTGTGAATAACGAGCCATAGTAGCTCAAGATATGGAATTGAAAATTTAATTTCAGTTATTTTTGGAAAGTGAACTTGGTTCCTTTTAAGTAAATTATGAGGCTTGGCATTTCGATTTTGGATTGAAATTTGAGTTTTGGCTAATGTCCCGTGGCTAGTGCCACGATCATTCGAATCCTCATATATTCAATAGTCACTATTCAATACCAATATTATATACGAAGTTCGAATAAGGCAAGCATCGGGCCGAGCGGAATTGCGTTACGGAAAGTCAAGCGACAGGATTCAACGCGAATAGCACCGACGCGCGTGTAGGACCTGTCCACCCCTTGGCGAACAGGGGATGAAGAAGCCCCCACTCGCGACTCGACTGACTTACCCCTACGAACATATAAATATGACCACCGGGAGCGGCGGCACTCTCTCGCCACCGTGCCTCCGAAGTAGTAACGTCGCTTTTGCCACAGTGCTCCCGTACCAGTAACGCCGCGACCGCCACAGAGCATTTCGGCACCACTTGAGCTACTCGTTTTCACGACACTCAAACTTGACGTATTTATACTTATATTATTATTATCTTGGGAAAACACACTCTTTCGGCTATCGTACGAATCGTTTCAATATACGCCTATCTATTTAAACAATATATCCATCCTGACATTGTTTATTTCTTGTTCACCTACCCTTCACAAGTAATCTGTGTTCAGCTCGGCTGCACAACCGAAATATCGAATCCACGAAAGTAATCTACGGATCTCAATATTCAAGCCACGTAACACTAACGAGGGGACACCACAGTCTCCGGGTCCTGTACTTTTACCAAACCTGTTTTAATGTGCTCTATACCACATACGTATAGACCTATTTCAGGGATTTTGACTAGTGGGGCCTCCTGTTGGAGTTATGGATACATCAAGTTCCAGAAAATACTGATATCTCTAGGTTTTTTCACATTTATGACATTGCTCGCTGACTGATCGAGTGAACTTGTCTAAGCTTTTATACGCATTGTTCACACTAGAATCATGAATTTTACATGCTCCCCTACTATCGATAGTATTTTCACTCTTTATCATCATCTAATTTGTCACTAGTTCACATGTTATCTGAAATTCAGTAGTATACGATAAATAGATTATTCAGCTACAGCTGTCTGAAACTCATCATCAACATGTCTCACTCATTGTACAGTACTCTCAATTGATATTTTTATCCATTACAAATAATGGTGTTTGATCACACGCATTACTGAATGAACTTCCAAGCCCTGAAATCAGTTGACGAACAATCATTTATTACTGTTTTCAGAATATTCAACATTAAATTTAATCTATTTCCTTATATTATTTGTATATAAAAATTGTGTATACAAAGTAGAGAAATATATATTAGTTCTAGAAATTTATATTAATTTTAGATTAGAATTAATACATATTTCTCCACTATGTATACACAATTTGTTATGTCCTAAGTAATATAAGGTAATAGATCAATTTTAATGTTGAATATTCTGAAAACAGTAATAAATGATTGTTCGTCAACTGATTTAAGGGCTTGGAACTTCATTCAGTAATGCGTGTGATCAAACACCAATATTTGGTAATGTTGAGAAGTGGGCCCCGATGAAACATATCAATTAAGAGTACTGTACAATGAGTGAGATATGTTGATGATGAGTTCCAGACAGCTGTAGCTGAATAATCTATTTATCGTATACTACTGAATTTCAGATAACATGTGAACTAGTGACAAATTAAATGATGATAAAGAGTGAAAATGCTATCGATAGTAGGGGAGCATGTAAAATTCATGATTCTGGAGTGAACAATGTGTAAAGAAGCTTAGGTAAGCTCACTCAATGAGTCAGCGAGCAATGTCATAAATGTGAAAAAACCTAGAGATATCAGTATTTTCTGAAACTTGATATATCCATAACTCCAACAGGAGGCCCCATTAGTCAAAATCCCTGAAATGGGTCTATACGTATGTGGTATAGAGTACATTAAAAATGGTTTGGTAAAAATACAGGACCCGGAGACTGTAGTGTCCCCTTGTAAGTACCCGTCGGAAAGTAGAAATTTCGCTAAGTCAAGGCTTGGCCTAGTACGTGAGTTATTTTTAGAATTTGAACTCATGTACCCTTGAAAAGTTTTTTTCTGAGGCTTGGCCTTTTACGTGAGTGATTTTTAGAGTTCGGGCATTGTACCCATTTAAAATTTGAATTTTTGGGCTATAGTACCTATTGCATAGATTTTGAATAATGAACTTTTGTAGTTCAGATTTCAAGTTGATTTTGAATCTTTTTATTAGTTGTTTGTTTTTAAAGTTTGGGCTTGTGTACCCATTGAGCATTTTATGAGGCTTGGCCTTAAATTTCTGAATCGAATTAGAGTTTTGGGCTAGGTTCCCATCGAATATATAAATATAACAGAAAAAGATAAAAGTTTTGGACTTCCATCGAAACGTTGAATTTACGTGGTTATAATTGAAATTTGGAACAAAATTCAGAAAAAGGTTCTGTGAGAGTAAAAGAATTATACTCCAAGTTGAGTAAAAATATTCATCTATAACTCTAGTATCATATTTAAAAAACGTTCGTCTATAAAAATCGAATAAAATTTTCTCGTAGAAAGAAATTGTTAAGAAATTGTTTCCCATTGTTAAGAAATATTTGACATTATCAAAAATATCGAGTTCCGTAAAGATTTCTGATCAGCAGAATTCACATAAATGAAAAAAATATTGAGATTAGCGACAAGTATAAAGGCCTTTTAGTCGCTCCATTGGTAATAGTTTGAGAAAAATCAAAGAAAAGTTATGACAATAACAGTAATGCTTCAACCCATTTAGTCCCAGATTGCAGAAATTTTATTGGTACTTTCGAGCTCAAATATTTTGATGAATAAGACGGAAGGTTTATTGCAAAATAGTCATTCCTACTATTTTCGGGTGTGCTCTACACGATACAATGGTTAAAAAGACTAAAAAAATTGATTTTCAATAAATAATTAACAAATTGAAATAAAAAATGCGATTTTTTGGAGCACTTTTTTTCAATCCAAAATCAGAGGAAGAAGGAATTTAATTTTTAATGTCGCAAATATGCACAAGAGTGCACAAAATATTTGAACTTTCCAAATTCGTTGAGTTTTTTTGACTATGATTTTTATCAGCAAAATGGTGGCCAAAAAACGGGAATCAATATTTTGGATTTTCATATTATCAATATTTTAAAGCATTCATTTTCATATTCGATATATTCCTTTGAAATTCCGTATACAGGGGTTTTCAATGTCGCTGATAACGATTCTGACATCAAATTCTCAAAATTCTGTATCCAAGATGGCGGTTCCAAGATGGCGGCTCTAGATTTTGTACATTTTTAGTTGGAGGTTCGTGAAAATGTACATTATTTCAAATTTTCACGAACCTCCAACTAAAAATGTACAAAATCTAGAGCCGTTATCTTGGAACCGCCATCTTGGATACAGAATTTCGAAAATCTGATGTCAGATTTATCATCAGCGCCCCCAAGAACCCATTAGTTCAAATTTTCACGATTCTCCGACTAAAAATGTACAAAATCATGAGCCGCCATCTTGGATCCAGAATATTGAGAATTTGAAGTCAGAATCGTTATCAGCAACATTGAAAACCCCTGTATACGGAATTTCTATGGAATATATCGAATATGAAAATGAATGCTTTAAAATATTGATAATATGAAAATCCAAAATATTGGTTCCCGTTTTTTGGCCGCCATTTTGCTGAAAAAAATCATAGTCAAAAAAACTCAACGAATTTGGAAAGTTCAAATATTTTGTGCACTCTTGTGCATATTTGCGACATTAAAAATTAAATTCCTTCTTCCTCTGATTTTGGATTGAAAAAAAGTGCTCCAAAAAATCGCATTTTTTATTTCAATTTGTTAATTATTTATTGAAAATCAATTTTTTTAGTCTTTTTAACCATTGTATCGTGTAGAGCACACCCGAAAATAGTAGGAATGACTATTTTGCAATAAACCTTCCGTCTTATTTATCAAAATATTTGAGCTCGAAAGTATCAATAAAATTTCTGCAATCTGGAACTTAATGGGTTAAGACTTCTTACAAATTACTTTACTAATTTTGTTCTGAATTAGCAGAGTCGAACTGAAATTCATTCATGAATACCTATTAATAAAGATTATATGATGCTAATAATAAGTTAAAGATTAATCAAGAATTAAAATGAAACTTTTCCCACAAAAGATATTGTGTATAGTTTAATTATCTTCCTTCGTTAATTTTTATTGAATTTTTATAGTGGGTAAAAACGTTGGTTATTCGACTGGGAAGAAGCAACTGCTTAAGCGTCGAAATAAACCCAGGAAACAAGAGAGGCTTAAGTATCAAACAAGGAGAGATCTGCTCAATGATTGGGCTACGTATCTTTCACTTCCTCTGGTAACATTGAAAGAAGCCTGGCATTGTGAAGAAAATGTTGTGGGATTCGTATGCCTTATCTGTAAGGGAGCATTGAAGAACAAAAACCAAGTTCAAGCTAAATTAAATCATTTGCCGGACCCACCTGCAGGGAGAAGAATCTCGAAAACAATTCCGTTGGCACCAACTATCGGTGTCATAGAAAAAACTCATAATTGGTTGAACCAGACGCCCATCTGTCCTAAATTCAACTTATTCAAACTCCATACTCAAACCGAGAAATTGAAAGCAAAGACTTTTCATTCAGCGGAGTATTGTGAAGCTAAAGTGATTGCTGTTTTGACCAACAATGAAAAATAAACGGCTACTGTTACCCACCGGGAAGTGTGGAAGAATGCACTATAGTGAGAGGATACACTGATAAGCCGGCTCAGAGCCACGCGCCGCCCGTTGAAAAACCAGCCGTACTTGTTGACGTCATCAAGTCTAAGGTGACAACCGCTGGAGCGCCAGGGCCCGCTGTGATAATAAATCAAGAGGCTCTTTGAGCAGCCGAACCCATCTCATCTGAATCCGTTGCAACCATAGATGAATGTCCTATTCAAGTAGCTGAATTTGATGAGATTATCAATGAGGAATCACCTACGCTGGCCCAAGACAAGGCATTTCAATCTTTGTCAAAGCGTTTACAAGAAACATCGGTTGTTTATTTCTCCGACAACCGTTGCTACGTGGTATTAAAATTGGGCTATGGTAATTTTCATAGGGATCTTATGTTCTTTTCGAAATTTTCCACACAAGTAAGCAAAATTGCATGCACTACGGATAAGAAATGTCAGGGTGAATATTTTTTTTCATGTCCAAATTTCTCAATGCATTAAAATCACAAATTGAAACACTCATTTTCAAGTACGTACTTGACGCCCACGCATCGACATTTTTCAGGTTTTCATGATGAAAACTGGAAGCTCTCAATCAGCTCTATTCATCCGTCTAGAGATCAGAATTTCGATCACGACGCTTATTCATAGATTTTTTCAACAATTTAAGTAGTACAACTTGCTGAAAATCAGTTCATTCAATATTTCGCGCCCACGCATACATTTTTTCTAAATTCTGACCATGTAATAGGCAGCTCTTCGATTGATTTATGAATTTGTCAGACCCAAATTCACACCATACACCTATTCCACAGTTTTTTTAATGGTTTATCGGATACCAAACCAAACGCAATTCGGATTATTCAATTCTCAACTCCCAATCATCGATTTATTCGTAATTTTCGATACTGCAATGACTTTATTTAAGAGTTATCAAATAATAAATTCAGTATGCTGTGAAGCAGCACTCGATGCATGAATAATCTATTGACTCTAATATGAATTGTGAACTTTATGATTGTGAGTACACTGCACCTTAGTCTGACTTAATTTGAGTTTAAATTCAAAATTCTTAATTTTTGTTTGGACACATGCGAAAGAATCGGATATGACGAGGTAATTAATATAGCAAACAAAAGGAAAGTTGATTTTACGTTCGATTTATTGATCCAAAAAATAATAGTGGTAATGTGAAGATAAGACTTGTCGATGTGGGCGTGAGCGTTGGAGAAATTCGGTGGGAACCACACGTCTCGTCTATTGTCCTTCACGGCGACTTGCAAGAAAGCTGGACAATAAGCCCTTCCCGCGCCCACCCTACTTAGCTCCTGACTTTTATGCCCAGCAACTGACGCTTTCGCGTACTTCTTTTTCGCGTACTTCGTACTTATTTGGCGTGTTCATAGCAGTCCCGCACTCTGCCTTGCGATGAGTTTGGCGTACGGACGATTGTGATGCTCTGAAACATGTATCCATAAGAAAATGAACGAGCCAATTTGCACGTCGTTAAGGGAAGTTAATATTTGAATAAAGAAATTATGTCGAGACTGCTCGTGGTATCGCGCACGTTCGTTTTGAATACCGGACGTTTCCCACGAGACTTTCTGGAGATCGCGTACTTGTTCTCGCGTACTTTCCCCAGCCTAATTCGAAGATGCGTCCGAATGCACATTTTCTTGGCGAGTAGGTTCCAGCTTTCGCGTACTTCTTTCTCGCGTACTTCGTACTTATTTGGCGTGTTCATAGCAGTCCCGCTCTCTGCCTTGCGATTAAAATATGGTGGCACTCCACGATTCGCGCTTTCTAATACTAACTCAAGAATAAACACGTGTTCCGGCTCTCCCAATCGCGTTCGCGTTCGCGCTTATCCACTCCACGGGCAGCTACTAATCTAGCTCTACCTAATAACGGGTAGATTTCCGTAGGCTGACACTCGGGAGAATCACGAGTGAGACAGATACAGTTGCGAAGGTGTCGAGCGAACTCGGCACCAACACAAGTGCTTGGATTCATTTCGCCTGTTGGCTAATCCACAACCCTTACCTTAAATGTACGTACTTACTCTCTTGCAATTGTCCAGAAGTGCCACCACGTGCTGCGCAGTTAGTCAGTATGACGGCGTGAGCGAATTTAATAGGGAACTGGTCGGTGTGATGGGCGAGATGAGAATGCTCGCTTTCGCCAGCGCTGAGCGCGGCGCACTCGATGCGGCCCGGGCCGAACTCGCGGTGTGTGAATTCCTGCGCAGTGTGATAGTGCGCAGCCTCGTAGCTGAGCGCAGCGCCGGCAGCACCGGCGTTACGCGTCTCGCACACGCACACATAGATGTTGGTATGTGCAGCCGCTTCCACTTCCGAACTTAATATTATGATTTTATTCAAAACTACTGAGAAAGAATAGTTCATTGTTACTTCGTCGATTGTTTTGTACTTAGATTGTATCATTTATTACATGTTTTTTTTGTGTAATAAAATTTTCAGCCTGATACGGCCAGTAAACTTACTGGCGAAACGTCGCATGAATTAGATATGTGGTAGATTTTGTGATTTTTCCTCTTCACTTCATTCTGGATTGACCCTCAAAGATCGACCATTTACACATAATTGTGATGTAAATAGTTCACTCCTAGAGTATCACGTCTCGACATGGATCAAGTTGTCATATCCAATCGTGCATACACACATACACACTTGCACTTACAGACACATGCGTACCACATCTTCGAAGATCAGAAAAACTCAAAGGGGTAAAATTCCTCCTGACATGGTACTTCCTTCAAAAGTAAATTTGAAATGGAATTGTCTGTGAAAGTAAATCTAAAATGAAACTTTGTATGAAAAAATTTTGAAATGAAACGTTGCTTTCTCTAGATGATGATTTTCTATCGCAAATTATGTGAGATACGGTATTTGAGGACAAATGTAATGGAAAATGGAGAACAAAAATGAAACCTCCATTTCATAATTTTCGCTACGTTTCACCAACCTGATTCACTGGTCCTATAAAGCTACTCTTCATCACAAAATAGTAACGTAAATTAACCGTTGCAAATAGCTTGCAAACTATCGACGAAAAGTTATTTTTGCAGTAGCTCCTCACCAGTTAATAGAATTTACGACGATTTACATTATGATATTCAGAAGTGGAAGCGACGACTCACACCGCAACTATCAAATTATTACACACTGAGATACTAATAGCCGTTGTCTCATCTAGTATCAACGGCGTTGGTGTGTTTATGTCGAAAAATGTTATCGAGCTTCTTAAACGTGTGACTGAGATATGCGTTCTTTTTTTCCTATTCGGAGTGTGTTTGTGTATGAAAATGTGTATCATTTCCAGAGTAAATCTATTCTTAATATTCTGTTCGTGGTTCAAAATTTTAATATCATTGCAATAAAATTTGTGAATATTGTTTGCCACAATCCAATGCTGTTGAGGATATGCAAAATAAAGGCTGCTAGCGCTAATTCCTCAGTATGTATTATTTGTGCCGGGGAAACCCGTCACTATGGACGACGGGGCTGCTCGCCGATCCGGCCGGTACGGCACCGTAGCAGGCAGCCACTGGCTCGGGAGGGCAGCACTCTCCAGCGCGCACGCGAGCCGGGAGCGAGCAAGCGGCGGACGGCATTCTCGTCCGGTGCCCGCAACCAGCAACATGCGACGCGAGCTATTCCCGAGCCGAGTCGAAGAGTTCCCGAGAGCGTGGTCGTGTACGTGAGCATGTGCGTGTGTGCGAAATTCCCCCAGGATGCCGCGGCCGCGGACGACGCAGCAGCCAGCAGCCAGAGCAGGGCCAAGCCAGAGCAGAGCGAGAGAGAGAGAGAGAGAGAGAGAGAGAGAGAGAGAGAGAGAACGAGCATCGAAAATGTTTGCTTTTGCGCGTCGTGGCCCCGGTGATCCCCCTATACAAACGTGTGCATTGGCGACACCCCCCCCCCCAGAACGACGGGCTCCGGCCCTGGCCCAGGCTTCTCGCTTCGCCCCCCCTCCCCGAAGTCGTCGTAAGTCTGTGAACTTTTGCATTTCTTATTCGTATTCTTTTGTGAGGGTAAAAATCATCCTATTGAGATTAGCTGGCGGCACGTTACAGAAATTCGGATATGGCGTTTTCATTTTTGTTTTTCATATACCATTGGATGGGCCCTTGAAGATCATATCACGCATGCTTCTTGAATAATGTAAGGTGATCAATATTAAAATTTGCTGTTGTCCCATTTAGAGCAAAATTCTGTATTTGGAGATACAAATTTGACGGTGGCAGTGGAAGCCAGTTCCTCTCACTCCCTAATTTTAATCATGTAATAATCCATCTTACACTGTCTGATGAGGCCAACAAACCAAGCTGGCGAAACGTCGCTAAATATGAATCTATATGAAATTTTCATTTGAACTCCATATCACAGATTGACCCTCAAAGATCGCAACGAATACGAATTTTGCGAAATTTTATACCTACCTGACTCAAATGAAAGCTGAAGAATCCACCTGAATTCTTTCGAAATCCCCCTGGATTTCTCTAAAATTCAACTAGATCAATCCTAGGCTGTGGATCAATGAGTCCAACTGGATCCTTGTGAAATCCACCTGGATTTCCTAAAAATCTACCAAGTTCTTGTTCTGGAGTCTGGGTCGTTGAGTTCCAAAATCCACCTGAATCTTCCAAAATCTATTCTCGACTTCCAAAAAATCCAGCTAGAATCCAGGTCCAATCCAGGTGAAATTCAGCTCAAATCTACCTGGAATCCAGCCCAGATCCAGCTGGAATCCAAGTATAATCCAGAGAGAATTCCAGTTCGTTATTCTTGACAGGGAAACTCTATATCATAATTATTCACAGAAAACCTCTTTTCTAGTATATTATCATGATTTTTCTTCATGATCACACCTTGTTTGGAAATAAATATCGAAAAATCGAACGATTCATTTGTCTCTATCATGACAAGTCCCTTTTGTCCGTAAGCTGGCGTCCATGAATACAGCAATACTGTAAACATCTGCTGCAGTTGATCTCCACTCATCGACAGTACTCTTACGTCATCGTTACGTTTACACGTTGGTCAGTTGAACGTACTATACAGTGTTTCCAGATAGCCCAAAGAACAGAACGTACATGCGCAAGTACACCCGTTGGCAGGGTAAAAATATATGTTGATCAATGACATTGTTAAAAGCATATCTATGTGTGTTGTGACCTGGTGCCCGTTCGCACCAGGTTACACGAGGGACTGGCTCTACCGCGGGCACTCCGTATTTGTAACGGGCGCCAGGAGTGCCACGGCTAGCTCTCGCTCGGGAGCCCGGGGGACGGAGTCTACCCGCGCGCTTCGTTTGGCCGTGACGTCGGGGGGGGGGGGGTGGCGCGAGGGGAGAGGCCCGGGCCAGGGCCAAAGCCCGTCGTTCTTAGGGTGTGTGTAGGCTCGGCTTTGCTCTGGATGCTGGCAGCCGCGTCGTCGTCGGCCTCGGCGTCCTGGCGGTCTCGGTACTCACGCACACGCTCACACACGCGTACGGCTTCGCTCGGAACACGTGGCTCGGGAATCAGCCCACGGTCGCGACTGTCTTGCTGCGGGCACCGGATGAGAATGCTCGCCCGCCGCGTGCTCACTCCCGGCCTTGCGCCGCCGGAACTCTCGGCGCGCTGCGGCTGGCGTGCGCGCTGGAGAGTGCTGCCCTCCCGAGCCGGTGGCTGCCTGCTATGGTGCCGTACCGGCTGGATTGGCGAGCAGCCTCTCCGTCCATAGTGACGGGTTTCCCCGTCACAGTGTTTGTATTTATTTTATTCGAAAGAGCCAATTGAAAACTCTTACACATTTCAAAAGATAGCAAGAGTTTGGGTTCGAAAGGGTTATGAGATTCCCACCTCAATTTCACGACACCCTGCAGTCCATTTTAGAATTAATTACTCAGAATCATACACCACTAGTTACGAACATTTGATTCAGCTACGGATACCCTGTGCGTTGCTAACATTGATACGACTATCTAGAAATTGAATAATTTTATTGTTGACTTTCAGGTAACCAAATCACTCCGAGAAACAATAAATGATATACAACAAAAGATTGGAAAAAGGTTGTACGAAGCTTGTCTCTCTGGGCGAATGCCAGAGAATAAAGATTTATGTATCAAAGAAGATTCAATCAAAATAAAGAGGTGAGATTCGTTACTATATTCCCGTATAGAGTAAAACCACAGGTCTTGTGAATAATTCATTGAGTGGAAGTATTGGTTGTTAGTAAATTCAATTCAATGCGATTGAATATCGTCGCCTGGGGGGAGTAAGGATCCATTTCAAAAAAGCGATTCAGAAAGATCCATTTCGAATTGATCGGAATAAAAAGATCCATTCCAGATCGAGTGGAATAGAATAATCCATTTCAAATCGAGCTGGAAGAAAGATCCATTTCAGATTTAATTTCATTCTGTGGAGTTCTTCCGAGTTCGGAGTTGATGTGGTACGCGCGCGCGCGCGCGCGTGTGTGTGTGTGTGTGTGTGTGTGTGTGTGTCAAATCTAAAATCGTCCAGCTCGATTAGAAATGGATCTTTCTATTCCGCTCGATTCGGAATGGATCTTTCTGAATCGCTTTTCTGAAATGGATCCTCACTCCCCCCAAGCGACGATATATACAAATTCTCTGTAGAATAGAACATTGAGTTTTTCCATTTTGTTCAAATTTTTTTATATAATCGAGAGCATCTCATGATATCTCCAGAGTTTCTTAATTTTCTTTAGCATTCTGACCTTAATCCTTAGGAAGCCAAAGTAGCTGATTTTGTTGTTTTTGCAACTTTAGAGGCATTTTTGACTTCATTTGAGCATGTCGTCCCCTGCGCAAGAAAAGTCCAACTCTAATTCCAGAAAAATTAAATGCTTCCCGAGTTTGCACCTCCTCTAACCGGCTTCCGAGTTCGCAACATCTCTAACTGCCTTCGGAGTTCGCACCTTTCTTTGCGGAGACGACGATATAAAGCTCTTTGCATTCAGAGCCTCTGTTCTTACACCCTGTGAGTCTGTTCGTCAAGAGCACCACCCTATGGATACTCAAAGTTTCCTCATTTTATGACGCATACAGGTTCTATAGTCAAGAAGGCGCTCTGGAAGTTCTCATAGAAGTAATATATTATCTTCAATATGGATGAAAATAGACTGAAATGACCATTCAAGAGACTAATTCTTCGCCAATTCTTCAAAATTTTGCAAACACTTGTCTGTGGTTATATTACAAATATTCACACTTTGTAACACATAAGACAGTAGATAAATTCTCATAACTTTCCTCAAAATAACAAGGGAAAATCATTGTTCACATTTTGGGTATCATAAATATTCACTCATAGAATCTACTTATACTGTGTAAAGTACATAGAAATCCGCAAGCAAATCTGGCCAAAAGATGCAATCGCAGAATAAAAACCACGATGACCACGTTTTTCGGAGCGAATCACCACGACTCGTATAAACATTCAAGTGAGTTTAGGCACGCCTTCGATACGGCTTAACGATAACGACTCAACAAAATTATCGCCGGCGTTTCGGAATTACGACCGGCGTCCGGCTCCAGACCGAAAGTCAAGAACGAACGATCATGGTGCTTAAACGCGCTGTGCGATCATGTCATTTGAACAATGTTCAAAGCACAAAAATTATAAAGTCGGTAGTATAACGAGGGGAGGAAATATGCGAAGTTCCACGAAGAAGATAAAGTGTAGTGATTGGGTCACCTACTGACAAATTCCGAGACAAGTATTAACCGAAACCTGGCTTCGAAATACATCAAGTCACACAAAATAATGAAAAGAGTGTCACCACTGACATATATATTGGATATCGGACGAAGCTAGATGGATAAGAAAGCACCAGTGGGTGAATTAACAAGTTGAATGCCCCCGAAGCAAACCAGTCAAGTAACGGTCGGCTCATTGATAATGGAAAGCTTCAATCAAAAACGATGGGGCAAGTACTCATAGATTGGAAAACCCAGGTGGATGATGCCGAAGAAGAAAAAATGTGAACGGAGAGGATGTTGGCGAGTAACAAGGCAGGCCGCAGACAAGCGCTCGAGCTGGTGTTCGAAGATAAGATGCAATATGGGTAAGCGGCTCAGGATCCAAACCAGCTTTTTCTAAGCAAGAAGGCTGAGTCAATCTTTGCGAAGAGGCTTCCGCACGCTATCTAGGAGTACGAGCGACATGAAATGGACAATTTGATGGGCACACCGAAAGAGGAGAAGGAAAAGTGGGCAGTACAGTTGATAGTTTCCGTTGGAGAGCCGAAACAGCTAAAGCAATAATACAAGGCGCCAGAGAGTCATGCCCGCAGTACAAAATACCTAACGGCGGGGTAACTGTGGGCGACATGTCCCAGGCAGAATCTGCGGCGTACGGCTGTTAGTGGAGCCCAAACCCGGGTCTGGGACAACGAGGAGGCTAGTCCTTCCTATTTCGCACCAATGAATGATGGAATCCAGGTAATGAAACGAGGGTAAAGTCGACGAGTAAGTGACCACCCCCGGATCGAGAGGACAACGTTCGCCAAGATGAGAGCCGCCAACTTGGGACAGTGTTAGTTCGGCTCAAGACCAATGGGCATATCGGACGTTTTCAGCTGTCGAAGGAACCTCCGTGTTCTTGGGGATTAAGGGCATCCGCTACGTTTTGTATGACAGACATTTAGTATTCTATTATTTTCCTAAAGTTATCAATATTTTTTAATTAAATTTTGGCTCATAGATAGTTAAGCAAGCATCTTCGGAATAGGAAAAAATTTCTTGATAAATTTGAGAAATTGTTAAAACCTTACTTCACAGTTTTGACGCTGGCGCTGTTCCCACAGCGCGCCAAAGTTGTTTCACTCTCTAGAATCATTTCTACTCCATATAATTATACCAAAATCTTCCATTCTATTCTTCATCCACAGTAAGAACGATAATAAGCAATATGAACAAGATAATATCCATAGGGTGTAAAAATAATGGAAAATAGTAGTGGCATTAGAATTCAAATTTTTTTGGTCATTGGAAGGGTGAAACAGAGCTAAACTCTCACTCTTCTTGATTCTAAGAGAATAGGGGCCTGTTTTTGCGAAGAAAAATCCCTCGTCACCCACGGCATGCATCTGGCAACATGTGTACGGAAGGCTCTTCTTCGATTCTCGACCGATTCTGGTCTCTCCGAATCCTCTCTACCTCTCATAAACAAGGGACCCATTGAGAAAGGAATGAAGGACAGGTGAAGATCCTCTTCCGCTACTCAAAAAACTTCGAATAAATAAATCAGTATTGTAGTGTATTTATCGATATTTATATCTGATCAAAAAATTGAACCATGAATAGACAAATTTGAACGGTTACATGGAAAAATATTTAGTGTCGTCAGATCACCAAGGCTTTGGGAACTTGTTATATGAATGAAAACGATAATATGAAAGCTCAGGATTAAGCATTTGAAATGATAGACATAATACAAATATGTGTAAATAGTCGATCTTTGAGGGCCAATCCAGAACCACAGAAAAAGATAGACATAATAACTTCAGATTACGTGGAATTAACAACATGTCAGTTGCATAATTTGGGGTTGTTCAATTCGCATATTACGTTCGCGAATAAACTATGAGTTAAATGATTCTGTCACAAAAATATCACTATCCAGCTCATAGAATGAAAACATATACAGTAATTTTGTTACTCTGTGAAAAATAATCGTAGAGAATAAAAATATGACTAGAATGAGACTTGATAAAACCTGGTAAGGCCATAAATAACGAAAAAACATCGGAAAATCGTGTGAATCGTGTGGAAGTTGAATATGTCATTTAGATATTTCGAATATATTCATTTCATAGTATTCGTCAAATTTTTATCAGAGGCTCGTTGAAGTATTATTCATGATTGAAAATCTATCTAGACCTCACGCACGCTTGAAATTCGTCAACAATGCCGGGAAAAGGCTCAGTTCAAGTCATAAACATTTTTATGGTCCTTGCTAGGCTCTATACCTACCACGACCCTAACGCTCGCGCGGACGCTCACTCGATGCCCTCTTGGCATAGAGAAAATTTTCTCAATCATACGAAATAATTCAACCTAACGACTGTCAACTTGCAAAGAGTTCCACGTGCATATAATTGACTTGGGATACTGGGCAAAACCGCAAAGGAAGACACTATGGTACATGTATATATACATGGCAGGAATCAATTTGAATAATGAAAATATTGATTGTATTGTAAGAATGAAAAATAATAACACATTAGTTACCAGCTATTCAAGTACTCGATATTTTCGAGTACTTGAATCTCTGGAGCAAAAGAATTAGATTTTTGTTGATCATTTAGAAATTTCGCATTTCTTAAAATCACTTTGATAAAATTTAGATTGTCAATTTTACTCACTAAATCGTCAAGTTGCAGAAGTTTTTTTTAATTATTATCCTCTTTCACGCCATCCGTAGCCAAGAACTAATTTCGAAATATGAAAAAAGCTAGCAGTGAGTTGGAGGTGGAGATGCTTCGCAGAGAGCGGGCCAATAAATCCCGAAGCTGTATTAGGGGATCTGCTAAGAGGGCTGCTGTCTGCCGCCGTGGGTAGACGACGGGCCTGAAGGAGAGGCTAATTGCCTGCTTTTCGGGCCTTCGATCTTTTCCGCATGTAGAAAAAATTAGAGAGAGACAAAGAAAGGGGTCGTAAATTTCTCTTTGCCGAACAAAGAGATGAATAAAATTTCAAGAGGGCGCTATTTGTAAATTTGACATACATTTTCAATTGAATACTTTTTGCGATTTTCTCGATGCTCAATTATGCGGAAGGTCGTGATGAAAATATTTATTTAAACGAAATTTGATAATTTTTATAACTTTTCCCACCAGAAGCCAAACTGTAATGCAAAATTACCTTGATCCAGTTCTGAGTTTTGGGATACGTAGCGGATCTCCTCAAGACTCTAGATATAAAACATAACTATTGTTACAATAACTATGCAACAATCCTGTTGAAATAATGATTCGGTACATGCGCTATCGGCGGCTATTGAGCTCTGTCTCCTTTACCTTCCGTGTTTTCCTTAATCTAAGATATTCTGAGGAAACGCCTCTTCAGTCATTTCAAGTAGAGCTTCCTCCTTATTTTTGTACTCATGCGAGATCTTATTCATCTGCTGACTCGTCCAATCGAATCTGTTTTACTATCAGTCGATGATATCATCGTGATATCATCTCTCAATTAAATTGATCCTTATTCTATTTGCCGTGATCGCTTCTCAGGTAGTCGAGCCTTCCCTTATCTCCTTCCAAGTAAGACGATCTCTCTCGTTTGTTATCGCACCCGTGATAATTGAGTAAAATAATCTGTAGTTCATAGTTGCATCGATCCGCGAAAATTGATCCACGCTGATCTGATTTCCCGTGATTCAATCCGCACGTATGTTATCTTGATTTTTCTCAAGTCAATCTACTCTCGAGTAACTTAATTTGCTCTGGAGATAATCAATCCATGTTTATCGTTATGACTCCATTGAGTCTTTGAGTAATCCGATCGTTATATCGCAATTGCGACTCCACTGAGTCTCGAATAGACCGATCGGTATATTGCAATCGTGAAAGTATTACTATCTCCCTATTCTAGTATTCACTGTTATATAATTCAGAGTTATATATGTTCTTATACATCGTTGCATCGGTCGGTAAATTACCATGCGTAGAACATACGTTCGGCTTTGAATCGCCTGAATAAAATATATTCATTACAGACGAAATACAATTGTACAGGGCACAATACAATATTTGACAATATTCGTTCAGCGTGTCATCGGTAATCGTTTTTTTGGCGTATTATAAAACAACGACTATCATCTAGCAATTCAGAAAAATAAAAAAAAATATGTTTTTGAGATATGGCTCACAAAAATATGTTTTATGTTTTTTTATTCGGAAAACGTAAAAAATTTGGGAAACTAAATTTTTCATCGGAAAGCTGAGAAAAAACTAGATTGATAGCATATCCAACATTATTTAGGATATTCATTTAGGATTTAGATATTAGTCATATAGAGTCGAAAACAAGCGTCGGAAACGTGAGGTTTAAGCGTCCGCGCGCCGGCTCTGGAGAGTTGACGTAAAACGCCCTAAATACATTTTTAATCCTGACGTTGCTTCTCGGCGCAACTCAGGTAGCATGTGGGGAAATGCACATTGTACACTTGCAGTGCGACGCAAATTACATTCTTGGAAATTTCAAAAATATTGAGCGAGAAAAGGCTGTGCCATAACATTAGAATTGAAATTCTTTCACATCATAGCTTCATTTGTTTCCCGGGGGACACGTTTTCCATGTAAAGTGTTTCGATTTGTAAGTCAAATTCAGAAAATGTTTATTTTCCAAACAATCATTAAAAGTTTCTTGTAGATAATGATAGACTGCGGAATATTTTGCATCGAACTTACTTATATCGAGCTGTTGTTACTCTCATTTGCTACAGCCATATTATGTTATCAAATAATCATTTTTAACGTCCACAAGTTCTGAACGTTGAATAATGAATTCTATCGGGCTTGGTGGACTATTCCAAAGTGATATTGCGAGAAAAAAATTCCAGCGTCCTCCTGATCTCCGGTCAGTTATACTAACATCCGCACCACCGGAAACACAACAGCTCGTCACATCCCTGGAGCATGAATTCATTTCTCGCAATATTACCTATGTACAGGATCAAAGATTTGATCGTTGATTCGAATCCAGCCCGGGGAGCGTTGAATTTTTTTCTCGCAATATTACTTTGGGATAGTCCACCAAGCCCGATAGAATCCATTTATTCATCGTTTATTTAGGGAAAGAATAAATTTCCTTGGAAGGTAAGGGTTTGCCAATAACTATGAGTATACCATTTGAAAGCTCTTTATCAGTGGATTCAAATAATTTCTGTTTGGTCCGAAAATATCATGGCGTACAAGTTGAAAATGATTGTCACGTATTGGATACTTCACTGAGCACTTGATAGGATTCCATTTCGAGGGTTAAAAGTAATTTTCCATATAATATAGACAATTTAGAACAACTTTCATTCCTATAAATTTTTTGATTATGTGACTATTTCTAGAGTAAATCAGTTCCCAAAGTTGATGAAAATTTCAAACCTCCAAAATCAAGCTATGAGAGAACTTTCTCAAAAATAGACTCAAAAATCTGAAAAAATTATATCGCGCTATGGGGATCAAGACAAAAAACTGGCTGGGAAGAACTTTCAAAATAAATTTTGTTATGCTAAATTGAAATGAAATAGAGTCATCGGACAATCGTTATTGCACGCATCATAAAGCGCGCCGCGTCCACGGCAATCCTCGTGCGGGACACGCGAGTGACCGTAAAAGAAAGAAAGGAGGGGGAAGGTATGGTGCGCGGCACGCGAGGCAAGCGCAAGCCGAAAGGCGAATGCGCGACGACTCGTTGAGTCGCTGGCTTCCGCGATCGATCACCGCGATCGACCCCCAATCTCGCGCTTCACCACACCAGCCCCACTGTGCCGTCCCGAGGGGACGTTCTCAGGCCTCTGTGATCAGCTCGAGCCGTCCAGAGGAGCAGCAGCGCACCCGCGTCCGCAGACAAGCCTAGCGGTCAACCACGAGGCAAGGCAAAGCCGGCCCACTTAAACGGCCGGTGATCGAGCCCGGCAACAGCCGCGGCGACAGCGGACGTCGTCCACTGTAAGTGGTGATAAACTTTGTATCTACGAGTGAGGATATGATTATCTGATCCCGACAATGAGGCGGCTTTCTTTTTCGAAATAGATCTTTCTTCATATTTCATTCCGAAATAGATCTTCCTCTAGCGCTCTTTTGAAATCGATCTTTTTGTCCCCCCAGGTGGCAATATGGAATAAATATTCTAGACTCCTGCTCTGTGGAAATATGAACCGTGATTGGCAAAAAGTAGAAAATCTTCCTTTATAGTCAAAGATCAATTTTTCTTCTTGGTGATCAAGCATTGTGGAATCGACTCAAAATAAATTTTTGTAGGGAAAAAATAAATCAGCGTTGTTACTGAAAATCGTCATACCCAAATACATGAGAAAACATGAAAAAAAACAATTCTTCCTAATTTCAAGTCATATGTAACCTCTCAAGGAATATATATATATATATATATATATATATATATACCTCATATAATAAGGGATGGGACGTTTTGTAATTAATTAATTATATGTCAATAATTAAAAAAATTAGTCTTCAATTATCAGTAGAATAATTAATGATTTTAATATAATTAATATAATTAATGATTAAAAAATTAATCATAATTACGTTTTAAAATTAATTATATATTTTGGCACATTATTTATCAATTAATTAATGGCATGATTAATCAGATAATTAATGTTTAAATAACATAGATTTTTCAATTGTTTATGTCTTAGCCATTTTCCTCACTCGCATACACACACTGAGAGCAGTTTATAGTTGGGTGAACTATAAATCTACTATAAATATAGTTCCATTTTGACCCAGCTATGAGATATTGTGAAACCAACTATACAAATTTCACTAATGTATACCATGAAAAAGTATTAATTATACTATATTTAAAGTAGATTTTACTCTATATAGTACTTTTATTTATAGTAGATATGATTGAGCGGACACAGTTGACTTATAATTCTGGTTCATTAAACAATAATTATTGGTCGATGAACAATAATCAAATAGTAATTGAACATTGATGAAAAAACTATAAAACATGAGGGTTATTTACACAAATAAAGTTAATTTAACGATATTTATAGTAGATTCTTCTATAATTACGTTTACTATATCATATAGCAGATTCCGATAAGAGAATTATTTTTCTCAGTGCACACACACGCGCATGCACACGGACTAGGTATATACATATATGGAAAATTCTTTGTGGGATCGAACATGAAAAGTTCTAAGGCATCATGCCGAATTCCCAGAATTTTTCCAGATTTTTTCGAGCACTTTCACCCTGTTTAATAAATAGGCACAGTTGTTGATTTTTCTGTTTTTGCGATTTTAGAGGCATTTTCAACCTTAATTTACACCCTGAAAATGACCTCTGAGGCAAAAAATGAATGAGACACTTTTTTCTGCAAATTGCCTGAATTTTATAGAAAAATTATCTCCAAGGTCATTGGAGCACATTAAGTACTCCACATTAGCAATTGGAGCCTCTATTTTTGAACCATGGGAGTTCGCTCGTCAAGCCCCACCCCATGGGTACTGAAAGTTGTCCCAACTCATACCACATACAGCCTATACAGTAAAAAAATGGGCCTGGGCTCTGGAAGCTGCCAAAAAATTAATATATTAACTAAAATAGGAGTAAGGGGAGCCTCGTACCCCCAACACTTCCAAATTTTGCAAACACTTGTCTGTGGTATTATTACGTTATCCACTGTGAAAACTCACTTTCTTTCATACTAATACATATCCCGAGTTGTCAATATCATATTTATATAGATCAAGCATTACTATACAACTTAACGCCACCTAATTTTCAGTAGTTACACGTATTGATGGTCAATATATTGTCTCTATTGTGCTAAAATTGACAAGAAACTACTAATAAAGAACATGTGTCATGAATTAAATTTTTAATCATAATTCATTCCAAATATAATTGAATAAAACTCTTTTAATCATTAATTATTTCTAATATAATTAATGATTAAATTTTTCAATTCTAATTATATGACCAATTTAATTAAAATTTTAATTAATTAATCCCAACCCTGCATATAATCAAATAGCATCCCCCGTCACGGCTCCGCCCGCTCTCCAAGATAATAGAATTCGAATGATAATCATTAACTGTGCATAGGAATAAAAACGTAACATTCAAGGGTATAAAGTTTCAAATCCCTAACGTACTTCAGAATAAGCAACATTTTTGGTTTTAGAATTGGAATCGAAATTGGTTTTCCGATTTGCCTGTCCTAGAAAGTCCAACATACAACTACTATACCCGTGTGAAAAACAATCTGAACGTAAATCAATTCCGACATATCTAAATGTCAGACCTTGAACCTTGTTTATTGTCATAGCAAAGGAAACCTCGTGGACGGCTTGTACAACGGTTCGGCACCTGGTGGCTAAAGAAAGAAGCCAGATCTTGAAAGGCATATTTTAGCCGTTAAACTAGTTTCTTGACAAAATATCTGCGAGTTCGATTATTTAGGCGATCGATTACACCGCTATAACACTTATCGGAAGTCACAATAGGACGACCAATTTAAAGTTTTCATGACAAAATCGAGGACTCCAATACTGATTGCCTGATACTTATAGGCCATACAGCGCCACTTCAGCTGCGTGAACGGCTTAAATAGCGTCTCGCCACCTAGTGGCCAAAGAGAGAAGCTGGAGCTGATTTGCACGTTATTTCCACATTTTGCATAGAAACGTTCCTAATTAATCAATGATCAATCTTAATAGCCTATGACACTTCAGGGTACATAGTGAAGCTACTGTCAAAATTTGGAGGCGATTGCTTAAGTAGATTTTACGATTTTTGCGAACATACAAACAAACGTTCCCTCTTTATATAATAGTAAGATTAATACATGAAATAGATGATGATTTGCGAATATATCCAGCAAATCGGGGCATCGGCCAGAGCGGTTATAAATATGAACTGTTTGGTTGAACAAAAACAATCCTACAGAGTTCCATTATCATTGCAGTGTATCCTTGCCAGAGTACTTGCTCTAACTGTATTCATTGGGATCATAATTTTTATCATCCCTGGTTTCAATCTCAATACAAATACAGAGTCTCTCTTTCATAAAAAAATATTAGACATGATTAAATCTGAGCCAAGTCACAACGTATTGAAATAAACTATGATGGAGATTAATCATTCAATACTCTTCTCAGGTGTTTGTATGCTCTTCAACGCAATGGACTACCTCCAATAACAACTCATAACATTGTTGATGATTGGAATGATCCCGTTCTGAGTTCAATCAGGAGATGCAATTTATTCAACACAACCAGTGATCGTGTTAAGGTAACTATAAGATTTTTTTGAGCTTCTAGGGGAATCTCCCTTGCAGCTCACGAGATTTGCCCAGCTTCCGATTTCCACCACCAGATGACGACTACTTTTTTTGGAGACTCGAAATAGAGTCGATAAGGTGGAATATTCAACAATTATACCGTGAAATTTTATTACCGTGGTCTACCGCGAAATTTCAAATGAAAAAACTTTGAAACGATGGAGAGTATTCATTCATCTCTTACGGGTTATATGATGATCAATTATATAGATGACTAGCACCCCCCGTCGCAGCTTCGCCCGCGATACGTGTAATTGGAAACAAAAAATTTGTATCTCTTGAGGAGTGTAAAAAACTCTTGAGGATAGTGAACTATATCTTCATTTTCCATTACTGTGTCTATTGAATTGTATTGTTTATAATCTCGTCGTACTTAATCTAGGTTCATTTTGTTAATTTCAAATACAGAACTATTTCGAGGTGTTATTATGACTCTTTCACATAGCCAATGGTATGATCGCTGTAACAAATTTTCAATATTAGGATAAACTTCCGAAATCAAATCATTGATATTTTGTACAACTTTATCTAGTTTTTCATTAATAATAATATGTCCATTATTATTTGGTATAGTTCCATCTCCAATGCTAAGTATCTGTGAAGAGAACTCTGCACTACCATCACCTAGGTGAACTCTCATGTGAGTTTGCAAATATATAGTGTGGAGTTCTATATTCTTCAAACATTCAGGATCAAAATGAACGTTTGATTTTTTACCGACAATATCTCAGCTTGTATATTAGATAATTTGATCATTCTTTTTCTAATTTGATAAAGCAAGTTAAATGATGATCAAATATGTAGGTTTAAAGTACCCTAAAAATTATTGGTAACGATCAGAAGGCTGCACAAATGTATAACATTCGCAGTTTTCTTTCAAATTTCGAAGAAACAACTAAGAAGTCACTGAAAAGTTTGGTGCGTTTTATTCATGCTTTTTGTGGTTGCGATACCACTTCGGCATTCTATTTTCAAGGGAAAAACAAAATATTAGAAGTCTTCAGTAAAAATAAACAATTGTTAGATGAAGCTATGATATTTAATAGATTGAATGATTCGCATGCACAGACAAAGCAGTCAGGTATGAGAATTTTGATGGCTTTGTGTACTAGGAAAGCTATTGACATCGAGCTGAACGAACTGAGATATTTAACTTCAAAAAGGGTTGTGGGAACCCTGCTTCAAGGTTCCCACAACTGCTTCAGGGTTTATTACCAAGTTCAACAGTGGCTTGGTAATGAACTAAGTCCTGAAGCCTGGGGTTGGGAGCTTCGGAACAACGGTTTAGAGCCCATTCAAACTACAGATTCACTGTTACCAGAACATTTAATGAAAAATATTAGTTGCAAATGTATTAAACAATACAATGATACTTGCAGTTACAGGAAATACGGCCTAAAATGCTCCGATTGTTGCACTAACTGTCATGACCGAACTTGTAAGAATGCTGCAGTTATAGTAACACCTATTGACGAAACCGATTTTGAAATAGATTTCGATGATGTAACGAATGAGAAGGATACAGAGGAGACAATGAACGAATCTTCTGCATTAAATATTTTCAAAGTAGAAGATGAAAATTGTGACAGTGACAATGATGATGAGGAAATGTCAATTCTTCCTTCGAGAAAACCGCGGAAATAATAATAAAATGATTGTTAACAATTTGAGATATATGTATTTATAATTTAAGTCTATGTATATTGTAAATGTAATGTTAAATAGACGTAATATCATAAAATATTTCGCTATGCTCTCTTATTCAAAACCTCAACAAAATATATTCATTAATCAATATCAATTAAAAAATAATTTAATTGAATATATTTGACCGCGTGACGTAGATCTTTCTAATGGAAATTGAAAAATATGATTTGAATCATATGAAATATGGTTCTATATTAATTGAGTCCCCATCAAATTGCCCAGGCACTGTTTTGCCCGCCAATCAAAAACGGGTCACGTGCTTTTTGCCCGCCAATGAGGGCATACCAGGTCAATCAGCTATTGGAACTTGATCGATAAAGAAGTTTCATATTTTTTCCAAATAACCCAAATAACCCAAAAATCCATGTTCTGCAACTTCAATTAAATCAATATTTTGCAGAGAGCTTTCAAAACTCTTTAGGACATTTTGATATTCTCCTTCGGTCATAACGCGATGATGATTTCAATTAAAACTGCCTTACCGACCTTATCGATCTTACCCCTACATACGTCTCAGCTCATTGGCGGGCAAAAAGCACGTGACCCGTTTTTGATTGGCGGGCAAAACAGTGCCTGGGCAATTTGATAAGGTCCGTTATCACATTTCTCATACATAGATTGTTACCAATAATTTTTGCGGTACTTTAATCTACATATTTAATCATCATTTAACTTGCTATATCAAATTAAAAAAAAAGAATCATCAAATTATCTAATACAGAAGCTGAGATATTGTCGGTAAAAGATCAAACGTTCATTCTGATCCTAAGCATTTGACTTTTCGTCGCGTCTTCTTCCCTACCCCCTCCCCTACTAAAAATGACGGATTAAAAAAGATTGGGAAAATTTAATCGATCTGAATCGCGATTCTGAATCCCAATTATAACAATTCAGTGTTACAAAAGTGGATAGACTGACGATCAAATCAAAGTATATAGAAAAAGTTTCATGAAAATGTATTCAAAGTAATTCATGGAATTTCCCCGACAAATTATTCGATTATCAATAATTCACATTTATCCAATACTCTCCAATAAGTATGAATAAAATTATATGTTTCAATACTTTTCAAATGTGTGAATTCAGAACCGCGATTCCAAGAGATTATTTATCCAAATCAATCATTTTCAATCCAATACAATAGATTTTGACTATTTTATTCCAAATGAATAATTTTCAATCGGCTTGAATGTCGGTTTTCAGTCTCCACCTAAGGGATTTCAATCTTTATTTTATTTATAGATTTGAATCGATATAAATCGAACTTCCAATAGATTTTATTTGATCATTAACCTATCGATTTCAATCTTCATTTTCGTCATTGACTTTAATCGATTTCAATGGTTTTCTATACGGATCAATTATTTTTGATCGATTCCAATGTTAGTCGAGTCACTCTTCACCCTATTGATTTCAATCTTCATGTTTGTCATAGACTTCAATCAATTTCAATCGGATTTCTATCAAAATCAAGAGTAAATTTCTATCCAGTGTCACCGCTAGCATTAATGAATAAATAATATATATGAATTATGCAAGCTTGCCAGAGCAAGAGACAAAAATTATTTATAGTGAGCAAGTGAGGTGGTGAATCTCACTTGCGTGGGAGTGGGTTCTTGGGCTGGAAGCGTGGCAAGTTAAACGCACAGTGTAAGTTCAACAAAAAAGCAATAACATTTATTCAGGATTCGGGGTGGAATTACACATTGGACTTACGAGTCCGGGGCGCGTGCCGCGGGTCGGAGCGGGAAGCAGTGAGCAAGACGTAAACAAAGCCGGGAGAGAGAGAGAAAGAGAATAATCGGCGCAGTACTTACTCGGCGGCGGGTATTCTCCGGCTTCTCAGAATCTCGGCGGTCGCTCGCTACGAACTGCTGTATGCCCGGGGACGAGGTTGGTTCACTGCACTCTAGCTGCACGTCGGAGACGAGGGTCGCAAAAATGTGGGATCGCGAAGTACAAAAAGGTCGGCGTTGTGGAAAGCATGTGTTTGCGCGGGCAGCTCGGCATATAAACTGGTGTCGCGCGCGCACGTTCCCGCGTCGATCCTGCGTGACGTCACGCTCTTCTATCTCTCTCTCTTACCTTTGGCTCAGCTGTCTCTCGCTCCGGTGTTGACGCTGAAACATAAGTTTTTACATGAAATCTTAATGATTTGTGAGTGGGATAGAGAGATTTCACAGGGCACTGTTAATCAATCGTTTATTACATAATGTGCCCGTGACACCAGGTAAATCTTTTTCAATCAATTACAATGTTCGTCAAATTACTCTGCATTACGTTGTCGATATCAATCTCTATTTTCGTCAGAGATTTCAATTGAACTGCCATTTAAATCAATTGTTTCCAATATTTACAATTTTGCTATAATTTATGTACACTTTTGTTTTTGTTATAATTTACTGGACTTTTGTTATAATTTATTGGATACATCGAATCACTTACTGTCTATTTTCTATCCAGATCAATTATTTTCAATTACTAGCCAGGATCACTCACTCGCTATCGCTCGCTCGTGTCTTTCATTTGCTCTATCATAAATATGGATGAACATTGGAATTTTGAGGTGAATTATTGGTGAATAATTTAAATAAAAACGAAAATTTTGTATCTGTATAGTTTTGGTTTTGTATCATTGAGAAATTTCACGAAATTTTTTTTTATCACCACACCGTTTTTGTTAACAGAAAATACGCCCACGCATCAATGTTTTCAAATTTTCCAACATGAATTATAAAAGCGCGCAATTTCCTCTAACGATCTGATCGAACAAAATTTCGAAAAACCAACCCTTTGTACGTTTTCAAAGGGGATCCCACGGGGACATAGGTGAAAAATTTTTTAAATTCCTTATACGCTTACCAGAACTCGAATTTTTCAGAATTTTTTTCCAATGGGAATGTAGTCCTCGATCCCACCTTTCGATCCATCATATAGTAAATCTACCTCTAAACCTCATATGATTGTTTTCGAGAGCAAGAAAGGTGGACCAGAAAAATATATGGATCCATCTTATTATAATGTAGATACGCCCCCACAATATCAATTTTTCGAACACATAGCTAGTTTAAACTGTAGCTCTTGATCTCCTCTTTCGACCCATCGTACCGAATACTCTTCAATTTATCATTTTCCAAATTGTTTATTACATCAAAATCTTTCGTCTGACGAAAATTCGACTATGCATAATTTTCTATGACATATCTTACGCCCCCGCGTCTATTTTTTTGGATTTTTGACCTCAGATTATAAAAATGCTCAATTTCCTCTATAAATCTGCAAGATCAGATTTTGAATAGATAACCCATTTATATTATTTTTTCAACGTTTTTCTGGAATCACACGTCAAATAATTGTTTTTATGGTCAATACGTCACCACAATATCAATTTTTCCAACACATAGCCAGTTCAAATTGTAGCTCTTGACCTCCTCTTTCGACCCATTATACAGAATATTGTTTAAATTATAATTTTCCAAGTTGTTTATTACTTCAAAATCTTTCGTATGACGAAAATTCGACTTGCATAATTTTCTATGACATAGATTACGCCCCGCGTCTATTTTTTTGGATTTTTCACCTCAGATTATGAAAGCGCTCATTTTACTCTATAAATCTGTAAGACCAAATTTTGAATAAATAACCCATTTATATTATTTTTTCAACGTTTTTCTGGTAATAAAATATGGTGAGAATATTCAAAATTGGAAATAAGCAGATGCAGTTATATTCTATATAATTATATTACTTGCAAGAATTGTTGTTTCATAACAATGTTCAATTTACGGATATTTTGAGTTGAGGAACATAAAATTCAATCTAATCTATTAGAGAATACGAGAAAACAATTCAGTAAGTTTTTTTTTTCAAAATTTTAGACAACAGACCAAAGTCATGACGTAGAAATGTTCCTGCAATCAGAAAACACTCAAATGTTATCCACAGTGTGAATTCCGAATCCAGAGGCCTATTAGAAATTAGGGATTGGAATAAATTGGAACCGATTGGATTATATTGAAATCGATTGAAATCAATCCTTTTCAACCAATTTCAATCCGTTACTTCTAGCAGAGTAATAGAACAAATAAAATATAGTAGTATTGAAATTATTATTGTACAACCTACATTATACAAGATTGATCTGCAAAAACAACTCAGTTCTAGAAAAATAGCCTGGGAACAAATCACAAAAATAGATGAAAAAATCGTTTCTGACAAAAAGCATAGATCGATAAGGGAGACAAAGAGATTTAATTTGTATCAAATGAAATTTCATTAATGTCATGTGGGAGCGTATGAGATTAACTGCTACACTCATAAAAATGGAATTTTGGTTCAAGAAGAGAAATCAGTTTGACGCTATAGCATGAAGAGTTATTCTCCAGTCAAACAGACTCCTCTAGGATTAAGAAAAGGGTCTCAATCCTAAAGGAAATCTCCTTGCTACAGCATCAAACTGATTTTTCTTCTTGAACCAAGATTCTATTTTTTGTGAGTGTAAAAAATAATCTAGTTTCTAACTTTGCTCAAATGGGTATGGAATAATTTTCTATAACAATGCTGTGAAAATGCAGTCTTTCAAAAAGTCAGTTTCAGCGAACCGATCGATATGCGTGAGCGTTATCATCAAGTTGCGTTCCAGCTAGAGTGAAAAAGTATACTCGTCATTTCCATTGGATTTTTATGTTTTTTCATGATCATAAAACGAATATAGCACGGGGCGCATCTGTTTTTGGTGTGTCTTTTCATACCCCCTCTCTGGAAATTTTTTTGTTCTTTTCGGAAAATGATTTAGAATGATATGAGAGATACGTGGACAAATGAAAAGTATGGCTTCATATTTTGCTTTCTCAAAGAGAAAGCTTTGTAATGGGGCAAAAATCGACCCACCGAATCGGACCTCGGGACCTCGATTTTCGTGATGTACGGGTCGAAAAACATGGAAATCCAAAAATGTCTGTATGTATGTGTGTGTGTGTGTGTGTGTGTGTGTGTGTGTGTGTGTGTGTGTGTGTGTGTGTGTGTGTGTGTGTGTGTGTGTGTGTGTGTGTGTGTGTGTGTGTGTATGTATGTGTGTAACGTTTTTTTTCGTCCACGATAACTCTCGAAGAAATGGTCCGATCTTCTTGAAATTTTGCACACAGGTTAGTCGCGGCAAAATCTCGGCCGAGTTCAATTTTCAGCAAAATCCGTTGTTTATTTCTCTAGCAACTGTTGCTAAGGTGTGAAATTTTTCGTTTCTTTTGTCTAGGATAACTTTCGAAGGAATCGTCCGATCTTGCTGAAATTTCGCACACCGGTTAGTTGTGGCAAGATCTATCACGAGTTCAATTTTCAGCAGAATCCGTTGGTTATTTCCTTAGCAACCGTTTCTAACGTGTTTTCTCACAAATCCTTATGAGTGCTCATTGGGGCAAGCCGGAAAATCAGTTTTAAGTCACACTCGATGGCCAAGGACACTGAATTGTTCTATTTTCTTCATAGCAACCGTTGTTTACTTCCCTAGCAACCGTTATGAAGGTTGGAAATTATTAATTTAATATCTATTTCCATCATTTTCGACAGCAAAGGACACAAAATCTTCCCAATTAGCTCCTTAGCAACCGTTGTTCACCGCCCTAGCAACCGTTGCTAATGGGGAAAAAAATTGATGTAAGTTTCGTTCCCAGTATTTTCAACGTACTATAGAGAAAATTGGGAAAATTTGGTGTCTTTTGCCGTCGAAAATGATCAAAATGAGTCTTCAAGTGTGCTAAATACGGACTTAAGGGTAGTGCGGATCGATTTTGACCGCCATTTAACCGTATGACAGTCACAAGATGAACTGATCAAAAAATTATGCAGGTCCAAATGTCTCGCATCGTGTAGAACCTAGAACCGTTTGCTTTGTTGCATTTGATCAAATAATAAGAGAGCCCGGGCAGACATCAACACTCGCAACATAGTTTGGTCAATTGAAAGAGAACGACACTTTACACAGTCACAAAGATACGAATTGAATTGATTAAATAATTTTTTTGTAATTTTTGAAAAATAGACGATAGTATCTACGGTAGTGGAAAGGTGAAAATACAGGTTTGGGATGCGTTTGTGGGTGATGTTAAAGCCTCTTTGAGAAAGCATACTGCTAAGGCACTTGGCAGCGGTTTTTATTTTCGAAAATGTGCATTTTTCTATTTTGATTCTGAGATAGTATGGAAACTATCAATTCTAGAGTGAAATGCAAGAGGAAAAAAAGTTTCATTATGAAATTTTGCATGAGGATTAAGTATTCCAAAACATTAATTTTGAATATTGTTGTTGCAAAATAGGTGGAAAGGGAAAAGTGACCCCAAAAAAGCCATTTTTTGTGATTTTTTTTCAAGTTTTCAAATCATACCTACGATGTTGACAATTTAATTCAGAGTACCTTATACAGTAATGAAAATACAAAAAAAATTTCATCTCGATATCTCTGATAGTTTTTCCACAAAAAATACTTGAAGTTAGCTAGTTTCAAAATTTTCACAAATGTAATTGAGTATTTTATTAGCCTCTCAGAAACCTGCCAATTTTTTTAAGGTTTTTTATAGATACTAACTATCGATCCCCCACGGAAAAGTATCGATTTCATCAATTTTAACAGATTTTATGATTTTCTGAAAATTTTTTGAAAAAAATTTCTTCGAAAAAAAATGCAACTGCGACGCGGTTTTTCTATCTATTTGAAATTCAAAAGTTGCATATGATAGAAGAGAAACAGACGCTCATTTTGAGTTTTCATTTACTCAGATTTGATTTGTGAATCTCGAGATATAGAGGTTTTTAGTCGAGGTAACTTTCCGGCAAAAGTATACGCAGTAGAATGAAAATTGAAACGATTTCTGGTAGCTTGAATATTGTTTTACTTAAGTATTAATTATTATGTACGTGAGTAATGTTCTTCATACTTGAAAGTCGGGCGGAAGGTTGGTGGAAATCATTGAAACGCAGCGCTCTCGGTGCAGAGTCAGTGGCGGGCAGTGGAGGGGGTAGGAAAGAAGACGCGACGAAAAGTCGAACGCTCAGGATCAAAATGAACGTTTGATTTTTTACCGACAATATCTCAGCTTCTATCATAGATAATTTGATGATTCTTTTTTTAATTCAATATAGCAAGTGAAAAGATGATAAAATATGCAGTTAAAGTACCGTAAAAATTATTGGTGACGATCTATATATGAAAAATATAATAATGAATATTTGTACATCTGTTCTAATCATATTTTTTAATTTTCATTATAAAAATGAACGTAACGCTGACTAATACATTCAACAAAAATGTTTTCTAATTCATATTGATTGATAAATATATTTTGGGAAGGTTTTGAATAAGACAGCACAGTAAAATGTTCTATGACTTGATAGTTCTTGAGGAAAAAATTTGCAAAAAACAATTCGGCGTCCAAAATGGGAAAAAAATTTTCCCATTTCGGACGCCATTTTGTGTCTGCTATTTTGAATTTCAAAATAAAACCAGCGGGTTTTTGAAGGTCGGACATCTATAACACCGTTCACAGTGGTAGAAATGCATGAAATTTTTTCCTATTTCAAAATAAACTTTGTTCTAAAAAAACATGAAAAGTTCGTTAATCTTCCGGAAAAACGGCCTTCAATTTTTCCGACTCACAATTTACGAAAATTTCCTTAACACCATCCAAAAGAGGAGGTTAAGAATTAATGAGAAATAATGTTTCATATATTTTTACATGCTTTTTTCATCAAGGGATATGAGGCCGAAAGTTTGAAAAAAATTTGTGTTATTCAGGAGGAAAAGGGTTATGGTACATCTACTGCCCACGGATCAGTAGATGTTTTGTTTACAAAGTAAAGTAGTCTTGAATAAATAGAGCACTGGATAAAGTCAGATAAATAATTTCATGTTAAACGTCAATTAGAATGGCTACAAGAATTATTGTACTCCCATGCACATCTGATGACTGATGAGTGAGGTTCATGAATATACAATTTGAAATAAAATAAAGTAAATGCCAATTTTTTGTATTCAAGTCGATTGACGGTCAGCAGTATGTAGGCGGATTGAAGTGAATGGAAGACGATTCAAAGTGAATATTTCTTGTATTCAAGTTGATTCACATGTCGCGTGCCGCTCGGGGCCTCTCCAGGCGCCACGTTACGAGAGCGCGCCGGCCAATGTCGCTTTATTGCCAAGTAGCGCGCGGCCCAGGCTAGACCCCGCCCTGCAAAGGCGCAATGCCTATGGCTGCGCGATCGCGCGATACAATGGGGCCGTATGTCGCTCGGGCACAGCCCATTGCTTGGACCCGTGAAAACGGCCTACGCAAGCACACGCAGCAGGGGTCCAGGGAACTGCAGAGGTTACGCCTGCGAGTGTAACCAGAGGGAATAAAGCCGTACCGCGCGTCCGCGAAATGTAGGTACCCGAACGGCCATCAACTAATCAATGAGTAGCACGTATGGTTTATGCATCCTCTCTTTCTAAGCAGGCGATCGTAAAACGCAGCCATGTGAAAAAGTCAGCGCATCACGATATAGGCCATGGTAAGAACCTACATCGCCCCGCAAAAGTTATGCGTCCGGTACAGTCCCTCTGCACTGCTCCGCTCTCTTGCACTTGTTTTCCGACCGAAAAGTCATCGCCCCATCCTGGCTCACGCCAAATCGGGAAACGCGATCGGTATTTTGAACCCGGTAGAATTCTATTCAAAACTAACCGCTACTCCGCGCGTCGGACGTAACACACACTTTGCTGTATGTAGGCTGATTGGAGTAGATTCAAGTCAATTCAAAGTCAATACAAGTGTTTCCTATCCAAGCGCATTAGCGCTAAGCAGTTTTAGGTGGATTGTAATCGATTGAAATCGATTCGAAGGTAATGTCAGCTTTCCGTATTGAAGTCGATTAACACTCAGCAGTATGTAGGCGGATTGAAAGTGATTCAAGTCGATTCAAAGTCAATGCAAGTATTCCCCATTCAAGTGTATTAGCGCTAAGCAGTTTTAGGTGGATTTTAATCGATTGAAATCGATTCAAAGATAATGTCAGTTTTCCGTATTAAAGTCGATTAACACTCAGCAGTATGTAGGCGGATTGAAAGTCATTCAAGTCAATTCGAAGTAAATGCCAGTTTTTTGTATTCAAGTTCATTCACGGTTAGTAGTATGTTGGTGGATTAAAATTAATTTAAGACGATTCAAAGTCATTGCAAGTTTTCCGTAATCGAGTGGATTAACTCTTAGCAATATGTAGACTTATTGAAACCTATAAAGTGAAAATGGAAGTGAATGCGACATTTCTGTATTCCAGCCGATTGATGCTCAGTAATACAAATAAGGATCTGAAGGGGTTCCAATCGATTTAACTGAATGCAGAATTTTTCTATTCAAAGTAATTGGCATTTAGCTATATGATGACGGATTAACATCGATTCAATCAGATTCCAAATTGATGTGAATTTTTAAAATTCGTAACGATTGCCAATGCATATACAATATTTGAAATAGAATCTGAAAGAATGAGATTGAATTTAATACTAAAAAAATTCATTCCCGTCGATTGGATTCATTTCGATTCAATCGGATTCTTGTTTAATCTGCCAGGTGAAATGGATATACTGACCGAATAAAAAAAGACTGAGATGGATTGAAATTCAATCGATTAAAATCTTTCTGAATCAGGTATTTTTATAATCTATAATACTAGTAGATGAGCTACGCGAGTTCGAGCCCACGTAGCTCATACGTATACGAGCGCCTGTGGAGAGGCCCATGTGGACGCCACCCGCGAGCGTCACCGCTACTATCGGGTTTGAATTTTTTGGGTGGCCCTGAAAAGGGCCGATTGTTCGTTGCTACATGGCTCTGTATCCGCATAGGCTCGGCGCGGCGCTGCGGTGCGTCTCTGACGTCCGCGCTCCCTCCTTACGCTTTTTCATGCAAATTCATCTCTCTCTCTCTCTCTCTCTCTCTCTCTTTCTCTCTTTCTCTCTCTTATTTCGTTTCAATTTTTTGTAGCTCTGAAGAGGGCTGATTGGGTTTCCCTGGGATCGGGGAGAATTTTACGTTAGAAAAATAGCTCTGATAAGAGCTGGTTGTATTTTGGGGGATAGGGGAGACAAACTCACGCTTTATATAGCTCTTAAAAGAGCTGATTGTTTTGAGGGGAGTTGCTGCGGTCGCCGACTACCGCCGAGCTGCTTCCGTCGAGCTGCCGCGGTCGCCGAGCCGCCATGCTGCTCGCTGCTGCCTGCGCGATGTTGTTCCCTAACCGTCGCGCGCAATACTGGCGCGAAGAGCAGCCATTCTCTAGCACTATTAGCGCGGTGTGCGCGGCGCGGCGCTGCGACGCGTCTCCGACGTCCGCGCTCCCTTCACTATATTGGCACCGTCGCTAATACCAAGCTTGCTCCTTACGTTTAAATTAAGATTGAGGCCCTGAAAAGGGCCGATGGTTTTTCATGTGAATTCAACTCCAATCCATTGACTCAGGAGATAATGGATCTGCGCTGCTAATAATGTACTCTTTTATTAGCTTCACGTTGTGAAGTACGCAACTGGCTCTGAATGTTCCATTATGATGCGGGCATACCGTGACAACTTTTATTTTGTCTAACGGCGGATAACCCATCTCAGCAATATTCACTACGTTGGTGAATTTGAAGCATTCGAGCCAAGATTTTTGAATCGAGCCTGACACAAAAATCTTGCTTGCGTTATGCAAGTTTTCGCGAAGAGTATTTCCTATCAGTGTATAGGGGATGTTGCCAGCGTGCCACGGTATCCCATGATAGTGACGCTCGAGCCAAGTATTTTCTTTCTTATATTTATCCGTGAGTCGTTTCCAGGGGAAGGGCTCTTCGAATAAAAATACATTCGGCTTTCTTATGAGTGGTGTGATAGCCAATTCCAAGCCCTGCATATCTACGATGTACTCCAACTCACGATGAATAATGCTAATTTTTGAATGCAGATCGCTTCTTATATATTTTTACCTCCTCCTCTAAACTACTCTTCTAACATCCCCACTCATTGGATTATATTTGACAATAAGATCATGTATGATCATGCAATAAGTAGCAGTGTTTTCTGGGAAATTTTCTATAGCTTTATACTCTAATCTAACATCGACTGGTGCATTTTTTACAGATTCATTTTGCTTGGAGCAATCTAGTACAATTAGTGGTATGTGAGCAATGAAATTTGCTTTATCCAATATAGGTTCTGCATCTTTTTCATAGTAGACATTTTGAAAGTTAGTATACATATCGTAAAGCAATGCAAATTGATTTTGGGCAATATTAAGATTAAGATTCCCATATGGATAATATTGGGAGTTGAGGAATAGTTTAACGTTAGTAATGTTGTAATGATCAAAACGACTCGCATTGGCTGCTTTCGGATTTTCCTTATTAGTTTGGAAGCCGAGAATGACGAAGCGTAGCTATTCCATCTGATTTGATGTCCTAACTGTCCTAATATGCTTTTCCGTGGCGGGAGTCTTGGATATTCGAAAAGCTCCCATGATCGAAAACTCATAGTGAGAGATTTACCCTTCTGTAGTTGTTTGAATAAATTAATTTCACGACCATCCGAGAGTGACACATAAGGCATGAGCCATTCCATTTTATTCAGTTGAATTTGAATATCTTCGAATACATTTGGCTCTGTAGCAGTAGCAGGAGTGCCTGTCTGGACGACTGCGTTCAGATCTGAATTTGATCTTCTGAGAATTAACTCATATTTGGTGTTCACTACGATCTTATGATAATCTTCGGCAAAACCGAGAATCATATTGAGAGGAATGGAAACATCAAAGCATCCATTATCATCACATGAACTCTTCGTAGTCTCACCAACATCTCGCCATCCTGCGTTCTCTGTATTTTGATTTGGATTGAAGGAAATCCATCCTTTCATGGGACTTATTAAGCCTACGTTCTTGCATCGGTCAATTTCAATCGCATTTATTCCATATCGAATTTCTTCGAACAGATGACAGATAGCGCTGTTTACTAAATGTGTGCGTACCACATTCGTATTATTGCGATTCAATAATCGTCCACATATGTGACTGCAAAATGGTAAAAGGCACAAATCGCGATGTTGAATAGATATGCGAATTTCATCACTACTATTGAAGTTTGAATTCGTATAGGGCTGATGTGCGTGAATCTCATAGTAAGAGATGCTCTCATCGAATTCGACGGGAGACTGAATATCTAGAATGTCTGCCATTCTTTTTCCAAGAAAAGCAACAGATAAAAAAAAGGTTATTTTCCAGCGACGTTGCGGATCCGGAGACCGATACTTATTGAAAATCGTGCGTTTGGACGTTTTATCACTTTGACGTTCTGTGAACGACTGATTGCTGTTGGCCATTGCGTACGACTTTTATACCCACGGCCCTTGAAAATTATACCCATTATGTCACTGATTTAATATGCAATCTAATTGTAATAACTTCACCGCGAAAATCAATTGAATGCCCGTCTTGATCGACAATACGTATTTGCAAGTAATCAATCGTCTTGACTGTGATAGGCAAATAGATAACTTGAGATGGTATCTCGATGATCTTGTATTCTGGTGGAACTGCAGGGAAGAACTGATGAATAGTGTGCACTTTCTCTCTATTTATATAGGCACCACCAGTGATATTACATTCAACTCTGATGGAATTAACCTTGAGAATTTTTACAGGACAGACTCGTGAGTAATGTCTTTATTTAAAATTCTCAGAGTAAATCCCAATAGACTGCCTATTGAATTTTTCCCGGTAAAATTAATATCTCTATCACACTTTATCCCACTGCAAAGTGTATTATTGTTGGCTTTCAGTTTTTATGCAGATATTTTTTGATTCCTTCGATCTCGTAGCTACCTATTGGTAGAACTAATTCCTCACCTCCCACTATCTTTTAATACCTCCCACTATTATTCCTCTCATCGATATTAGGATAAGAATTGGATGTTGAAAGCTCAACTAAACCGAGAACGTAATTTTTATCCGATGAAAGTTCGATTGGTGGAAAGTATTGTGCTTCGAGAATCGACGAAGTATCTGATAAATTGAGTGTTATTGAATTTATGACTGTTCAATGACAAATGAAGCTAACGAGTATACGACTTGACTTTATATACTTTTAAACTTTCCGCTCAAAAACTGTAGGCACAAGTGTCCACAGTTATAGGTTCCAAAGTCTTGATATCTCAATGTATTATATTTTACTCGATCAACTCGATTAGTTTGAGACCCATCCCGAACTTTAATTTTAATTTCATTGCATTAGTAACAGCCTTCATTGAAACAACAGCTCTGCATTAATCCAGAATGGTAGAGACCATCTCGATCCATCTTTAGATATCACTGGCCACAGCTTCTCCAATGGTGACGGCTTGCATCGAAGCCAGAAGCTTCTCCACAGTCTCATCGTAGTAGATAGTCGAATGCATTTTGACAGTTTACGAAGAGAACTAATCTGGAAAAAAACGATGTAGTTAGGTGCTAATGGAGCGAACATAAACGATAATGATAGGGAGGATAGGGTAATTTTGATAGGAAATGGAAGTTCAATGGAAGGATTGAGTTATTGATTCGATATTTATATTCGATTCAAGAGAGCTTTGGACGAATCCTACAAAAATTGAGCGGGGAGGGGCTCTTTTCTACTTCAAAAATTGAAAATTATTGACTAAAAATGAAACTATTCTTCATATTCTATTGTAGATTATAGAAAAGTATTGAACTATTTCCATCTTTTATGATATAGTATCAAACTTTACGCCGAACTTAAAGTTATAGTATGAAAAACTCACTAACAGAGAGAGAGATTCAGATTCAGATTCAGATTAATTTTATTTTCTGTACATTATGTTGTACAATTTACAAATAGCTTATTATTTAAAATTAGATAACTAAACTTATATTCTTAAGTAATAATAATAAAATGCAACGAGGCCCGTTGCAGTATGACCGCCATACAGCCAAGTATGTCGGGTGCAAACGTGCAGGCGCCAGACCGCCGGGCACCCCTCTCCGCGAGCGCCAGCGCGCGCACACCCAAGCCGCCGCACCGCCCGAACGGGTATATAAGGCCGCCCGCCGTCCAACTCGAGGCAGTTCGACTCAGCGGACTCGAGGTGCTCTCGAGCCAGCTGACCCGAAGCTCTCTCTGCCTACGGGTGCTCCGTGGTCGAGTGACTCCCGGGATAGCTGGTGAATCCGCTCCTTCGAACTCCATCCAGTGCACGAGGTGCTCTCGGCAGCTGGACCCCTGACCCCCTCCGGACGAACGTGGCTCATGGGTGCTCCATAGCCTCCGCGACGGTGAGGGCTAGTGCATGAGGTGCTCTCGGCAACTAGCTACTTCGCCTTCCCCCCGCCGCGACCCGGGCTCATGGGAGCTCCATAGCCCCCGCGCCGTGACCGCGCCCGCCCGACACAAACACTGGGTGCTCCAGGTTTGCCGCGATCACGACCCCGGTTTAGCTAGCACTGGGTGCTCCAGGTTACCCGCCGGCCGCGGTACGTCCTCCCGTAGAGTATAACATTGTAAGCGGACGTACCGACCCCCTGCCCCGACACGAAACCCGTTTAACCTAGGATTGAGTCTAGCTTGTAATTTTCAAATGTAAATCAACGGACGATCAATTTCTGCCCACAGGAAAGTGACGAGCAGTTACAGGACGCCGTCTTCTAATCTTATTATTTCCAAATAAATACTTGTACAAATTACCTGTTCTTTTGTCATTCAAAGATCCCTGTCTTATCATTCCAAAGAACCCCGGTTACAAAAATAGTTAGTACATAATTTGTTTATTCAAGCTGGAGTAGGTGTGAGTAAAGCCGGAGTTTGAATGAATGAAATGAGGGGGCGTCAGTAATGAGTGATGGGAGCGAGTTCCAGAGATGAGCTGCTGAGATATGGAAGGATTTTTCGAATGACTTGGTACGGGAAGCAGGTATGACCAGTGGCGCGCGACGACCACCCCTCACAGGACGAGTAGACGTGTTCTCATAAAATAGGTCCGCGAGGTACTCTGGTCTGCCAGATCTGAAGATTTTGCAGAGCAGAGTAGCTTTGAAATAATCACGTCTCAACTCAGTGGTGAGCCAACCGAGTTCTCGTCTGTAAGGGGTGATGTGCTCATTCCTCCTTACACCATAGACGTATCTTATACCAGTGTTGACAAGCCGCTGTAGGATAAGATTCTGCTCATTAGAGAGATCGCAGTATACCAAGGAGCAGTAGTCAATAAGTGGGAAAAGGAGTGCTTTGATGAGGTGTTTCCTGAGGGCCGAATTCGCACAACCGCGGAACCTATGGAGCCTATACATCAGGGCGTTGGTTTTTTTGCACACCGACAACACATGCTCCCTCCAGGAGAGAATCGAGTCAAGAGTGACCCCAAGACTGACTACCGAGGATTCAAGGTGGATGGTGAAACCATCGAGGTTCAGTACCTGATCAGCCTGCTCACTGATACCACTCATGTAATATCTACTGCCAAAGACTATCGCTTTCGTTTTAGATGCGTTTAGCTTGAGGCCATTGGCAGTAGCCCAAGCTGAGATTGCGGCAGCATTTCGGTTGAGTTTAAATAGCGTCGGTATCAAGTCTTCAGGTGAACAGTAAATGTAAATCTGTAGATCGTCTGCGTAGAGTAAATAGTGCACGTCAAGGTCAAGCCACCGCCCCACATCTCCAATGTACAGAGCAAAGAGCAGCGGGCCAAGGACTGATCCCTGCGGGACGCCTCTGTTCAGTGGCAGAAAATTAGTGAAAGATCCATCATCTCTTTTAACACACTGCTCTCTGTCTGTCAGGTATGACGCTATCCAGCGAATAACCCGCATGGAAAAGCCAAGTTTGTGAAGCTTCCGAAGTAGGGCAGTATGCGAGACAGTGTCAAAGGCCTTGCTGAAGTCAAATAGAAGTAGTGCCGTAAGTTCTTTCGCGTCTCGAGCCGTACGTATGTCTTCGGTGAGCTTCAGCAGAGCCGTTTGCGTACTATGTCCTCGTCTGAAACCTGACTGACGCCCATCCAAGAGACCGTTTGTTTCCACATAGTTACTGATCTGGTTAAAGACCAGTCTCTCAAGGACTTTTGAGAGAAAATTAAGTAAGGAGATTGGACGAAAATCACCAGGGGTTAGGGGGTGCGGTGTTTTGTTAAGGGCAAGGACGGCTGCTTGTTTCCATGCAGTAGGGAAATGAGCTTGTTGCAAGGACGTGCTGAAGATTTTGCATAGGATGGGAAGGAGGGAAGGGAGTGCTGATACAAAGAATCTCTGCGGGAGGCCATCAACTCCCACCGACTGAGTACTGGATTATTGGATGGCCACCTTGATCTCTTCAGGAGTGATCTCTGAGAATTGGAAACCAGGTTCCATCGAGGTCTGCTCAAGCTCCTGAAGAATTGAGGCTAAGGGAGAGGCAGAGTGATCGGTTGCAATTTCAGTGAAGTGGGAGTTCAGTTCCTCCGCAGAGATATTTCCATGGGTGTTAGTAGATTTCGGTACTAACCCAAGGTTTCTAAGTTCCCGCCAGATCTCCTTACTGTCAGTCAGGCCCTCCAACCGACATTTATAGTAGTCCAATTTAGCATTCTGTAAGTGCTCAAAAGCCAGATCACGCGCCCTTCTATATGCCAACAGATCATGTTGTCGTCGAGTTCTTTGAAAGTGTCTGTAAAGCTTGTTTCTGTTTGCGATCAAGTCGTCTGTATGTTGTGTATGCCAGGGGTCTCTCTTTTTACTATTTTTGAATGTTTTGAGCGGTGCGAATCGGTCTATAGCCGATTGGAGGTTAGTGTATAGGCAGTCAATGTCATTCTCCACGCGACGGTCAGGGCCATCAATCACGGACCAGTCGCAGCCGGCAATGTAGGCACAGAGGGCTTCTGCATCAATATTTTTAAAGTTCCTATAGCTGAACGAGCGTGCCTCAGGCCTAACCACCGTAACGTTGACCGATGCCGCAATGGCATCATGACCGTCGATAAAGGGAGCCTCAGATTTCCAGTAATCAGTCACTGTGTCAAGGGCGTCTACGAGGCAAAGGTCGAGCCAAGTATCTGCGTAACCTCTGTGAAACGTTGCGCCGTAGGGGATGGAATAAAGCGATAGTTGGTCAATTAGTTCACGGACAAATTTGGCATCAGCTGAGTCTGACAGCTGATTGGCATTGAAATCCCCCATTAGTAATTTTGTGCTGTAGTCACTCAGATAAGTATTGAGGTCACTCACGAAGTCGGAACCATCCACGAAAGGAGCATGTGGAGGACGATATACAACGCCAATGGAAACAGACTCACCAGGAATCCGCAGCTCGCAGAATAGGTACTCCGGGAAGCCAGGCTGCCCAGTCCAAGTCGTGGATGTGGCACATAGTTTAGTAAACGTAAGTGAATTATGAATGTATAGAGCCACGCCACCGCCTGTGGTACTGCGGTCACTCCTGAGCAGAATATATCCATCGAGCGTAATCATAGGATCATTATCCTTGATATCGGAGCTCAGCTTAGTCTCAGACACGCATATTAGGTGGAACAAGGGATGAGAGGCCACGAAGTGTCTGATTTCTCCAATGTGAGCCCGAATGGAGTTGGCATTGAAGTGACAGACCCTGAGATCATCCAGCTTACCTAGCCGAGTCCTAGCTGAACATGATGGAGAGATTGAGTGTGAAATAGGTGGAATGTATGAGAGTTTACGGTGGGAGAGGAGACTAGGATTATGGAAATCAGTAGAGTCATGTTGAATCACTGTGCCGTTAAAAAATGCTCGAGCTCTTCCTCAGATCCAATGCAGACCGCCGCTTCGCCTCTTCTTCTCATGAAGATCTGTCTACTCTGGACGTAGGTGACCGGGCGAGGATTCAGGTCACGGGTTCTGGTACGTACCAAACGATGCAGCCTGAAAGTCTCACCAGGCAGGAACTCGTGTGACACGCGGAATTGCTCCAGTTGATTGGAGAGTCTGGGCCGTTAGTGCCGTTTGAGAAACAGCCGTTTCCGCACTAGCTGGCGTGCGCGGTCTGAGAATGCGATCCGAGATAACATCACGCAGCTCTAGTTCTCCGTAGCTAGCCTTGAGGCCAGCAAATGCGAGTCTGCGAATGGCCCTCACTTCCTCTGTAGTAAGGCCAGAGATGACAAGGTCAGATGACACAGCAGCAGCAGCCGCAATGGCAGACACACGTGAGGAAATGGCAGCTTGCATCGTTGTACGAAGTTGTCTTACTTCCTCAGTAGCAGACGCTGATGAATCGCCAGTACAGGAGCGAATGTGCTCGTCGAGTTGAGCTCCAAGTTGAGCTTGGCCCTGTGTTAGAGTGTTCTGTTGCTGTTGAAAGATGTCCATCTTACTCTCAACTTTTTCAAACCGGTTAAAAAGATCGGGTAGCTGCTTTAGCACTTCAAGATTCTTGGACAGATCATCAAGCTTGGATGTAATAGTCTTCGTAATTTGCGATGTGATGGTCTGCTCGAGTTTCAATATTCTCGATTCAAAGTCAGCTCCAGAGAGAGTGTTACTCAAGCCGTTCTCAGATGACAAAGAAAAGAGAGAGTCTGCCTGACTGGGCTGAGATGCGGCAGAGTCCGGACGACTACGAGCAGCTTCAGATGGCAGTGTGCTGTCTAGGGTTAGGTTGATGTCAGCATTTCCTATTTGTTGTTGCGGTGCCACGAATGGGGGCTGCGGCATCAGGCAGACGTAACAGACTCGTCTCATTGCTCCCTTTTCATCCTGCATATCATATATGTTCTGAATGCCACCACATGTATTATGGTACCGGCCGCCGCATTTCATGCATTCCTGGTGCACAGTTCTTGCCCTAGGAAGTTTTCCACATCATCCACATAGCGAGCTATCACGTTGGGTAGGCATAGTAGGGCAAAAAGTGTGAAGAAAAACAGTTAGTGGAAAATACTCAAGTGCGACACCAGGCGATGCAGAGTGGGCCTAAAGTGCGTCCACGAAAATCAGCGCGCAGCACGGTCCAATGCAGGATAGGCCTAAGGCGCATAGGACAACAGGTGTGAGATTGCAGGTGTTCTAACCTCAAACACACAGGACTTGTTTACGCAGGTTCAACAACAACAACGACACGCCGGTGTCCTTTTTTTACTTGTCGGACAAGCTACAAGGTATTCGACGCAAACAGAACACTTTCAGAACTTTTCTCTCTCTCTTTAAACTCAGAAAATAGCAGGAGAACTCGCGAGCAGTATCGCACCGAGCCGAGAGAGAGATTGATTGATTGATTGATAATCGTATTTATTATGCCAAGGTCAGATCGACCGAATGGCAACTTAGAAAAATACATTTGCAATATACATTTACTTCGTTTAGTTGCTGTGCTTAAAACATAAGAATACAATCCAAGGGAAGTTAACTAACGAAGTATTTAATAATACATCACAGTTTCACGTTCATGAGAAGAGAATAGAAATTTATCATGACAATTTACAAATATTTATGAATAGAATCTCTCAACGATTCGCAAATCAGTATTCCGAGAGTAGCAACACTTATAGCTAAGAATTATAATTAATTAATTATATACACAATTAAAAATAAATTCAAATAGCGAAGCTTTGTTAGGAGGGGGTAGATTCTTGTGGTCAATTTTCCTCACTTCCAGAATATCATCCTCGAAGCGCGATAAATCTAAGTGGTTTAGAATAACACAAGCTATCTGTTTGGGGGATTCCTGTACTGATATCGGGATACCGGTGATTTTCATTTCAGTACTAGGGGGTGCGCTATTTTTTAATGATTGTATCTCGTTAATCAGAAGCTCGTTTTGAGTTTCGAGTATTTTTATTTTTTCACCTTGGGATTTTAGAGCGTCTACAGTATTATCAATACTCGCTGATAGACTTTCAAGACGGTTATTTACTGTTTTATTATTGTCTATCATAGAAGTAGCAATGAACTGAAGCTGTTGGGATGTGTCTAGTTTCTTCCAGTCAGAGGGTAGGTTTGACATGTTGCAGGTCTGTGATAAAGTTAATGGAGAAGCTGAGTTCAAATCGGGTGGGTCTTCAGCTATGGGAGGGTCCAACGTAAGGTCCAATGCCGATTCGATGCTACGCGTGGAATCGTAAACCGACGGTCGCGCTGATTTGCCTGAGGTGAAGCTATTGATTTTCAGGGTTTTATCTACAGCTGAGGGTTGATTTTGATGAGATACGTCGGAAAACGAACGTACACAACAGTGGTCTCGGGGCTGGTTACTTAGATAGCGAGCGATGCAACGAGGGTGGAATGATTTTTTGCATAGTTTACATGAGTGTACGTCTGAACCTATCCTCTGTTTGCACTTCCGACACGAAACCATAGGTAAATTAGAGTAATAAATATTCTCGCTTACAGCTATCGGGCGGAACGAGGTGTCGGAAGGTAAACATACATCTATTCTGGCTTGTTTTGAAATGGAATAGTACGATGCAATATGTATTATTGATCGATCGATATCAAGTTAAAGCGACTTCGTAAATAAGAAAGCTATTTCGAGAATAAAATATGCGAATGAGAAAAACGATAACATTGATGGACTCGTACTGATAAATAATGGACGAATAAACAAATGACAATATAAAATTTTAGGCTTGGGCTCGAAAAGAAATCTTTCGTCGATAAAAAATTATTTTCAATCACTCGATTGTGCAGTCACTCAATTTAATTCAACCGTGTAATAATCACGTAGCCTTATTGGCATATCGCAATTCGTAGTTCTCAGCAAAACTCACAGAATACCGATAACTTCATGGCAGGAGCGGCGATGAGCAGCGATAGGGCCTAGGTGTTATTTCCCAGTCATGCGATGCGATGACGACAGGTAAGCTGACCGCCGGTATACACGTGATACATGTCGACTTGTAGTCGCCAATAGTGATGTAGAGCTGAGTTTTCGGGTTGTTGACAAAGTTGGTGACTGTTACGATCCACTGGTTACTGGCCAGGCTGGCAGGTGAAAATGGCGACAAGACGTTTCAATCAAACGAGCAATAATGCAGGTATAAATTCAGTCTCCCTGGCTCGAATATGCAAGCCTAAGTGATTATGCTCGATGCGCGTGAGCCACTAGGAGTCTGAATCACCTGCAAGCAAAGTAAACTCGAAAAGACGAGCGTGAACACCTATTTCAGAGAAATAATTGCGGAGCGTTGCGAAACACGTCTGACTATCACGGTGCGCCTTTCTCCAGATCTATTGCGGAAGACACCACCGTGCTTGAACTCGAGGTGGTTCGCCTTTCTCCAGATCTGGCGCGGGAGACACCACCGTCATTGGACTCAGAGTGGTGTGCCTTTCTCCAGATCTGGCGCGGAAGACACCACCGTGCTTGAACTCGAGGTGGTTCGCCTTTCTCCAGATCTGGCGCGGGAGACACCACCGTCATTGGACTCAGAGTGGTGTGCCTTTCTTCGGATCTGGCGCGGAAGACACCATCGTGCTCGAACTCGAGGTGGTACGTCTTTAACTAGATCTGGCGCGGGTGACACCATTGTGCTCGAACTCGAGGTGGTGCGCCTTTCTCCAGATCTGGCGCGGAAGACACCGCCGTGCTTGAACACGAGGTGGTGCGCCCTTCTCCAGATCTTGCGTGGGAGACACTACCGTGATTGAACTTGAGGCGGTGTTTCTTCTTCCAGATCTGGCGCGGAAGACACCACCGTGCTCGAACTCGAGGTGGTTCGCCTTTCTCCAGATCTGGCGCGGGAGACACCACCGTCATTGGACTCAGAGTGGTGTGCCTTTCTCCAGATCTGTTGCGGAAGACACCATTGTGCATGAACTCGAGGTGGTGCGCCTTTCTCCAGATCTGGCGCGGAAGACACCGCCGTGCTTGAACACGAGGTGGTGCGCCCTTCTCCCGATCTTGCGTGGGAGAGACTACCGTGATTGAACTTGAGGCTGTGTTTCTTCCTCCAGATCTGGCGCGGAAGACACCACCGTGCTCGAACTCGAGGTGGTACGCCTTTCTCCAGATCTGGCGTGGAAGACACCACCGTGCTCGAACTCGAAGTGGTTCGCCTTTCTCCAGACCTGGCGCGGAAGACACCACCGTGCTCGAACTCGAGGTGGTTCGCCTTTCTCCAGATCTGGCGCGGGAGACACCACCGTCATTGGACTCAGAGTGGTGTGCCTTTCTCCAGATCTGGCGCGGAAGACACCACCGTGCTTGAACTCGAGGTGGTTCACCTTTCTCCAGATCTGGCGCGGGAGACACCATCGTGCTCGAACTCGAGGTGGTACGTCTTTAACTAGATCTGGCGCGGGTGACACCATTGTGCATGAACTCGAGGTGGTGCGCCTTTCTCCAGATCTGGCGCGGAAGACACCGCCGTGCTTGAACACGAGGTGGTGCGCCCTTCTCCCGATCTGGCGCGGGACACACCACCGTCATTGGACTCAGAGTGGTGTGCCTTTCTCCAGAGCTGGCGCGGAAGACACCACCGTGCTTGAACTCGAGGTGGTTCGCCTTTCTCCAGATCTGGCGCGGGGGACACCACCGTCATTGGACTCAGAGTGGTGTGCCTTTCTCCAGATCTGGCGCGGGAGACACCACCGTCATTGGACTCAGAGTGGTGTGCCTTTCTCCAGATCTGTTGCGGAAGACACCACCGTGCTTGAACTCGAGGTGGTTTGCCTTTCTCCAGATCTGTCGCGGAAGACACCACCGTGCTTGAACTCGAGGTGGTTCACCTTTCTCCAGATCTGGCGCGGGAGACAACACCGTCATTGGACTCAGAGTGGTGTGCCTTTCTCCAGATCTGGCGCGGAAGACACCATCGTGCTCGAACTCGAGGTGGTACGTCTTTAACTAGATCTGGCGCGGGTGACACCATTGTGCTCGAACTCGAGGTGGTGCGCCTTTCTCCAGATCTGGCGCGGAAGACACCGCCGTGCTTGAACACGAGGTGGTGCGCCCTTCTCCAGATCTTGCGTGGGAGACACTACCGTGATTGAACTTGAGGCGGTGTTTCTTCTTCCAGATCTGGCGCGGAAGACACCACCGTGCTCGAACCCGAGGTGGTTCGCCTTTCTCCAGATCTGGCGCGGGAGACACCACCGTCATTGGACTCAGAGTGGTGTGCCTTTCTCCAGAGCTGGCGCGGAAGACACCACCGTGCTTGAACTCGAGGTGGTTCGCCTTTCTCCAGATCTGGCGCGGGAGACACCACCGTCATTGGACTCAGAGTGGTGTGCCTTTCTCCAGATCTGGCGCGGGAGACACCATCGTCATTGGACTCAGAGTGGTGTGCCTTTCTCCAGATCTGTTGCGGAAGACACCACCGTGCTTGAACTCGAGGTGGTTCGCCTTTCTCCAGATCTGGCGCGGGAGACACCACCGTCATTGGACTCAGAGTGGTGTGCCTTTCTCCAGATCTGGCGCGGGAGACACCACCGTCATTGGACTCAGAGTGGTGTGCCTTTCTCCAGATCTGTTGCGGAAGACACCACCGTGCTTGAACTCGAGGTGGTTCGCCTTTCTCCAGATCTGGCGCGGGAGACACCACCGTCATTGGACTCAGAGTGGTGTGCCTTTCTCCAGATCTGGCGCGGAAGACACCACCGTGCTTGAACTCGAGGTGGTTCACCCTTCTCCCGATCTGGCGCGGGAGACACCACCGTCATTGGACTCAGAGTGGTGTGCCTTTCTCCAGAGCTGGCGCGGAAGACACCACCGTGCTTGAACTCGAGGTGGTTCGCCTTTCTCCAGATCTGGCGCGGGGGACACCACCGTCATTGGACTCAGAGTGGTGTGCCTTTCTCCAGATCTGGCGCGGGAGACACCACCGTCATTGGACTCAGAGTGGTGTGCCTTTCTCCAGATCTGTTGCGGAAGACACCACCGTGCTTGAACTCGAGGTGGTTTGCCTTTCTCCAGATCTGTCGCGGAAGACACCACCGTGCTTGAACTCGAGGTGGTTCACCTTTCTCCAGATCTGGCGCGGGAGACAACACCGGTGCCTTTCTCCAGATCTGGCGCGGAAGACACCATCGTGCTCGAACTCGAGGTGGTACGTCTTTAACTAGATCTGGCGCGGGTGACACCATTGTGCTCGAACTCGAGGTGGTGCGCCTTTCTCCAGATCTGGCGCGGAAGACACCGCCGTGCTTGAACACGAGGTGGTGCGCCCTTCTCCAGATCTTGCGTGGGAGACACTACCGTGATTGAACTTGAGGCGGTGTTTCTTCTTCCAGATCTGGCGCGGAAGACACCACCGTGCTCGAACCCGAGGTGGTTCGCCTTTCTCCAGATCTGGCGCGGGAGACACCACCGTCATTGGACTCAGAACGGTGTGCCTTTCTCCAGAGCTGGCGCGGAAGACACCACCGTGCTTGAACTCGAGGTGGTTCGCCTTTCTCCAGATCTGGCGCGGGAGACACCACCGTCATTGGACTCAGAGTGGTGTGCCTTTCTCCAGATCTGGCGCGGGAGACACCATCGTCATTGGACTCAGAGTGGTGTGCCTTTCTCCAGATCTGTTGCGGAAGACACCACCGTGCTTGAACTCGAGGTGGTTCGCCTTTCTCCAGATCTGGCGCGGGAGACACCACCGTCATTGGACTCAGAGTGGTGTGCCTTTCTCCAGATCTGGCGCGGGAGACACCACCGTCATTGGACTCAGAGTGGTGTGCCTTTCTCCAGATCTGTTGCGGAAGACACCACCGTGCTTGAACTCGAGGTGGTTCGCCTTTCTCCAGATCTGGCGCGGGAGACACCACCGTCATTGGACTCAGAGTGGTGTGCCTTTCTCCAGATCTGGCGCGGAAGACACCACCGTGCTTGAACTCGAGGTGGTTCACCTTTCTCCAGATCTGGTGCGGGAGACAACACCGTCATTGGACTCAGAGTGGTGTGCCTTTCTCCAGATCTGGCGCGGAAGACACCACCGTGCTTGAACTCGAGGTAGTTCGCCTTTCTCCAGATCTGGCGCGGGAGACACCACCGTCATTGGACTCAGAGTGGTGTGCCTTTCTTCAGATCTGGCGCGGAAGACACCATCGTGCTCGAACTCGAGGTGGTACGTCTTTAACTAGATCTGGCGCGGGTGACACCATTGTGCTCGAACTCGAGGTGGTGCGCCTTTCTCCAGATCTGGCGCGGAAGACACCGCCGTGCTTGAACACGAGGTGGTGCGCCCTTCTCCAGATCTTGCGTGGGAGACACTACCGTGATTGAACTTGAGGTGGTGTTTCTTCTTCCAGATCTGGCGCGGAAGACACCACCGTGGTCGAACTCGAGGTGGTTCGCCTTTCTCCAGATCTGGCGCGGGAGACACCACCGTCATTGGACTCAGAGTGGTGTGCCTTTCTCCAGATCTGGCGCGGGAGACACCATCGTCATTGGACTCAGAGTGGTGTGCCTTTCTCCAGATCTGTTGCGGAAGACACCACCGTGCTTGAACTCGAGGTGGTTCGCCTTTCTCCAGATCTGGCGCGGGAGACACCACCGTCATTGGACTCAGAGTGGTGTGCCTTTCTCCAGATCTGGCGCGGGAGACACCACCGTCATTGGACTCAGAGTGGTGTGCCTTTCTCCAGATCTGTTGCGGAAGACACCACCGTGCTTGAACTCGAGGTGGTTCGCCTTTCTCCAGATCTGGCGCGGGAGACACCACCGTCATTGGACTCAGAGTGGTGTGCCTTTCTCCAGATCTGGCGCGGAAGACACCATCGTGCTCGATTTCTTTTCTTTCTTATCGCTTTCGTACGCCGCTGCTGGTATGCGCGATTTCTCTCTGGTCGGCGGCGGCTCGTACCGCGAGTCCAGGTCTCGGAGCTTTTCGTACTCCCTGCCCGCTCGTTCTAAATCTCTGTATAAATTTATTCCCATGTGCAACATAGCACTTTTATAAATTGGAAGCAGGTTCCGAAAAGCTCTGTCGACCTGCCTCGCCTCCGTAGGTACGACCTTAAAGTATCGGACGATTGATTTGAACTTTGACAAGAATGTTGAAATTTTTTCCGATTCGTGTTGTTTACGCGCTCGTAGCTCTTCCCACACGTCTTTGTCGTCCATCTCGACCACGAATCTGTGCCTGAAGGCTTTTTTGAATCTGCGCCACGTTCCGATTTCCGCTTTCATCGTCCGTAACCAATCGGCTGCGCCCTTGTGGAGTACGCTCGGCATCGCCGCCAGCAACGCAGAGTCAGGAATCTCTACACTCGATGTGTAGTCTTCCAGTCGTTCTAAAAATTCTAATACGTCCACCGATCTGTCGTCCGCGAATCGTAGCTCCCAGTCGCGCATCGATTTCATGCACCCGTGGCTCATTTGTAATGAGCTGCGCTCTACTGTGTTCGTTCTCACGTTTGCGATCGGCGATACCAGCTGTTCCGCGTTAAGCCCGTCCCCGTCTGAATCTGACAATTCTAACGCGTTATTATGGTTGTTCACGTCCGTTGATACCGGCATTGATACACGATGTTTCGAGTCGCGTACTGGGATTTTGCTCCACTCGGTACGTGTGCTCGTTCTCGCGTTTGTCATTGATGGTATTATCGGCCACGCGTCGAAGTCATCCTCATCCGACTCCGACGACGCCAGCACATTCACGTTCATATTCGGTTGTACCGTATTCGACACGGGACCCTTTGATTTGCGCGTGTTGATTTTTCGTCGCGCTCTCTGCTCAATACGCGTGCTCGTTCTTGTATCAGACTCGCTTCCGCTTCTGGACGACATGTTCGAATCGTCCAGTTCGTTCATATTGGGTCCGGGTACAATCCGTTTCGGCCGCGCACCCTTCCCTGATGTTGGTCCTCCCGACCCACCTGGGAGTGCCGATCGATTTTCGAGAACAAATTTTTCAAACGCCGATAAAATAGCTACCCCTTCCGGAAGCTTTGGGTACTCGAGAATGTCCGCCGTTTTTCTACTGGTCTGGAATTACGGAATAAGCAGCAAAAACCTCGAGAAAGCGATTCATCTTCGGGATCGCCCACTGTTGTTGCTCTCGTCACCGTTGCCCGATAGCCTTTCAACCAGAATTAACGCCTTGGCTAACACGAGTGAATCCGACCCGGATTACGGATTGGTACACTCGGAACCAGGAAGCAGAGAGGTCTACAAGGCGGCTATTCAAGGGCGAGCCTTCGTACGAACGAGGTTAGCGAGCGACATTTCAGATGCGGCAGTAAAGGTGTTTGCGAGGTTACAACGGTTCTTCTTTTAACGCGAGCGTGGTCGGGCGACGAGCATTTCCGCTTTTTAAGGTCTGGCACGCACAAGAGGTCGGTGTTTTGTGGTGAGAGTGTCGCTGGAGAAGACGGTTATTGGCGTCAATATTATTGGGTCGTTTTACAAATAAAGTTTGGTGTTCATTTATTAACTCGTATTTTCATTCCCAGTGCCTATTATTTTATTACTATAAGACATAAACGTCCGTGGAGAACACGGTTACTTCGGCGTATCAACGCCCAGATTGCCGAGGGTTTCTCCTGCCTAAGAGTCTAGCGTTCCCGATTAAGTTGGCCGGCAGATATCCTGGCGCCCCGTATAGATACGGGTATCAGCTGGTGAATAGTGTAACGAATATGGGCATTTGCATAGTTATAACTTTTATTGGTCTTATGTCAAATTGTATTTTTTTAAAAAGACAGCAAATTACTATTGATCAGAACTACCCGAATCTGAGCAAATGAAAGTACAGAAATCAGTTCATATTTGTCCTGATAAGTTCAAGTACATTTCAACCTTTTATCTACCTACAATTATTTGTTCACGTATGACTAGATATGTTTCTTTATTTCATCTTCAATATTTTGGCATCGATTTTACTGAATACAGTCTTGAAGCATTGAGAAATAGTTCATTTTAACATTCCTCGTATTATATTCCTCACTCACCGGAGCAAGAAGAAATTTAGTGAGAAAAATTGATTTTTACCGACGGTAGTCATTTTGAATTTCTTCAGCCAGCAGGCTAATCTACCATTTTTCATGAATATAATCTTTATATTTCCAGAATGGGAATGTGTACTATTGAATCTTGTATATTTCTATCTTCAAGATAAAATTGTTATACAACTATATTATCTAGATAGTAAATGGCGTTCAAAACTGAATTTCAGTATTCACTAGTTTTACCAACGTGAATATGAACTGCAATGTATTAACGGGGAGAGAATAATTTACCCACGGATGAATAATTCTGATGCGTTTTGTAGTTGTAGAGTTTATCACCGCCGTATTCATTAATAATTAATTAATACCGTAATGGCCATAGGGCCTAGAGAATGATAACAATGAAAGGAATGGCGCGCTCGAGGTGGTGAGGCTCGTGTGCGCGGGAATGGGATATTTGGCGGGAATAGCGTGGCAAAGAATAGGCGGGTCGATTCTGACACACACAAAACTTTATTCAATAAATCTAAAAGGAACAAAGTTACACAAAAAGGCGACGAGCCTTGGGTCGCGTCTCGCGGACCAGAGCGAGAGAGAGCGTGAACACGCGGTGGCCGGAAGAGAGAGAGATGGTGTACGAGCGGCACTTACTCGGCGCTGTGTGTAGATCCGGCTCTGGTCATCTCGGTCGCAAGCGCACGGGTGGTGAGCTGGTGGACCTCGGGGATGTCGGTCGTCGTTCTTTCTAGTCCGCGGTAGCACCTCGGGGCGGTCTCGCTAATCGAGGGCACGTGCTATTGCGCGCAAGGGCCGGCAATAAACTGATAAGCTTCCGCCGCGCGCTGGGCCGGCCGAGCTTACTTCGTCCGTCTTCGGCTGACGTCACGCGGCGCGATGCTCGAATCTCGTTCGCGACGCGGTCTCTCTCTCTCTCTCTCTCTCTCTTACCTTTGTCGGCAGGGCTGGCTCTCTCACTGGGCGCTGAAATATGACTGAATGACATAAATATAAGGCGAATTATATTACCTGATGAAGAAATATCTCACAGGGCCTGATATAACAAATAGTTATAATTAATAGCCCGTGACAAGCTAAACAGAAATCATCATTATGTCTGACACTAAATTTCTCTCACTAAATTTTTCCTTGCTCCGGCGAGTCAGGAATAGTACATAAGAAATGGAAACAAAATGAACTATTCCTCAATGCTTCAAGTCTGTTATCAGTGAAAATTGATGCCAGAATATTGAAGATAATATCATAAAACTAGCCGGAAGCACTCACTCAGTTATCGCTCGTTTCATTCATTTGCTCTATCATAAATGTAGATGAACATTGAAATTTTTAATTTTATTGGTAAGTAATTCAAAGTACATACGGACACTTTACATCACCATGTATTTCACCCGTAGGCTATCAGAATGAAGGTTCCGACGTCTGATTCGAGATGTCGGTTTTTGCCTCATTTCAAAGCATTGTTTTTGAGAAAGGAAAATAACATATTCGAAAATAGATTTTGTAGCGATGAAAATTTTGTCAATCCGTAAGTATTATCTATCAGAATAGATATATTTTTTACTACATTGGATCTTGATATTATATTGCAATTTAATATCTTCCGCCAAAAATAAATGCGAAGTAGCCCTTTCTTGTTTTTGAGCCTCGTGCTGTGGTAGACAAAATTGAGATAGGTCCTCCTTAGTTAACACCGGCGGCTTGAAAAGCCATGGCGAGTGTGATTCTAACTTCAGGTAGTGGAGCCATTTGTTACACAGCAGACTGCGCTGTGTGTCGCAGACATCGCACACATTGACGACAGATACCTTGTACTAATCGCGTGATCCGTGAGATCCAAAATCGCTGATGCAATTGACTCAACATAAGCTGCGTTCCTCCGTGCAACGTGACGATGTGAAGTAGGGCTACCATGCGTTTGACAAAAGGGTTATTCGGTGGCATAATGATTGGATGGGCCTCGTTATATGGGACTGGCGCGTTATGCAGTCGACCACCAACTCTTACTGCATACTGACTGGTTTTTTGACAAACTTACGAGTTCATCTCGATAATGACTCAGCTGGATCAGTTTAAAGAGCGCTACTTCTGCTGCTCAAAGCTCCGTAGCACTTAGAAAGACTGAACGACGTTGAGCAGATGGCAATTCGGCCAACGCAGTACCTAGGAAACACCACGAATTATTTTGTTATACGACGATGATCTGAAGAGGGACTCACTGGTGGAAGACTCTGCATTCGAATTCAAAACTGCGAATGCCTTTACTTCTAATTTTTCTGACGGTCTTGTGTTGTCTTGCGACGGCCAAGAGGACTCGCTCTGAGTGAGCCATTCTGTCCACAGTTCTGTCGACTGCAGTTTCGCCTTGGTCACCCCCCGGGTTGCGAGATCCGCCAAATCATCGTGAGTTGGCGTATGTGCCCACTTTGCATCGGGCAGCAAACGCACAATCGAGCTTACACGATTGTCGATGAACGTGTGCCAACATGCCCTTGGACTAGCGAGCCTATCGAGGACCGCCTTTGATTCCGACCAACGAAAAATTTCCGTCGTTTTGTTCAACAAATTGAACTGGAGATATACGACCAAGCAGATGAGCAAAACAGCTGCGCACAGTTCGAGCCTTGGGATGGAAAGCGTCTTCGCTGAAGCGACATTGTTTTTCGACATGATAAGATATGAGCAACGACCTGGAACGACAAAGTACACGCCCGCTGCATACGCCTTCTCGAAAACGTCTCCAAATCCATGCAGTTGATATTCCGCGGCAGCTGTCAGTTGCAACCAACGAGGGATTGTGATACCCGTCAACTGCGGCATCTGGAAACGCAAATCTTGCCATTCTCGGAGTAACTCGCCTTCGATTGGCGTGTCCCAATCAAGTTGGAGTAACCAAATTTTTCGGAGGAATATTTCGATTTGCACCAAAAACGATGACACCCAACCTAGCGGATCAAACAACTTAACGACCTCCGAAAGGACAGATCGCTTGGGAAACACCTGAGGAGCCTCTGGTAACCTGACCTGAAAAGGTTATCCGACAACGGAATCCTGCGTATGCCCAACGTGGAAACAGTATCCTCGATGTCAACTAATACCTCCGTTTCACCAGCGACTGACAGCCCTTGGAGCACCTGCACGTGATTTGCGGCCCATTTGCCTAACGAAAACTGTGCTTTTGCTAGCAGTTGGATCAGCTGATCTCGCGCCTGAACAGCTTCTGCAAGCGTGTCGGCGCCACCAAATGAGTCATTGATATATGACAACATTTTGAGAATTACTGCCGCAAGAGGAAATCGATCCTGATAAACATCGGCTAAGTAAATCAACGAACGAATAGCGAGAAATGGAGCACACTTGGTTCCATAAGTCACTGTGCGCAAGAGAGAAGCCGCGATTTTTTGTAACGTGTTGAGACGCCATACTATCGCTCGCCATTTTTGATCATCAAGATTAGAGCCTCTAAGATCACCTGACAACAATTTGGAAAAAAATTGAATTTTGTCAAAAATTGGTATACATGGGTTTTCGAGGTCGCTGATTACAAATCCGGCCTCATATTTTGAAAATTGAGATTAGAGCCTCTAAGATCACCTGACAACAATTTGGGAAAAAAAATAAATTTTGTCGAAAATTGGTATACATGGGTTTTCGAGGTCGCTGATTACAAATCCGGCACTCAGATTTTGAAAATTAAGATTAGAACCTCTAAGATCACCTGACAACAATTTGGAAAAAAATTGAATTGTTTTGTCGAAAATTGGTATACAGGGTTTTCGAGGTCGCTGATTACAAATCCGGCCTCGGATTTCAAAAATTCAAATTAGTTCAAGCCTCTAAGATCACCTGACGAAAATTTGAAAAAAAAATTGAATTTTGATGAAATTTGGTTTACATGGGTTTTTGAGGTCACTGATTACGAATCCGGCCTCAGATTTAAAATATTAGAATCATAGCCTCTAAGATTGGTGACCGAAAATTTAAAAAGATAATAGATTTGAATAAAACTTAATATACATGGGTTTCTATGATCGCTGATTATGAATCCGGCCTCAGATTTTTAAACTTCAAATTAGATTGAACCTGCAAGATTGCCGACCGAAAATTTGGAAAGATAATGGAATCTAATGGAACTTGGTATACATGGGTTTTTTTCAATCCTCCGGTCTCCGATATGAAGATTTCAAATTAGAGCCTCTAAGATTAGCGAACGAATATTTGGAAAGTTAATGGATTATAATGAAAATTAGTTTCCATGGGTTTTTGAGGTCGCTGATTACGAATCCGGCCTTCGATTTTGAAAATTCAAATCAAAGCCTCTAAAATTGACGACCGAAAATTTGAAAAAAAAACTGGATTTTGATGAAATTGGTATCCATCGGTTCTTTTGGGCGTTGATTACACCTCGAGCTTTAGATGGAAATAAGCCTAAACCTTCAACATCATCGATGGTAACAAAGAAGAACCATTAAGATGGTTAACTGAATAAAGAGGCATTTATTCTACTCTGGTGTCAGTGAAAGTCGGTTGATTCCATTCAAAATAAACTTATGTGGGAAATGTAATAAGCATCGATCAAAATATGCAAAAATGTTTGTGACAAGTATAATCTTCAATACTTGTACCAGAGGTTATGCTGTTACGTAAATAGAGTTTCACTGTATTTCACTCTAAACACTGTAGATCAATTTTCTAGTTCTCATTTGTTCCGTTCTTTCAAAGGAACTTGTAGAACAAATCTACATTATATTAAAATTAATCCGTACACAAATTATGATTCCCATATTTTTCTCTTGGAAACAATGTTTTGTTAGAGTATTTTGGAATCGGGTCTGGCAGATCGATAGAGGAGCCCCAGCATTTTCATAATCTAAGGTAAAAAGTCCAGAACAATAGACGCGTGGACGTGATCTATTATGTGTAGCCGAACACGCTGATGTAAAATCATGTGTAGCCGAATTTTCGTCATACGAAAGATTTTGAAGTAATAAACAACTTGGAAAATGATGATTTGAAGAATGTTCTGTATGATGGGTCGGAAGAGGAGGTCAAGAACTACAATTTGAACTGGCTATATGTTCGAAAAATTGATACTGGGGGGCGTAATGGCCATAAAGACAATTATTCGACGTTTGAATCCAGGATAACGTTAAAAAAATAATATAAATGGGTTATCTATTCAAAGTATGATCTTGCAGATTTATAGAGTAAAATGAGCATTTTCATAATCTGAGGTGAAGAATCCAGAATAATAGACGTGGGGGCGTAATCTATATCATAGAAATTTATGCATAGTCGAATTTTTGTCATACGAAAGAATTGGAAGTGATAAACAACTTGGAGAATGATGATTTGAAGAAAATTCGGTACAATGGGTTCGGAAGAGGAGGTCAAGAGCTACTATTCGAGCTGGCTATGTGTTGGGAAAATTATACTGTGTGGGCGTATTAACCATAAAGACAATTATTCGACGTTTGATTCCAGGATAACGTTAAAAAAATAATATAAATGGGTTATCTATTCAAAATCTGATCTTGCAGATTTATAGAGTAAAATGAGTATTTTCATAATCTGAGGTGAAAAATCCGGAAAAATAGACGTGGGGGCGTAATAAATATACGTCATAGAAAACTTGCCGCGTTGCTGAAAACCATTTTTTCCAATTTTCTATCTGATAAACAATTCAGAAAATGACGATTTGAAGAACATGTGGTATGATGGATCGAAAGAGAAGATCGAGGGCTATAATTTATATGCATCATGATGTCGATTTATATCTATTTACAATAATTTAAAAGTATAACTTATCAAAACTGAATTGAATATTGAAGATTATAGGATGTTTTGTAGATTTTTTGATTAAAATCCACTCGAAAGACTCGAGTGAGCGACAGCGAGCGAGAGATCATTGCTCGTATATGAATATAATTATAATTGGGAATATACACACAAATGCATTTATTAACTCTAAACGAGCGAAAACTAGAAGAATGTAATCACACTTAAAACGGTTTTTTCTATAAAGTCAAATATGAGATGGTTTTTTATTTGGGTAACCTTCTAAAAGGATGTTTCTTTGTTACGGTCGACGATGTTGAAGATTTAGGCTTATTTCAATGTGAAACATTATGTGTAATCGGCGACCTAAAAAACCCATGTATACCAAGTTCCATTAGATTCCATTATCTTTCCAAATTTTCGGTCGGCAATCTTGCAGGTTCAATCTAATTTGAAGTTGAAAGATCTGAGGCCGGATTCATAATCAGCGAGCATAGAAACCCATGTATACCAAGTTTTATTCAAATCTATTATTTTTTTAAATTTTCGGTCACCAATCTTAGAGGCTATGATTCTAATATTTTAAATCTGAGGCCGGATTCGTAATCAGTGACCTCAAAAACCCATGTAAACCAAATTTCATCAAAATTCAATTTTTTTTTCAAATTTTCGTCAGGTGATCTTAGAGGCTTGAACTAATTTGAATTTTTGAAATCCGAGGCCGGATTTGTAATCAGCGACCTCGAAAACCCTGTATACCAATTTTCGACAAAATTCAATTTTTTTCCAAATTGTTGTCAGGTGATCTTAGAGGCTCTAATCTTAATTTTCAAAATCTGAGTGCCGGATTTGTAATCAGCGACCTCGAAAACCCATGTATACCAATTTTTGACAAAATTCATTTTTTTCCAAATTGTTGTCAGGTGATCTTAGAGGCTTTAATCTTAATTTTCAAAATATGAGGCCGGATTTGTAATCAGCGACCTCGGAAACCCATGTATATCAATTTTCGACAGAATTCAATTTTTTCCCAAATTGTTGTCAGGTGATCTTAGAGGCTCTAATCTTAATTTTCAAAATCTGAGTGCCGGATTTGTAATCAGCGACCTCGAAAACCCATGTATACCGATTTTCGACAAAATTCATTTTTTTTTCAAATTTTCGTCAGGTGATCTTAGAGGCTTGAACTAATTTGAATTTTTGAAATCCGAGGCCGGATTTGTAATCAGCGACCTCGAAAACCCTGTATACCAATTTCCGACAAAATTCAATTTTTTCCCAAATTGTTGTCAGGTGATCTTAGAGGCTCTAATCTTAATTTTCAAAATCTGAGTGCCGGATTTGTAATCAGCGACCTCGAAAACCCATGTATACCAATTTTTGACAAAATTCATTTTTTTCCAAATTGTTGTCAGGTGATCTTAGAGGCTCTAATCTTAATTTTCAAAATATGAGGCCGGATTTGTAATCAGCGACCTCGAAAACCCATGTATATCAATTTTCGACAAAATTCAATTTTTTTCCAAATTTGTCAGGTGATCTTAAAGGCTTGATCTAATTCGAATTTTCAAAAGCTGAGGCCGGATTCGTAATCAGCGTCCTCAAAAACCCATGTATACCAATTTTCAACAAAATTCAATTTTTTTTCCAAATTTTTATCAGGTGATCTTAGAGGCTCTAATTTGAATTTTTAGAATTTCAGGCCGGATCCACTATGAGCGACCTCAGAAACATATGTATACCAATTTCTAAAAGAAACCATCGAGCAAAAGCCGTTTAACGTAAATAGTTAACTTGACATATTACATTCTGATGACATGTAAATTACGTGAAAATCACCTAATCATTGAAAGAGACGCACTACGACTATCACATAGCGTGCATAAGACTTCTCAAGAGATCTGTGAACTGAACTTTTATGTGAAATTCAAAACTCGCCTGAGTTGGCCCCTTTTTGCACGGACGGTGAGTTGGCCCCTTCTCGCACGGACGGCGAGTTGGCCCCTTCTTGCACGGACTGCGAGTTGGCCTCTTTTTGCACGGACGGCGAGTTGGCCCCTTGTTGCCCAGCCAGCGAGTTGGCCCCTTCTTCTTCGGGACGCTGAGTTGGCTCCCTTTTTGCTCGGAGGCGACGATATGAAGCTTTGGACCATCGGAGTATGAGGCTTTGTTTATAACCGAGGCCTCGAAACCAGATTTAAAAGATTCGCAGTCCTGAAACTTACCAGAGAAAGTTGGGATGTTCAAGGCCGGAATCGCGTGAGAAATCGCGTAGGTTGGGCCGGAATGGCGGATTTCCGTAGCAGCACGCAAAATGTGCTATGTTGGGAAAACTTGACTTGCCAATAACCTTTCAATCAAAGCCAACGCGCCTCAAAGCTGGCTTTGCACCATTATGCTAAATGATCTAATCGGCATGACGCTTCTGCAATGTATTGTTCGCATCTTTACGAGAGTAGTAGACGGTCCCGTTTGTTCGAAGACTTTTGCTTCGATTCGCTTTTCTGCGCACTATCGTTGTCAATCATAACGCTGTCGTTCGCTTCTAAGTGCAATCGCCTACTACTTGGTTTACATTATATCTGCGGACTTTGATTTTTCATCACATCCTGTAATACGTTTGGTAATAGCAAGTTTCAGAAATTACTGATATTTCTAGGTTTTTTCACATTTATGACATCGTTCGCTGACTCATCGAGTGAGCTTACCTAAGCTTCTATACGCATTGTTCACACAAGAATCATGAATTCTACATGCTCCCCTACTATTGATAGCATTTTCACTCTTTATGATTATCTAATTCGCCACTAGTGCACATGTTATCTGAAATTCAATAGTATACGATCAATAGATTATTCAGCTATAGTTGTTTCAAACTCATCATCAACATGTCTCACTCAATTTATAGTACTCTCAATTAATATGTTTCATCAGCGCACACTTCTCAACATTACAAATAATGGTATTTCATTACACGCATTACTGAATGAACTTCCAAGCCCTTTAGGGAGGGCTCTCATCTAGCACCTCAAAAATGACCCATTTTTCTTTATTTTTTTTTTCTTAGAAGGAATTAAATAATGGTATGGAACTTTCTCACACGTATTTATATATTATTCAAGTATACAAAAAATTCTTTTTATTAAAAAATAATTATTATATAGTAAGTTAAACACACGTTTATGGGCACGCCTCTAAAAAAAGTTTCCGCATGGTGGGAACTCTAGAGCCTCCAATTTCTATCTGAAATCAAAAAACCGCTGCCAAGTGCCTTAGCAGTATGCTTTCTCAAAGAGGCTTCAACATCACCCACAAACGCGTTCCAAACCTGTATTTTCACCTTTCCACTAGCGTAGGTACTATCATCTATTTTTCAAAAATTACAAAAAAATTATTTAATCAGTTCAATTCCTATCTTTGTGACTGTGTAAAGTGTCGTTCTTTTTCAATTAACCAAACTATGTCACGAGTGTTGATGTCTGCCCGGGCTCTTTTATTATTTGATCAAATGCAACAAAGCAAACGGTTCTAGGTTCTACACGATGCAAGACATTTGGACCTGCATAATTTTTCGATCAATTCATCTCGTGACTGTCATACGATTTAATAGCGGTCAAAATCGATCCGCCCTGCCCTAAAGTCCGTATTTAGCGCACTTGAAGACTCATTCTGATCATTTTCGACGGCTGAAGTTGGAAATGATCAATTCAAAATCTATTTTGATCATTTTCGACGGCAAAAGACACCAAATTTTCCCAATTTTCTCTAGAGAAGGTTGAAAATACTGGAAACGAAACTTACATCAATTTTTTTCCCCATCAGCAACGGTTGTTAGGGCGGTGAACAACGGTTGCTAAAAAGCTAATTGGGAAGATTTTGTCCTTTACCGTCGAAAATGATGGAAATAGGTCTTAAATTAATAATTTCCAACCTTCGTAACGGTTGCTAGGGAGGTAAACAACGGTTGCCATGAAGAAAATAGAACAATTCAGTGTCCTTGGCCATCGAGTGTGACTTAAAACTGATTGTCCGGCTTGCCTCAATGAGCACTCATAAGGATTTGTGAGAAAACACGTTAGAAACGGTTGCTAAGGAAATAACCAAAGGATTTCGCTGAAAATCGAACTCGTGATAGATCTTGCCACAACTAACCGGTGTGCGAAATTTCAGCAAGATCGGACCATTCCTTCGAAAGTTATCCTAGACAAAAGAAACGAAAAATTTTACACCTTAGCAACGGTTGCTAGAGAAATAAACAACGGATTTTGCTGAAAATCGAACTCGGCCGAGATTTTGCCGCGACTAACCTGTGTGCAAAATTTCAAGGATCGATACTTCTGGGTCGATTTTTGCCCTATTACAAAGCTTTCTCTTTGAGAAAGCAAAACGAAAAAGTTTAATAATACTGGGAAAAGGTTGAAAATTAACAAAATGGCGGACTTTTTTTTGCTCTTAAAATCGATACAGAGACAAAAAATGATAACAAAATTAATGGATTTATCGGTATAAGCTCCCAGGAATTCAATTGCCTCCAAAATAAAAAAAAATCAAGTCAATCCCTCAATTAGTTTTTGAGCTAGGTTTCCTACCAGTTTAAGAAAAGTCGTTTTGAGATAAACGCGTTTAAAGATTCGGTTTACCATAACAATAACGTTAATCATAGATTCCATTATTATGCTATAACTTTTTTGAGAGAAATATTTCGGTCACACGCTTTTAGGGGCATATTCTACACATCGTAAGGTATCAAGATCAGCAAAAAAGATCAATTTTTTGAAATTGCTTGATGAGAACCTCCACTCAAATTAGTTGACGAATAATCATTTATTACTGTTTTCAGATTATTCAACATTAAAATGAATCTATTTCTTTATATTACTTAGGACATAACAAATTGTGTATACATAGTGGAGAAATATGTATTGATTCTAGAAATTTATATTAATTTTAGATTAGAATCATTGCATATTTCTCCACTATGTATACGCAATTTGTTATGTCCTAAGTAATATAATAGGATGACTTTTAGAAAGTTTTGCTAGATAAATTGTTAGAAAAATCCATGGATCAGCGTCGTTGAAAGAGTTTTGATCTGACGGATTGATAGAGCTGATTGAGCGCTCTCCTCTCCATCGTGAAAAATTGAAAAATGTTGATGCGTGGGAGTTAATTTTATGAAAGAAAATGTACGTTTTATTAGCGAGAGTTATTAATTTGCAATATAAGATTAAGATGCATCACAGTAAAATATATATTCATTCAGATGAATATCACTCAAATTTTATATATGAGTTCCTCCCCAAAGGTCGAGCATCAACAACGGCACTCACTTGCAAGTGAATCTGCGTTCTATCGATTATAGAACAGAGATTGGAATCCAGGAAAGAGACATTATGGGATCGCATGTACCTGAGTTCCCATATTGGTTACTCTATTCAGCAACATACTCTTGAGAACAATATGCCGTGAACAAGAAGTAGTATTGGTCGATATTTAATTGAAACCACACGAATCCAAATCGTTCGTCATGATCGATCTGTTTATAAGTATGATCCAGCAGAAAATTATGCCAGTATGAAAGATATTGTTGTTGGGTCTATGGATAGTAGTTGTAACAAGTGTCAGTCTAGTAAAAATAGTCCGTCAGGCAAAATTATGAGTTACCGTTCACATAGAGTTCTGAATCACAATTTACGTAATTTAAAATCTAATAACAAATCCAGGAAAACTCTGTATATTTTAGTTCGTAACGGAATTGTGTATCTAGTGATCACACTTTTGTGGGAATTTGTTCATATTAGCCAATTTCATGAATAAATAATTTAGGACTAACTTAACTAATTCTAGGACTACTCTGGATACTTTGTTAATATGATAAGCTAACTTTTGCTGGGTATGAGATTCATATCCAGGTGATCGAAAACAACTTCTGTTTAATTTAGAGTACTTAAGTGACTATCATGATGGTCATATGACTACCTATAATCTTGGAAATATTTTTCTTGGAAACTTCAAGTAATTACCAGGGAAAAATAATTTTATAACTATTTTTGCCTAGAGGTCATTTGATGGATGAAAATAATGTTCAATGATAGTTATAATATGGCGAATATAGAGTCAACTTTGAGTCTCTGGCAGCATGGGTGATAGGGCCCAAAATGATCTGGGAAAATTCTGGTGACATCATGGGACCCCAAAGAGTCTCCAAAAAAACTTCCAGAGTTTTGGATTCTTTTTTCTTACTCACTTGACGGAGAATCACCTATATATATATATATATATATATATATATATATATATATATAAGGTTTGATTGATCTCAAACCATTACGATACTGAAACTCTTCATTCGAACATTAATGATGTTCCGAACTTTGAAGTTTGATCGAGTTTTCATACTATTAACAAGTTTCTATGCATCCTTATTTTCCAGGTAGTTTTCCACCCAGAATTCTTATCTTCAACAAATCCACTTTTTGGCTTGGACTATGAAGAATTTGTTCGAGGCTGTCATCTAGGAGTTTTTCCATCTTATTATGAGCCATGGGGCTATACTCCAGCAGAATGCACTGTTATGGGAATACCTAGTATCACTACAAACCTATCTGGTTTTGGATGTTTCATGCAAGAACATGTGGCTGATCCTATGAGCTATGGAATTTATATAGTTGATAGACGATTCATCAGTTTAGAAGCGAGTGTCCAACAACTTGCTCAGTACATGTTTGATTTTTGTAAGCTAAATAGACGGCAGAGAATCATACAACGGAATAGAACAGAGCGCCTGAGTGATTTACTGGACTGGCGGAATCTCGGAATTGTAAGTATGTATTATAATACAAATGGGAGATGGATTCTGAAAGAACACTCACCAGAGTCAAAAGAATGCGTTTTATCCATAATAAACATAGTGGAAGAAGATACGAATCTCGTGACGAGTAGAGAATCTTTCTACTGTAGAAGCTCGGGTTCTAAATCCAAGCTATGGAAGTATCGAGTTCAATCTATCTTCTGACAAGTTCATATTGACTCTCTTCCGATATATGGACAATTCTACCATCCATCTAGGACGATTTTATGTTATATGGTGTTTTTTGTTACCCAAAAGCTGGAAATGAAAAAAAACACTAAATATGAAAAATTTTTCCTCGACTCTCAAATGCGTTGATAGAGTTCGATTAAGCACTCGAAAATGGAGAAATAAAAGTATGGAACATTCATGTGTCACCCGTAGAAAGACCATAAAAATATCAATTATATTGAAAAGTAAGAACGTGAACAGTTTAAAATTACTCGTTTTTCCCGTGGCACACTCAGGAACAATATTGAAATCAAACAAAAAACCTTGTGAATCCTTATTCAGGATCTGATTGAAATGCCTAGTAAATGCTGAAGTTATATTTTGTCTATATGGGGAGTTTCACGTCAATTCTTTTCCGGCCGGTGCGAGGATACTAAATCTTCTCATTCTCGTCACTCGTTTTGGACTGTATAAAATGAATATCGAAATAATGTGGAATATGTTATCGATGTATATTTCCCTTAGATTTTCGATGCCAGAGTTAGTTTTTGAAAATTTTTATTTTTTATTAAAATAACCTTCAACGGATTGTATCTTAAAAAACCGTTTCTATCTCATTTTTTTTATTAGTTGCATATATTTGCTGGTATATATGTGTGAAGAGAACATATACATATTTTTCGATAAATAAATAGATTTTTTCTGGCCAAAAAGAATTTTTTTTAGTTTTTTACGCATAACTTTTTTAGCAGTATGTGAAAGTCGTGCATACACTTGGAATACTCATTCTCGGGGTATCCTCTACCACATGTGAAATTTTCAAGAACGTGCTTACAAATTTATTTTCATTTCTTTTTCAAGCAAAATCACTCTAGTTGGTAGAATTGCCCATATGCGTTTGATTGCTTCCTACAAGTATCCTGGTGTTACGTTCGTAACACGTACCCGTCGGTAAGGAATGGACAGGTTTAATGTCCCTGCCCTACCGCTGAAACTGGGTCGCCGCGTCTCCCATTACCCAGGGAGTAGCTCGTTTTCGAGGCGCGCGACGTTCAACTCAAAGATAAGCCTGCTCGCGCGCTTCACAGGGCCCCGTTTCCTTTTTTTGGATTTCCACCCGGAAACATTCCCGGAAACAAACTTTTGGGAATTCAATGAACCACGCTCCGCTATCAAAAACAACTTCCCTCAAAAAACCTATACTATGCTAAAAAATAAGAGAAAATACATCCCTTACTTTTATCCATATAGTGAGAAAGAAAAAATTACAGAAGAATCCCAAAAAAGAGCGGCCGAGCGACGACAACTGTAAGTCGCGCCATCACGAGCTCTCCGCGAGCGAGCGAATACTCGGCCACGTGGCCGAGTGGCCCTCTGCGCGTACTCGCGTTTGAAGCATGAGTGAATTGCTGTTGTACCTGAAGAACCTTCTGTTGTCAATGAAGAGGCTTAACTTTTTATATCTACACGGAGAGAAATTGGTGCTATGAAATGAAGTCCCTAGCGCCAAACACAAAACATACTACCCGACATCGTTTATATACCCCAGGTACAACGTTTTATGTAACAGTAGTCCAAATTCGTTGCTACTCGGAGAGCGGCACGCGGCCAGCGCAGGGCGACTACGCGATTTTCAAAAATGAAAATCGCGATATCTCAGCTGCCATTGCTCGGAATGACTTGGAATCCCAGCGATGCTGATGATGATGTTATCACGTTGGCCAAAAAGGTCAATCGAGCGATACAAAAAAATCGGCAAACAAAGCAACTGATTTTTCAACTTTGACGAAAAAAAGTGTGTGAGGAAAGTCGAGCGAAGAAAACTTCTCGCGACAAAGTTGTTCATTTGGGTTCAAACAGTACGCACACCAAATTTCAGGTGGATCGGACCAAAACTACCAGAGTTATGAAGGACAGAAGAAAATTTGTCGTGATATGTACGCGCGTATATATATATATACATATACGCCAACGTGGCCGCCGGGCGCTGCTATCTAAGGAGCAACGAATTGTGACTACTGGTACATAAAATATGAACCCGGATGCTTCATTTCATAGCACCAACTTCTCTCCGTGTAAAAATAGTCACGCGTGACGAATTTAATTTGATTACCCACCCCGCACCCCCGACCAGATCCCCTCTCTCGTCGCAGCCGAGAAACCTCCACTGTTTCTCGGCACACTGAGCTCTCACCGCTTTTGGGTATTCCCGTTAATCATGAGGGCGAGATAAGTGAGGGCTCATTGCACGTGGTAATTACCACCGAACCCTAAAAATCGGCGTGAGCCACAACGTTGGATCGCGAGTGCCGAACGATTCCTCCAGAGTCCTTTCCCCCCGCTCATCCTAATCCCGGGGAGGCGATGACTACGCGAGCAGCGACGTTCCTTACCTGTATACGAACGGCTGGGAGTCACTCCCGAGACCCTTGGCGCGTCGTCTGCTTGCGAGAGCCGGTCGACCGACCTGACCACGGGCGGGGAGCGGGGCCATTATCATTAGCTCGGGGTGCGTCTCCTGCACAACGATAAGTTTAGGATCCTCCTCGTTGCAAAGGTTATTAGTATGCAAATTCTTTGGGAAAGAAAAGGCAAAGATAGACTACGGTGAAATTGCACTCATAATCAAGTTCACTCATATTCCTTCCCTAATAAATGATTCCTCGATTAAATTAAGTAATACCAGTAGAATCTTCTTAGGTAAAGTTACGGGAACCTCTACGACAAATACTGTAACTTTCAACGAATTCAATCAGAAAAGTGGCTTCAAACCTGAAGGAAAAAATGAATTATGTTCTGAGGCGACTAGTGAACGCAATGAGGAGCGATCCAGAGTCACTGAAAAAACAAATTTTTGTGTGACTAAGGAGCCGATATTTGTCGAAATCCGAGCAGTGAGCACACGATATAAGAGATAAGGGTGAGGAGCGGAAAGAACGCACCAGTACCAAGATCACAATATATATATATGTGCAAGAGAAGAATTAATTTCCAGCAATGGGCGACGAGGCTCTTCCGATACCTGCAAGTGAGGAGGCGACAACGCTGCACGCAAATAGCAAGTGAGTACAAAGTAACCTCATGGAAACTATAGAAACGCTACAATTGATAATGCACGAGAATGATAAACTGGGGGAGGAACTATCCAACAGAATGAAGGAGTACAGTGGTCAAGTATTGGAAAGAATGCGCCAAGACTTTATATTCACTGGAATATACAACGAAGTGGCCTTCACTTTGGAAGAACTACGCAGTGAGATAGGAGGGAGAAAAATAGGGGAAGCGACTGCTTTACCTTCAATTCAACGCGCATACGAGAGTTTATCTCAACTAAAACTTATCATCACAACCAATGCAAGCCTGAGGTAGAAAATATTGAAAGTGTTTTGAAACTTAATCATACCGAAAACCAGGATACAATAAATAGATTAATATAAAATTTCAGCTATATTTTCCATTCGAATGAAGAAAAACTTACATACGCAAATGTATAAAAACTAACAATTCCAACAAAAGACGAAGTCCCGGATACAGGCAAACTATTTAGATTGCCACCCGCGCATGAAGAAGAGACAGCGAGGCAAGTTCAGGAACTTATGGGAAACGGCATTATTGAACACTCAACTTCTAGCTACTGCTCACCGTATTTTCTGATCCCTAAGAAAGAGGACATACATGATAATAAACAATATCGCATGGTAATTAATTACAAGAATTGAACGACAAGACATTAGACGATCAGTTCCCTCTACCAAATATTAACGATATCCTTCCCAATTGGGTCAAGCTGAATACTTTCCGGTGTTTGACCTAGCGGCCGGTTTTCACTAATTGAAAATCGACGAACGAGATCGCCATAAAACAGCTTTTGCAACATATGATAGCTTATTTCAATTTAAGAGAGCCGCTTTCGGTCTCAAGAAGATGCCAGCAACATTTTGTTAAACACACTTGTTCTTGCAGGACTAATAAATAAAATCTCGTTCTTCTTTATTGACGACATTATAGTATTTTCAAAAACCATGAGAGTACATATCGCGAGGTTAGAAATACTGTTTGCACGATTAAGAAAAGCAACTTTGAAGTTGAAAACTGAAAAACCTGAAAAAAAGAAGTATTATACCTTAGACACGTAATCAGCGTGGACGGAGTTAACCCATTAAGTCCCAGATTGCAGAAATTTTATTGGTACTTTTGAGCTCAAATATTTTGATGAATAAGACGGAAGGTTTATTGCAAAATAGTCATTCCTACTATTTTCGGGTATGCTCTACACGATACAATGGTTAAAAAGACTACAAAAATTGATTTTCAATAAATAATTAACAAATTAAAATAAAAAATGCAATTTTTTGGAGAACTTTTTTTTTTCAATCCAAAATCAGAGGATGAAGGAATTTTATTTTTTCAGTCGCAAATATGCACAAGAGTGCACAAAATATTTGAACTTTCCAAATTCCTTGATTTTTTTCGACTATGATTTTTTTCAGCAAAATGGCGGCCAAAAAACGGGAATCAATATTTTGGATTTCCATTTTATGAATATTTTAAAGCATTCATTTTCATATTCGATATATTCCTTTGAAATTCCGTTTACGGGGGTTTTCAATGTCGCTGATAACGATTCTGACATCAAATTCTCAAAATTCTGGATCCAAGATGGCGGTTTCAAGATGGCGGCTGACGATTTTCCACATTTTTAGTCGGAGAATCGTGAAAATTTGGAATAATGGGTTTTCGGGGGCACTGATGATAAATCTGACATCAGATTTTCAAAATTCCGTATCCAAGATGGCGGTTTCAAGATGGCGGCTCATGATTTTGTACATTTTTAGTCGGAGAATCGTAAAAATTTGGACTAATAGGTTCTTGGGGGCGCTGATGATAAATCTGACATCAGATTTTCGAAATTCTGTATCCAAGATGGCGGTTTCAAGATGGCGGCTCATGTTTTTGTACATGGATAATTTTCTATATTTTCAAAATCTCGTTATTTTCATCTTGTAGCCGTCGTTTTCATACATGAACAGCGTCGACAAAATATAGATAAAATGAAGATTCAAATTTTTTGTTTCCGATTTCAGTCACTATTATGCTAAAAAAATCATAGATGAAAAAACTCAACATTCTATTTCAGCAGTAAAGATTCAGAAATCCTTTTATTCACATTTTCACGAACCTCCAACTAAAAATATACAAAATCATGAGCCGCCATCTTGAAACCACCATCTTGGATACAGAATTTCGAAGATCTGATGTCAGATTTATCATCAGCGCCCCCAAGAACCCATTAGTCCAAATTTTCACGATTCTCCGACTAAAAATGTACAAAATCATGAGCCGCCATCTTAAAACCGCCATCTTGGATACGGAATTTTGAAAATCTGATGTACGAGTTATCATAAGCGCCCCCAAGAACACATTAGTCCAAATTTTTACGATTCTCCGACCAAAAATGTACAAAATCATGAGCCGCCATATTGAAACCGCCATCTTGGATACGAAATTTCGAAAATCTGATTTCAGATTTATTATCAGCGCCCCCGAAAACCCATTATTCCAAATTTCCACGATTCTCCGACTAAAAATGTGGAAAATCGTCAGCCGCCATCTCGAAACCGCCATCTTGGATCCAGAATTTTGAGAATTTGATGTCAGAATCGTTATCAGCGACATTGAAAACCCCCGTAAACGGAATTTCAAAGGAATATATCGAATATGAAAATGAATGCTTTAAAATATTCATAAAATGGAAATCCAAAATATTGATTCCCGTTTTTTGGCCGCCATTTTGCTGAAAAAAATCATAGTCGAAAAAAATCAAGGAATTTGGAAAGTTCAAATATTTTGTGCACTCTTGTGCATATTTGCGACTGAAAAAATAAAATTCCTTCATCCTCTGATTTTGGATTGAAAAAAAAAAGTTCTCCAAAAAATTGCATTTTTTATTTTAATTTGTTAATTATTTATTGAAAATCAATTTTTGTAGTCTTTTTAACCATTGTATCGTGTAGAGCATACCCGAAAATAGTAGGAATGACTATTTTGCAATAAACCTTCCGTCTTATTCATCAAAATATTTGAGCTCAAAAGTACCAATAAAATTTCTGCAATCTGGGACTTAATGGGTTAAGCCTGATCCAAAGAAGTTAGAAGCCGCAAGCAAATTCCCCTTACCCCAAACACCGAAGAACATTAAACAATTTTTAGGATTAGGGGATTATTACAGACGATTTATACATGAATTTGCTGAAATAGCAGAACCAATCACGGAATTATTGAAAAAGGAAGCAGAGTTTGTATGTTCAACGCAGATAGCGTTTGGAACCCCGAAACAAGCTGTGCAAACAACCACTTTTGAGCTTGCCAAATTTCAGAGAATGGTTCAATTTATATACAGACGCATCTAGTTACGCAATAGGCGGGGTATTAGGGCAAGGAAAAATAGGTGCTGATAAGGCTGTACATATGTGTCTAGAATATTGAATGGTTATGAAAGAGAATATGACACATATGAGAAAGAAGCCCTAGCCATACTGTACTGTATAAATCACTTCAGGTCACATCTTTTCGGAAGAAAATTCAAACTCATTACGGATAATGAGCCACTCGTTTAGATGTAAGCCAGTAAAGATCCTAATGCCTGCGTAACGAGATGGAGACTGGCATTAGCAGAATTCGAATTTGAGGTCATCTAGAGGCCGGGTAAAACAAACGGCACCGAAGCGCTCAGCGGAAATCTGATTCATGAAATTCAGGAAAATCCGAGCAAAGTAAAAGAGGTAAGAATGATCACCCGAGGAAACACTGGCCGTGAAACAAGGCAGATATATGAAGACGCTATACAAGCCCTGGCGCCACGCAAAAGACGGGCGAGGGAAATAGCAGGTAGCCAAGCGTTAGAGCAGATAGCCTCAACATACAACGACGTGCAGCAAGCATCAAGCGAGGTGCTTGCAATCTCCAGGGTGGAGGGAGCAGACACCGAATCGGCAACCATCGGAGCGCACGCCGAGCGAGCGACCCTAGATACATGTATCAAGCAGATATCGGCGAACGCAACTAATCGAGGAAGAGCATGCGTTCAGCAAACAATTGGGCTTGAATTACGCAGCGAGGTGTTCGAAACGGAGCGGGAAAATATGCAGCGGGAGAAATTAGATTCAAGCCTAGAGAAAAGCTCCTTCGAAATATTAGAATTCGATTACCCACTCGAATTTGTCTCAAACAGTGAGACAAGAGATAACATCGTACATTGTCGAGAATCGATATTCATGAAGAAAGATAACTGGGCATATTTCGTGTCAACAAAGGGCGAGCCATGCGATGACGACTCCCGACACCTAAAAATCACGAATGAATTGCCGGTACTTGAAAATCTTCTCGAGGCCAAACCAAGAATGATGAAAATCAACAATAAAATACACATTATCCTTCTCATTAGAGGAGAAGATCTCGTATCACTGTCAAAGATAAATTCAAATCTGAATCAATTTATAGAAAAATTGTCTCTGTGGATTAAAGAGAATACAATACTCACTATCAGCTTTGCAAAATCTAACGATACAGAGGGATTACAATGGACCGACGTAATAAGAAAAATTGAGAAATCCTTTCTTGATAGTCCAACTTGAATAACTATATGCCAAGGCATTATAGAAGTTCCGCAAACCGAAGATAAAGAAAAAATTATTAATGAAGCACATTGTTCTGCAATTGGAGGACATCGTGACGTAAGTAAAACAGTAAGAAGAATCAAACAATATTTTATTAGAACAACATGAAGGAGGATATTTTGCACGCATTGCATGTATGCTAAATACTTAGTATGAATCAAATGGATATTTTATGACGTTGCGGGATGAAGGTGGGAACGTGATGCAGGAGGAGGTGAATAATTGAGACTTATTTTCAGTAGTTTTGGCTGAAAAGGCTTTTTTTGAGGTTTCCTTTTTTGAGGGTTCCTCAATACAATGTACATGAACGTACGTATTAGTTTTGCGATTGGACCTCTAGGAGCCGAGAAAAAAAATCCCAAGTACTTTCTAAAATTTAAAGAAAAATTTTTTTCTGGATGGTCGATACGTCATTGAGCTCGCCATAGAGAAATGAATTAGAATATTAATTTACAGCCTCGTACGATTTTTTTTAATCATGTTGTAAATTAGGTAGGCTACCCTCTTAACTTAACATTCCGAAAAGCCCGCCGTAATACTGATAACTTTACAGATTATGGTATGCCATTCGAAACTCTATTTCAAACGATGGTATTTGAATAGGTGCATTTCAGATGAAAGAGTATGAAACCTTCCTAAAAGAAGGAACAACTTTCTGACAAGTAAAGAAAGGTTTCTGAGGTATATATTCATATCGATGTACATGGGACGTTCCACGTCAAGTGAGCAAAGTCAAAAAATTTTGTGATTTCGTTTGGAAAAATCATTGATATCCATCACCAGAACACTCAACATTTTTTTCAGATTTCTATCTGCATGTATGTGCAAATTATCACATGCACTCATAACCTCAATTTTCCAAAATTAGACATCTTTCCCAATTTTGAGAGCTCAAATAGTCTTTTTATACATGTGAAAATTAAAAATAAGATGAGAACAACTGTTATGTTGAAGTGAGGATAACCCTTGGAAGTAAATGTTATGTTAGATACTGGAAAGTTCATGAAAAAAATAGTTTGACACCAGGATCCTGCACCCTGATTGGCTACTCTATTGATCAAACATGTTTGAACCAGTTTGGCTCTGTTTACATACTTATTTTTGACCTTTCAAGTTAAACGTACATACGTCTGTTCGATAGCTTGGAAATGGTCTTATACATTTTTTTGAGAAATTCCAATATTTTCTGCAATTAATTTTTTTAATCTGCAATATTATAATCCCTTTCTTATTAGTTCCAACATATAAGGTCAATGATGGAAGTCACAGTGAGGATATCATGCTTTCGGGTCATCGATTCCAGCCAAACTCTACAGATATGTTCCCTGACACTGGAGCAAGCTACCGGTAGAGTTTAAAGTTCCAGCGCTGCCTTGTTCTAGACCTACATATGATTTGAGACTAAAGCAGCTATATATAGATATATATCTGCGTTGATTTGTCGTAATATCATCAAGAATATGGTGTGTTTTACTTTCTTGGGTACTATTCATGAATATTAACTCATAAAATTGACTCATATTGCGTAAACTGTATGGCTAAGATTCAAACAGCCATTGACGCGTTATCTCAAATCACACATCTGGTTAATATTAGCCAATGTCTTGGAAGTAAATAACTTACAATGAGATTTGAGACCAACCGTCAATAGCTGTTCATACAGTATGAGTGACTTCCATGAGTTAATATTCATTAATAGTAGCAACAGAGTGAAATACAATATTTTCTTGATGAAATTATGAAAACTATGAGAATTCCAGATAAATCAAAGCAGATAGCTATATTTATGTACAGCTGCCTTAGACTCAACTCATATAAAGCTCTAGACCAAGGCAGCACTGGAACTTCAAACTCTACCGGTAGCTTGCTCCAGTGTCAGGGAACATATCTGTAGAGTTTGGCTGGAATTGATGACCCGAAGGCATGATATCCTCACTGTAAGTTTCAGTTTGAATGTTATGTTGGAATTAACTGCTAATTAATTGTGAGGTGCCATACTAAATGGGCGAATAGAGCCAAACTGGTTCAAACATGTTTAAATGATAGAGTAGCTAATCGGGATGGAGGATTCCGGTGTCAGAAAATTTTTTTTCATGATCTTTGCAGTGTTCAGCATAACTTTTGTTGTCATCATTTTTTTCATTTTCACATATATAACAACATTATTTGGGCTCTCAAAATTGGAAAAAAGGTCATATTTTTGAAAATTCAGGTTTTGAGTGCATGTGATAATTTCCACATACATGCAGATAGAAATCTGAAAAAAATGTTGAGTGTTCTGGTGATGGATATCAATGATGTGTTTAAACAGGTTAATGAATAAAATTTTGACTGTGCCCACTCGACGTGGAACGTCTCATATATACAAATGTATGTTGGAACAAGGTTCGGCTTCGTCAACGATTACGCGTAGCAGCAAGACGACCGCCAAAGGATCGCAGGGTCGATACTTGGCTAGGTAGTCTGTTAGGAGGAAAGAGGGGGGAGCGGAACACAAAGTCGTGGCACGTCAATTACGATCTACGAAACAGGCAGTCGTAAGTATGCAGCTGCTTGTGCGTTTATACTATTGTTGCGTACGATAGCGATACTCGTCGGCACTTGCAGCCGACGAGCGGCCCTCAGCGTCAATGTGACGCGAAACGTTTAGAAGTCCACGGCAGACCTTCCGGCAGTCATGGCACGTGTATTGTTCTTAGCGTAATAGACGCCTAGTAACTTTTAGTCTGACGAGGAGTACTTTCGCGCCTCAGCTTTTCCCGTTCCACCGAGACATCCCTGAACGAGAACGGAGCTCTGCACCACGCCGCATCCGTGAACAAGCCGGTCAACGGGTCGATCTGTTGTCAAGTTAGCCTGGACGTGTGCGCTGTGCGCTGAATCCCTTCACCCAAGCCTCCCAAGCGAGGCATGAATGGAGCTCAGCCCTGCATTGAGGGACATGACGAGCAGCAGCTAACAAGAGCATTCCACATACAGGATCGTGATCATCGTATTCTCTTTTTCTCTTTATATAAATGAAGAATTAAGGAATTAGAGGTCTGAACTGGTGCCCGTTCGCACCAGGCTACTTGTTCGCGCACTCGTCTTGGGGATGACTCTAACTACCGGGGCACTCCGTATTGATTACGGGCGCCGGGAATGCCTCTGCTAACTCTACAAGAGCATGGGCCCATCACGCGGTGGGGACGGCCGACATTAAATTCGACTGAAGCCACAATAAGTTTGGTTTGGTAATATATGTATGCACGTGTGTTGGTACATAAGATTCAAGATCTTATATACGAGTGTACATATAATTTAAAGTCTTATATGTGTGTGTTTTCGGAATTTGAGTTTATAAATGTATTAAAAATATAATGTTCAATAAATAAAATATTTATTACATGATTAATTCGACTCTCCTTTCAAATATGTATTACTTATTTCATATGTATAACAATCAAAATATGTTTGCAAATCGCTAAAATGCATATTTACAAAGGCATTTGAGATAGTGTCATGTCAATTGTACGAAAAAAAATTGAACAAATGATTTTCATGTCGCTGAAAAATGGCAATATTGTTATTTTATTAACAAATTGTTGATTTAGACTCAACTGAACTTAATACGGGTAGCATTCGATTTACTATATTCATTTAAAACAAAAATCATCAAATTATCTGTAGCAGAAGCTGAGATATAGTCGGTTAAAGATCACGCGTTCACTTCGAACCCGCGCGATCGAATTTTCTTCGGTTCTTCTCATCTACCCCCTCTACTGCCGCCACGTCGAATTCCACTGCCGCCGCGCCGAACGTACCGCGTTTCGATGATTTCCGTCGATCCCTCTCTTGTTATTTGAGTATGAAGGGCATCACTCACGTACACGATACATTATACTTGAAAAGATTATTCTTTAGGCTATACAACTTTTACTATCGTTAAATTCCAAGTAGTTTTGCCGTGAACGTACTCCAACTTTGAGCTTCTACGTTTCGGAACCCAGTTATCCGATTCTTATAAATAAGAGCTTAAAATGAGCGCTTGTTCATCCTCTATTCAAGGCGACTTTCAAAATTCAAATATACAGGGTGACCCAGTAAGTGCGCCGACGGAGAAAATGAGTAAAAGAGACTGATGCAATGATTCGATTCATCCGAAAAGCCATAGGTAAAATGTTGATAGTTTCTTTGCAATTGACAATCAAAGATTGACGAATGAGGTCTCAGCTTTACCAGAATTTTGACTCCAAGGCGGAGCCTGTGTCTTGTACAAAAGAAAGAGGAGGGACTGAGCCAGTCCTCGGAAAATGACCTGGGTCCTTTTTTTGCGTGGGTTGACCTATATTTCTCTTCCGACCGAAGGCAAGCTGTACTATTTAGAAATTCTCAGTCAAGGTTTTCAAAATCACATGTTTCTCCCAGAACAAATTTCACTGACACTAATAATTAACTCGGATCCATTTTTTTGTATTGAAAAGTCACTCATCTATTTCTCTTGAGATCACATATAAGTTCATACTTTTACATATCAAATGGTGTATTAAAAATATTAAGTACTAGTGGATTCAGCGTCAAGACTTTTATTAACTTAACAAAACGTGAAATTATTCGTATTTCCAAATAGCTTAATATTAATATGAATTTTCCATATATCTATAAACTTATAATACAAACATTTATAATAGGTGCTCAAAATGACGACCTTCGGCTTCAATACACTTTGCTGCTCGCCTTGCTACACTTTGTGTGGCTCGGCGAATGATGATTGATGGAGCGAAAAGCATCAATCAGTTTCTCCATCAGCTCTCTTTCATTCCTAATTTTTTCTCGATATACTTTTTCTTTAATTGCCCCCCACAAGAAAAAATCGAGAGGCGTTAAATCCGGTGAGCGCGCAGGCCACGGAATCGGTCCTCCACGACCAATCCATCGATTTGGAAAAGTTTCGTCCAAGTAAACGCGTACATCATCTGTTATGAACGAAATTGTTCAATATTATTTGATAGTAAATTGACACAAACAATATTGAAAATAATGTGCAGTTCATTATTCAAAAACAGGCTAAAAAATTACAAAATATTCACTGATTCTTACTTCTGTAATGAGCTGGTGCTCCATCCTGTTGAAAAATAATCCGACGTTTGTTTAGAGGCAAATCATCTATATCTATGCCTGGTGGGTGGAGTAGAGCTGGCAAATCATTTTGGAGAATTCTGAGATAGGTATCTCCATTTAATCTAGGTGGTAAAAAAATTGGTCCAATCTGTATACAGAGGAACATAAATATTATTACAAAACTATTTCATCATTTCATAATTTTGCAATAAAACAAGAATAATCATTATAAAAATACTCACTATTTCGTTATCTAATATCCCAGCCCAGACATTAATCGACCATCTTGTTTGAAAAGACGTGTCCCAAGTTAATTTGGGATTTTCTGAGCTCCAGCAATGGTAGTTGTGAGTATTAAACATACCATCTCTCGTGAATGTACATTCATCCGTCCAAAGAATTCGTTGTACGTACTGTGGGTCGCAATCAATGCAATTCATATAATAATGACAGAACTGCACTCGACGTGCGTAATCCGTTTCTAATAACTCTTGAACTCTTCTATAATGATACGGATGTTGATTTTCATTTTTCAATATCCTGAATATGCTGCTCTTGGAAATGCCTTGTTCGAGTGCAGCAGACCGCGTACTGGCCGTTGGGTCGTTTCTAAAATACTCGATCACATTTTCCTCATTCTCAACAGTCAGTACTGGCCTCCTGCGAGCAACTCCGTAATTCGGCATAAGTACTCCGTTTTCATACAAACGATGTATTGCACCCATCACAACGTTATCATCTGCTCGGCCTCCGTAAAGTTCGCGATACTCCCTCGCTGCAGGAGCTGCTTGCTCGCCGTTGATAAAATATAACCTAATCATTCTATAATAATCATTAATGCCATAAACCATGATGTAGCACTTCACTAGTCCACTCTTGTAACAGCAACAAACTCACTTAACTCAATTTTGTAGATTCGCAAAATTCAACAATTTCGCAATTTTGAAAATCAGTACTCAAGATTACAGGAATAAACGAAACACTGGGAAATTAAAGAAGTCCAGAGAAAATCGGGAAAATTACAAGGAACGAGTAGACTGATTAACAGACGTACAACGACTAATACCGCGACTGAACAGTTTGCAACAGACGAGTTGTGAAAAACAGGAAGGGGTACGTGATTTTGAAAATTGAGACGATTTGATTGGTTCTGGGAAACTCTCCAGCAAAAAATTGTCATTTTTGGGTACTCTAGTCTCACTTAAATTCTCAACATATGTATGGAATCATAAAAGATGCCTGTATAAGGACGGCAGCAACTATCCTGGGAAGTATATGACTCTGGGAAACGGTCAATGTTTATTGCGGTTCATCCCCGTAACCCTCTCAAGGCCAGAGAAAACCACAGATAACAGCTATTTTTCAAAGACATTATTTGAAAAAAACTGGATTGCACGGTAACCCAAGGATTGAACAATATCCCACGCGCTATTCATCAATGACTACGGCATGGGTAAGAGGTTAAATTATGATCTTGTAGCTGGCACCGCGGCCAGATGCAGCCAGATGGGGCCGTTCGAGCACAAGCCGGACTGCCGTTGTCATACCACGGGCCAGTCCCGAGAGTCGAAGGAACTGCCCTCACTGCACTGAGCCCAAGACCCTTTTTTATTGCTCTTAGCACATCGAAATCGCAAGGCGCTAGAATACTGCGAACTTAATTTTTCAAATTGATTGATCAGTGATTGTTTTTCTTGATCAAAACGAACTTTGAACAAAAGCAATCCGACAATATTTGCTCTTTTGACTGAATTCCGGAGATTAAGTAATAAACGACCTATATTGTCATAACTTATGGATACGAGAATATCGACTACCAATATTTAATCGTAATTATCGAAGATTTTATGAAAAGAAATATGTACAAAACGGGTAATTTTCGAATCTCGATTTTTAGATTTGATCCTATCAAAGTTGATAAGCTTTAGTTTAGATTGATATGGAGCAAATATTGTCGGATTTTTACCGCTCAAAGTTGGTTTTTATAAGGAAAAAAAATCACTGATCAATAAAGTTGGAAAATTAAGTTTGCAGAATTTTACCATTTTTCGATTGAGATGCGCTGAAAGCCATAAAAAAAGGTTTTGGGCTTGGATCTGTGAGGGTCGTTACCTGGCTCTCGGGACTGGCGAGAGGTAAAATCCCTCTCGTAGCCGCTCCATTCCAAATCTATGTGAAAGAAATTAACACGGCAGGGATATTTGCCCAGTTCTAAGTGACGCGCATAATATACGGATTAGGCGAGTCCTTCGGCCAGGTACACCTGGTATGTATACATACCATTCCACAATTGCTCATTTCATTTCTCAAACAGTTTGCGTATTAGTAGTGATGCATGGTGCATTTATCGTCACTGATTTCTTACGAAAAGTCCTTCATTCGTTATTTATTACATGTGAATATCTCAAATGAATCTTCGTAACGATCGAATATTACGAACTCGAATTATTAATATGAACCGACTTTCGTGAGTTATATTTCATTCAACTAAAAATAAAAAATTAATGAGATGAGATACTTGTTGACAGTGAATGTATGATACGATAAATCTTGTTCTGGGAGAAACATGTGATTATGAAAACCTTGACTGAGAATTTCCAAATAGTACAGCTTGCCTTCGGCCGGAAGAGAAATATAGGTCAACCCACGCAAAAAAGGGACGCAGATCATTTTCCGAGGACTGGCTCAGTCCCTCCTCTTTCTTTTGTACAAGACACAGGCTCCGCCTTGGAGTCAAAATTCTGGTAAAGCTGAGACCTCATTCGTCAATCTTTGATTGTCAATTGCAAAGAAACTATCAACATTTTACCTATGGTTTCGAGGATGAATCGAATCATTGCATCAGTCTCTTTTACTCATTTTCTCCCTCGGCGAACTTTCTGGGACACCCTGTATAGAAAAACCGCTTGACACTAGTAACTGTTCAAAGTACTTTCACGTACGAATTTTAAAAATATTCTAATTGTTGTTTAAATGTACTGATAGGTGATTTTTATACTGGGAATCGATAGTTTAGGTATTGGAGAGTACGTACAAAAATAATCAGGTTCATGTACTGATTGTAAAAATCTGTACAAACTTTCAAATATTGTAACTCTGAATGTATATTATTTTTTTAACAATTTGATTGTACGGAAGCTATTGTACTTATCGAGTTGGAGTTATTTCATCAGAATACAAGGTATTTTGACCTGGAATTCCACATTCGTATGTACAATTTGAGTTCTCTTAAAAAATTTTCAAAAGAAGCAAAATTCGTACCTGTAATTTTTGTATTCATATCAATATATCGACCCTCCCTATTGATAAGGACGTATCTCGGGAGTCAGAATAATAAGGACGTATCTCGTGGGACGCTGGAGCGCCGGAAAATGAGGACGTATCTCGCGTGAGCGCAAAGTAAGGACGTATCTCGCGCGAGCGCAAAGTAAGGACGTATCTCGGAAGGACGCGCAAAATAATATCGTAGCTCAGAGAATTGCAAAGTAAGAAAGTATCTCAGCGGTTTAAAATTAATTAATGCAGTTCACACATGAAGATAAATTCCTACTATCGATACAAACAAGCTATTCTAAGACCAAAGGTTCGCTGAAACATGAGCTTTTGGAGAATTTTTCCCGATTAATGAGTATTTGCAGGACTGTATTTTAGATTTTATCTTATTCCTCCATTGTAGATTAAAACAATGTACGCCTGCTATAACAATACTTTATTATTCAATTGATAGGATTTACTACAGTTGAATTGTTATAGCAATCTTGAGAGAACGTTTTTTTTCCAAGTGCAGGTTGGAAATATCGAACAACAAACGGTTCTGATGAATGAGTCGTCGCGCGCCGGTAGCTTAATTCGTGGAAAAGACTTCTGGACTCTCGCCCAGAGCATCAGGGTTTAATTCCCGGCATGCACCTCTGTTGGGCCAGTTTTATATGTAGAAAGCGAAAATAACCACCGTGAGCATTGCATATGATTGTGGCTAACCAGTTTATTAAAAGTAAACTACAAGCCAATAGCGAGAGACGAAGAAGATCATCTGTGAACTGTGTCTTGTAACTTGTTGTTTCTAACTGCTCGCGACTTGCGACTGCAACAGAGCCACCGTGATTCCACGTATATAAATCCCAGATAGAATCTTGACCATCGTTTCTGAGCTTCTGTCTCATGAATAAAAAAATACAGATGCTTCATATTTTGACTCGCCCCCATGATCGCTTTCATGTTTTCCGAGTTTTAATTTTATGCTTGAGATTTATTTGCGGTTATGATCGGTTATAATTTTCAATCAAAGTGACATTCAATATTGAGTCGCAATTCTCCGCGAGCTACGACATTATTTCACGCTCGTCTTTTTTTGCGCTCACGCGAGATACGTCCTTACTTTGCGCTTTTCTGAGATACATCCTTACTTTGCGCTCGCACGAGATACGTCTTGATTATTCTGCCGCTCGAGATACGTCCTTATTTCGGGACTCTCCGAGATACATCCTTATGGATAGGGAGGGTCGATGTTAGCAACAATAATTAAGATTTCAAATTCAAACTTATCTATTCTTATAGCAAATTGTGTAACGAAAATTTTTCCTCCTCAATTTTGCTCTCAAATCAATAGCTTCCGAGCTATATCGGAATAAAAGAAAAAAAAATTTCAATTTTTAGACATTTCCATCTCTAGCAAATTTAACTGACGGTTTACAATCCAGGCATGGTTGGGATTATGATCGGAATGCTCTTCCAGAGCCACTCCAAAAGTTTTGGTCTGCAGCTGCTCGTCACCTAAACTACAGATCCAGTCTGTACTAGAAGAACTGAGCAGAGAAAAGCTTCTCATCATTGTTTAGGTGGATTCACATAAAACTTTGAAAGGTTGAACACAACTGTGTGGTCAATGGCACCTAAGCACGTTTCCAGTAGAAAAAAAATTACATCAATGGTCGATCATTGAGGGCCAATCCAGTGTCAAGTGGAAAATGGAAATCACCAAATCCACCGCATAATCAGTTGTTGCAACGTTTCGCCAGCAAGGTTTACTGGCCTCATCAGGCTACGAATTCATTAACGAAAAACACGTAATGAATGATATAATCTGTGCAGAAAACAATCGACGACATAACAAAAAAAACTATTAACTATTCTTTCTTACCAATTTTGAATAAATATATATTATAAAATTCAGCAGTAGAAGCAGCTGCTTCTACTGCCATTTTCAAACAATTGTGTATAAGGCTAACAGCAGTGATCTTGTATACCATCAACTTCGTTGGTGAATTTATTTTGAAAAATCTTGTTGAGCTTCCTATGTGTGTGACTAAGGTGATGTTTGTATTCTCTTCTATGGAGTGTGTGTGTTGGTACATATTGATGTGGAGCTTTCCCTAAATAAGTTGTTTTTAATAATTCGGTTCTACAAAATATAATTATGTTAGTGAGATTATGATTAACTGAAGGAAATGTTCTAATGTATAATTTTCTAAGGGAGCGGATACTTTGTTATAAAACTTATCGAGAAGACGTATTGTCAAAGTACATAGAGGACTTTTATCATTGGAATTGCTCTTCTTTGTAGAAAATCTAACTGAACGAAGTCGGTCATTCACACATGAATCTTTGAATTTTTTGGGTAACCACTCTCCTATAATATTCTTTTAACTATGTTAAAATCATTGTGGGAACTCTTATTTAAAAGTAGAACTGATCTATCTATTGAATAGAAAATAATATTACATTTTTGTTGAATTATATGAATCGAATTGAAAATTATTAATCTACTAGAACATGCTGGTTTTTGATACCAATTAGTTGTTAATCTATTATTAGTTTCAATAATTGTAGTATCTAGAAAATACATTAAATAATTTCCTTCTATTTCGCGTGTAATATTGAAATTTTTTTGTATTCATTAAAAACTTTAAATACTATTCCAACATGTTCTTTTTTCGTACATAAAATGGTGTCATCAACATATCTATGGTAGCGGTTCACAATTATATTCTGGCTTCAATTTGTTCAAACATTTTGTTCCAAAATCATCCATAGCAAGGTCTGCATACAGTAGTGAAACAGGAGAACCCATAGGTGTGCCGAAAATTTGTTTATAAAAATTATTGTCAAATGTATTATCAAACAGAAATTGAGTGATTTTAATAATTCCATCAAGAGGTATTTTACTTCTATTGTGTTGTGACGTGGCATTTTGCCCGTCACAAGGAAATTTTCCATCAGGAAGTATTTCCGGGGCTCAGCCGATTTGTTGCTCCATCACGCTGGCAGTTGGATTTCCTGCGTGGCCTGGACTGCACGGACTCGACCGTGCCTGTCCTCTGGAGTTCGCCCCATGTCTCAACGAGCCTTCTCTCGCGCGTGCGCTCGTGTTTTGGCCGTGCGGCACACCTAGCCTTCACCAGCAGCAACCTCGATAGCCACTGGTGAGCCTCCTGGCTCTGCACCGGTTGTCGACGGGTACCCCGGGACGCCGCCAGCAGAGACCCACCGTCGTCGCCGCTTCCAGCTCCGGCTCGGCAGGTAAGAGGTCGTGTGTGTGTGTGTGTGTGTGTGTGTGTGTGTGTGTGTGTGTGTGTGTGTGTGTGTGTGTAAATGTGCGTGACCCGCGTGCCTGCCCACGATCGCATTTGTGTCCGCGTCCGCGTCCTCGCGGTTTTGTAACCCTTCGGGAGATTGTTGTCTCTCAGCGGAGAGTATTTCACGGTGTGTGCCTCGACACCGCCGTTTGATTTTGTATTTTTTGATTCTCCATAGCAAAGCTCGTCGAGCCGAGAATATACGTGAGTAGTAACCTCCGAGTTTCCAGGTCACCCCTGTATGCGGGGGCCACCTCACAAATGGCGCCATCAACGCAGTAGGTCGAGTCGGAAAATCTGCTCGCCGTTCGACATGTGTTTGACTCTGGAACATTTCAAAGACTTGCTCCCGCCAATGTTTACATTTGCTGAGGTGACTCTGCCCCTCGAATACATTCGAATTCGAAATCATCTCGAACTCGGTCGGGTTAGATTGATTCGTTGAACCCAATAATACTCAAGAAATTTTAGCTTGAAATAATATTCCACGATGGAAAAATTCCAAGCGAAATAGATTTGTCATGAGTTCGGGAAATATTAATTCATTTTTCATACTAACTTCAGGGGTAATAAACCTTTGTGACCTCCGATTTCAAGGTCGTTTTCAAACACTTACCGCAGGAAAAATCTCAAAAATATGGGGTTTGTTCCATAAGAAATTAATACTCTCCAACTACAAAAAACACACTTTATTTATTACAAAAAATACAAAATGGCAGCGTACCAGCTCGTCGAAGGAAAACAATTTTTTTTACTTTTTCTCCACGGCTGTACTCCCACAGGTCACAATTTTGAACCTAGAACAAAAAATCGAACGGGGTTTCGAAGTAGAATAAAAAACTCAGTGAACATCGTTCACTTTTTTTGAAATTCGAACTTGGGGCCAAATGGCGTCAATTTGAATTTTTTTCTGTTGCAAATAAATCTATGAGTACGGCCAAGTCAAAAAAGACCGTTTCGAGATAAACGCGTTCAAAGTTTTGAGTACTATAAATTCATGAATGATACGCAAGAAAGTAAACTATAACACTGTCTTGTTAATACTAGAAAATTTATGGGTAATTCATCTACCATTTACTGTGTGTAAGTGGTATATCTTGATATTTACCAACTATCATGCATATATTGGTTTACCATGGACTATCAGGGAATTTATCCACTCGGAGACTACTTAGGATACCCTGGTATCATAATAAGCCAACTTTTGGTGGGTATGAGATTCTGATCCAGCTGATCGAAATCATTCTTTGCTTCATTTGTAGTACTAAAGTGAGTATCATGATGGCCATCTACGACGTTCTACTTTTCTTTCAAACTCAGAAGATGATTCTCAGAAAAATATGTCACCATCACTCTATGCCCAGATGTCATTCAATAGGAGTGAATTGGAATAAAAGAAAGCTATGATATAGCTATAATATAGCTAATTTCCCAAAGCAAACTTTGGGAAATTAGCAACTTTGCGCCTCAGGGAGCATGGGTTATAGGGCAAAAAAATCTGAAAAAATTCAGGTGACGTTGTGGAACCCCCTAGGATGTTAGAAAGATGTTTCCATGTTCTGGATTTTGTTTTTTAACTTACTCGTCAGAGAATCGCCCATACATATATTCACAACTCAATAAATGAAAAGTTTTTCTATCAAGATATTAATGTCTCAAGTTTCAATGAAACTGATTGAGTTTTTCTGAGCTAGTAATAATGAACAAGTTTCTGAAGAACATTTTTCCCTAGAAAAAATATATTTGTGAATTAGAGATGAAATTGATTTTAGTTAGGATACGCTTTCTTGCAAGTTACTGAAAAAACGAATTCTCTGTAATAAAGGGAATTGATAATTGGAATTACTGTTGAAATAGCTCTCTTGATCACTCGATCTGAAATGAGTCTTTCTATACCACTTCCAATTCATAGTCAGTATCATTCAGTTAAGCCAACAGATAATAAATTGCTTCATACGACAATCTATAACTAATCCGGATACTTATCTTTATAATTCTTCTCTTTACTACTGACAAATCTCACATTCCATTCCAGTATTATAAACATGCTCGAGCTAAAGCTTTGACCAAAGTTTATCCAGAATTAGAAACTGAAGTATTGGAAGATTACATCAAATGTCTCAAATATCCAAAACCCATAAGTGAACCGTCCTCGCCTTCATCGTCTCGTCATACAACACCAGCCACTTCGGTCCATGGTTCAGATGATGATGATGACTTTGACGAAGAGAAAGAAGTGAGTATATTACATATTCCATCACTCTCGAACCCCGTAGTATGAACAGATGACATAACAAACCCTTTCCGATGATGTTGATTTTATTCACTTCCGAAAAATGATTTTCTTTTTAATTAGTAAGAAAGTGATTTCATCGACTTTCCTGAGCTAATTTGAAGATAATTAAGTACAGTGAACGAGATCTTCGTGCGTTGGAATTATTCACAGAGGAATCTTCCCTTCCAGAGATGATATCCACGAAAAATTTTATTTCGCGGGTATTGTCTTGTTAAGGCCCTCCGTTATTTAAAGGGGTGGTTGGACGAAATACCGATATATTGGTGGGAATGTCTGTTTACTGGTTGTCGCGATCGAAGTTTAATCGGGTAAGACCGCTCGGTCACTTACATCTCTCTTATCCGTCCGGTGCCTGGTTGTCCTTGGCTAGAAGTTGGCAGCGTGGCAGCCAAGTAGTCCGTGGCGTGCTGGGCCGTATGCTTGTTATGCTCAGATGTGAACGTGTGGTGTAAGGGGCGGGAGGTTGTGAGGAAAACCCCAGTATGTGCACTAGCACTAATCTTTATTACCTTAAAAAAAAACACAAAGTTACACACTAGATCAGACAGAAAGTTTGAAAAGACACTATATTTTCATGAAATTTTGCAACCAAGGATTGTCTGGGTTACTGATCACAAATGCGGCCTTAGGTTTTAGGAATTCAAAACACAGCATTCAAGATGGTGGACAGAAAATTCGGAAAGACTCTACATGCATAGGGGAATTTTACATACAAGGGTTTTTCTGGCTGGTGCCAAAGAAACACTGCTAACTGCATTGATAGTATGCTATCATAAAAAGGCTTCGTGTGAAAAAGCATGATGCCAATGATGGCCGTCTTTCGCCATCGACAGATGAAACTCAAACTAGTTGACCGTAGTCTCATAGCAATGATTGACAAGGATTTAAAAATTGTTGCTGTGGAATAACTTTTGCTATAGAAATATAAATATTCTGTGTTTTTTGTCTCTAAAAGTATTGGAAATGAACTTCAACTCAATTTTCATTTCATTATCAGCGGCTGCTAGTGACATGAATAACGGTGGCTGTGAAGGAATCAAGTTACTGTGTCTTTCTCTACTGACAATTAGACCTCGAACTGATTTTCCCCTTCCTATAGAAACGATCATAAAGGATGTGAATAACGGTTACTATTGATATCAATCACGGTTGCTATAGGAAATATCTCATTGAGCTTCGTCAATTCTCGCAAGTATTTTGGCCCCAACGAAAGTTCAGGAAGAATCATAGGGAACGTTATGACCCGTAACAGGAACTCTCTAAATAACCTGAACAACGGCTGCAAGGCCATAACGATGGATTTTACTGAATATTACACTTGATTTTCTTCTTGTCACAACTAACCTGTGCGCAGCATTTCAGGAAGATCGGACCATTTTTTCAAGTACTATCGCGTCTCAAAAAAAAGCTCTTCATACATGGGCAAATCTCACAACTAGGGCGAATCGTGACAGGCAAATTTATTTTTTCAAAAATGGTCGCACACTGACCAGCTTTCAGTAATATCTACTAAATACCGTATTCATTCGAGATCTCATCACGCCCTTCATTTTTTTGCACCGCTGAGAAAGTTGGAGGTAAAAAACAATGAAAAAATTTCTTTCTGGGAACAACAATTTTTCTTAAATGTTTGATTACATTTACATTTAGAAAATAGTTTTTCGTCATAGTAAGCGTAAAGTTGCTATGGTAACCAAATAGCAATACTTAATTCAGAATACCTTTTTAACGATGTGGCCTAATTTTCCGATTTCTATGTATTCCTAACATGTTGAAGAAGAATTTACGCTCTTGGAGGGGGACACCGATTCGCCCTACACGGAGAAAAAAATGATGCCTTAAAAGCATCAGAGGCGATGCATATATTGCCGCCGACTCTCGAGATGGAATTGTTACCCCCACGCGATAGCTTTACTGCAGCTCCGCCATGCGTATATTCCATAGGTAGGACGATACGAAATTTCCAGCCGGCGGATGGTGTTTTGGTAGCCGCCGGTTATGGGAACGCCAATTGTAGAGGGGATGAGCGCCGTGGATGAGTCCAGCACTCAGGAGTCATATATATCTGCAGATGCGCATGCGCTGTCTACAACTGGCGTTTCCATAACCGGCGGCTACCAAAACACCATCCGCCGGCTGGAAATTTCGTATTGTCCTACTGTATGGAATATACGCATGGCGGAGCTACGTTTAACGCATCCGAGGATACCAACATTGCATCCGAAGTCGGATGCGCTTGAGCTATCGGCAGCACTGATGGATTTAAGCTATCATTTTTTTCTCCGTGTAGTTGTGAGATTTGCCCACATCCGTACGTACGACATTTTCGGGATCACATATTTCTCGAAAATAAAGGTCTTGGAGTATGATTTGAGAGGTTGATTTTCGTCCTGGCATGAAACTCCCTTTTGCACAAAGCAAAATCAATCTGAAAATCTGCTGGCAACGGTCAGAAATCAAATATGATTCTGTTCGATTTTTACGCCTGATTTCTGATTATACTGATTGAAAATCGAATTGATTATTCAAAAGTAAAAACAAATTCTTTGGTCGATCCATATGGATTTTCCGGTACTTATATCAGATTTTTAGGCAGTTTGGACCAAATTCTTGGGTAGTTCTGGGTTATCTTAATTATTATCTTAATTAGTTTGGCTGTTTCGCTCCGTCGAGATTATAAGATTATTCCGTTAGGATTTTCAAGTTCTTGCAAATGGTTAATCGGTCACTCCATCAGGATTCTACAAATATCCATTCGGGAGAAACTGAAAATATCTAAGAAATGACCCAAAGAACCAGTCAGAGTGACCCAATAATTCAGGACAAACGATTCCAATACTATGTCGGTTCTGGCACAGCGCTCTAGTACAGTTTGTGGAGGGGGTGGTGATTTGGAGTACATAATATTGTTTCATCCATAATTCAAATATTGTATAGTCTATCTTTGAGGACCAATTCAGTCTGAAGTAAGTAGTATAGCTAGGTTGTTTCTGGCTCAATGAGCACAACGTTGCCCTATAAGGTGTGATGTGTTCGTCCCTCCTCACACCAAAAACATATCTCACACATGAATTCTGCAGTACCTGTATTCTCTGTTTTTGTTCTTGAGACGCGTCGAGGTATACCGCAGAACAGTAGTCAAGATGAGGGAACAGCAGTGCCATTGAGAAGCGTCTACGCAGAATCTCGGTGGTGTATCTACGAAAGAATCGCAAGCAGTACATGGTTCTATTCAATTTGTTCGTGACTGCATCGGTATTTTGACGCCACGATAGAGTTTCGTCAAGCACCACGCCAAGATCCTTGACTGTGCCAGAGAACGGCACACGAGCCCCACCGATCCCAATGCCAGATGTATAGAGTGCCTCCTTGTGCAGGAGATTAATATAATATCCTGACCCAAACGCGATGGCCTGAGTTTTTCCAGCATTGAGTACCAGCGAAGCAGCATCAGCCCACCCCGACACAGCCGCAGCCGCTCTCTCAAGCAGTGCTATGCCCTCAGCCAGTCTGTCCAGAGGGACCTGTGTATAGATTTGTAAGTCGTCTGCATAAAGCACACGCTCGACGCCCTCAATGCCAAGTACGTCACGTAGGTCATTAATGTAAATGCAGAAGAGGAGCGGCCCGAGGACTGACCCCTGTGATACCCCCAGATTTGTGGCAAGCCACGATGATTTGCCAAAACTCTTGGTTATGACTATTTGCTGTCTATCAGTGAGATATGAGTGAAACCACGAGAGAGTAGTCCTGGTGAAGCCGATATCCTTCAACCGTTTCAGCATTCTAGAGTGCGAAATTTTGTCAAAGGCTTTACTAAAGTCAAATAGCAGAAGCAACGTCAGTTTCTGTTTGTCCATACCCTGTCTTATGTCCTCTGTTAACTTCAACAGTGCAGTTTGGATGGAGTGGTTTGGACGAAAACCGGCCTGTCTAGGATCAAGGATGTTTTTGATTATAAGATAGTTCATGACTTGGTCATGAACAATCTTCTCAAGTACCTTAGACAAGAAGCTCAAGAGGGCAATAGGACGAAAGTCCGACGGAGACGTCGGGAGGGCACTCTTGAGCGGAAGAACACGAGCCTTCTTCCAGGATGACGGGAAGATTCCTTTGCGCAGGGAGGAGTTAAAAAAGTTCACAATTTTATCTCCGATTACGGGCAGAGCATCAAAGATGGTACTCTGAGTTATACCATCATCACCGACTGATTGAGATGTGAAATGAGAATTGTTCAGAATAACATCATTAACATTAATTTTCTGGAAACAGAAGCCGTCTTCCTCGGAAGCGGAAGAGATGATATCCCGGTAGACCGAAGCACTCTTATTGTGCGAGATTGATACTTTAGCAAAATGGGTGTTTAGATCCTCCGGTGAGATCCCGTTCAAGTCCTCCCTTTGCTTAGGTAGAAGAGGAAGGTTGCGCAATTCTTTCCAAGAGAGAGAGAGAGAGAGAGACCGCGCAGGCGGCGGACGCATCGAAGACAGTGCGTCTGACCTTACATATGATTGCCGAGCGTAGCCTCTTGATTTCGGCGCTTTTGGTAAGCTAATGCGACTTGCTATCGTACTGCTTCTGGCATACACGGCTTAGAAAATCTATACAATTTATTTTCCTACACATGATATTCTGCATCTATACTATTGCTCGTACTTTTTTCCCCCAAATGTATTTGTATCGTCTGTATGATTCAGATATATATGAATAATATTTTACGGATAGAATGGTGGAGTAGATCGAGTTGTGATTACTTTACACGGTCTTGTTCTTTTTCTAGTCCATGGTTCTTCTAGCAATTGAATGATTTTCCTCATTCTTTTGCAAGTTTTAAATGCAATCGGTTTCCATTTTTATCTTGTTTCGGGTAAAAGAGGCAAACTTCTCCCAACAATCGAATCAGATGACGACATGATGATGAATGAATCCTTCATGATTATGCACATGGCTCAATGTAATAATATAGTGTTGATAGAGTGGGGAGGGGGGGGGGCAGTGCGGACTCCGAAAAACGAGGCGGCTCATCTTACATACAATAAACTAGAATAGCCATTGATTCTCTCATTATATGTGCAACTTGCTATCGCATTGGCCTAGTCCATCTGTATACTATCATATTACAATTTTGTAACCTTTGCTCTCAGGTATAGACCAAGTACTCATCGATATTTCAATTAGATGCTGCTTGCAACTGTAGTGTGTATCTATTGAAGTTCAACTAATCTTGGCCTCTTTCACTTCTGACAAACTCCATTCTTGGATACATGGTTTAGAGTTTTCTCTCTTGTTGTTAACTCTTTTGAAGTTGACGACTAAATGATTTCTAATTGTATTGTAAACTATTTTATACTAGATTCTGAGTATATCATAAACTGGGTGAAAATTGAGATGAATCGGGCTGAATCGGGTACGAATCGGGTATGGATCAGGGATGAATCGGGTACGAACCGGGTACGAATCAGGGATGAATCGGGTATAAATCGGGGGGGGGGGACTATACGTGAATTATAGGAATACGATTACCTCACTGAATGAGAGCATAGTTGGGGCTCCTCTCTCTTCATTTTACAATTGTTCATGAATCTCTGTTATTTATCCAACTGTTGTGTGAATTATCAAACCCCAACCATTTGACATAACTTTGATTTCCCCACTTTTTAATAACTCTTACAATCAAATAGAAATGGATATTTTACTTTTAATAGTTTTTTTTTCATAGAAACTGCCAGCAACTGGCTAATTTTGATAATCTTTGAGATGATAAGTAGTTGGATTTTTAGTATACACTTTATCAATTGTGAATGTTTCACTTGATCAATTTGGTATATAATTATATTTTATATATTTAATGATCTCACTTGATTTATGTTTTTTCTTGTGAGCACTTGTCTGCTGTCAAATTTCATAATAAAAATTCATATTATCTGGAGTAATTAATTCTTCATCGGGATGTCTTTTGAAGAGCAATTCTAACAATCCTTCAGTTTTCTTATAATTCACATCATCAAGTTTATTACACCACGATAAAAGTTGATTGGAGAGTCCCTAGTCATGTGTATATTACCTTCTATACGCACTCCATACATTCTATCGTGATTCTGCTTATTTCTCTCCAACATTTAAATATGATTCCATGTAAATGATTTATTACCATTGTAACTAACATCATCATCATCATCATCATCATTGTCAGGTGCAGTTTGAAAACCAGATAAATCTGCAGGTAGAACAATATCTCCGAATGTAGGTTTTGCAGTTGAATTGAAAAGATTATCAAGCTCTTGGTAGAAGAAGAAGAAGATTCATTGGGCAACCTAGGTGGTGAAATGGACTGGTTGAGTTCTTCTTTGATTAACGGCCTACAAGGCTTGAAAGTATATATTCTCATCAGAGTATCCGAAGCAATTTTTTCTAGTGGAGTAACAATACGTTTGAAAGTGTCAGCTAAAGCTTTCTCAAACGTGACTCTTCCAAATTTCAACAAATTATACTCTTTCTTCACTGCTTTTCACTAACTGCTGTAGAATATTTCTTTCCTTTCGTATATCGTCCATGTTGACGCATCAACGCTCAATTAGCGACTGTTTGATTTAGCCATCATCATGATATATTCATAGCAAGACGGCTGAAACCCATGCGGTATCAACCATCATTTATAGGTCTATCTTTGTCAATCACTATGAATCCATGTCAAATAATCTTCAAGCAATGTATGATTCATATCAGTATTTATATGATTATCATACACATGTTTCAAGTTTACATTGTCCTGTGGAAATATAACGAGTAGATTAACATTGTTTTTCACAAGATATTCTGGGACATGCGCATATGATTGAGAAAGATAAAAACAATCAAAGTTCTTGTGTCTGCCCATGTAGAACAATGCTCTCACATTATTCTGCTTTTCACAAGCTATATCATCGGAAATCACTATTGAATTGGGGAGTGCTTTATCTGGAGATATAACTTCATCATGCTGACTAAAGGCGAAATACTGAATACCCTCTATAGGCTCTAGTAACTCTTTAAGATACTTTGGCTGATTGAGAGGTTTTGAATCTACATAAATGTTTTCGAATCTCACCCTATTAGGGTGTGTAATGAGAGCAAGTATACTATTTGTTTCGCCACAAATGGAAGGACCACAAAATACTACCCTTTTACTGTCGGGAAGGAGATTTCCATGACGATTGCTCTTCTTTTCTTCCTCCAATATGGCATTAAAATTGGCTATAGGAAGCTTCATAGAATGGTCTGTAAAATTTATCTCCACTCCTTGCTATCTTGACTAATACTGTTCATTGGAGTATAAAGAGAGCGCTTATATACTTTTTGATTTATTCGATCATTAGCCATCAGAGAGTCAAGATTATCTATAGTCAGAAGAAGAAGAAAAGTGGTCGAGGATTAGTCAATAAGATTATTGATAAATTTACATTTGAATTACACTTGCACGTTATTAGTACTGTAGACCTAGTACCAAATTATCAAAGCGTTTCGCTTGAGGCGATCCGGGAATCAATCCCTTGTATGTAGCTTGCAAAGAACACGATATAGCCTACTCGAAAAATCGAGAAAGTATTGGAACAAGAAACGCAGCCGATAAAATACTTGCAGACAAAGCTTGGCAAAGAGTTTGTGCTACAGACTCGGGAAGAGGAGAGATCTTTGTTGTTTTATACCCAAAGTCAGATGTAATTGACTTGAAGAAACTTCTTTCTGTAGAAGTCTGGTCGTTTTTTGATCGAAGACCGGGATTAACTGACTTTCTACTTACAAGGAGAGTATCAGGCCTTCGGGTCACCAATCTGGACCAAACTTGATACGTATGTTCTCTGGAGCTATAGTGACCATACGCAAAAAGTTTTAGAACCTAACGCTCCATCAGTCCCAAGATATTCACATTACAAGGTTATTTAACTTCATACTTATAATAATATTTTTACTTATCAGTGGACAATGAGAACCGGGTCACCAATCTTGACCAAACTTTCTTTGATATTAGTTTGGCTCAAGAATAGGCTTGTATTCACATCCGTACTTCTCGTCCCAAATGACAATATGTCATCTGAAACGTATTTTCACTCACTACACTGTACTTTCACACTAATCACTGGATACTGCGGCATAATTCATCCTGAAACAGATACAGAAAGAGTAAATATATGTAAATTCATCAATATTTACTTTCATGTCTTACTCACATGGAGTAAAATAATGAATAAATTTCACGGTTTGCGACTTTTCTCTCTGCGCTTGGATACTGAAACAATGATAACATGTATCCAAGCACAAGTGACGCATATACACTAGAATTGTATTATAATTCAGTGTCAGAATTGAATTTAATCTGTAAGAGAAAAGTCGCAAACCGTGAATTTTATTCATCATTTTACTCCATGTGAGTAAGACATGAAAGTAAATATTGATGGATTTACATGTATTTACTCTTTTTATATCAGTTTCAAGATGAATTATGCTGCAGTATCCAGTGATTAGCGTGAAAGTACAGTGTAGTGAGTGAAAATACGTCTCAGATGACATATTGTCATTTAGGACGAGAAGTACGGCTCCATCCAAGCTATAATAATTGATATTTTTGGAGTTTGGGAGTGTTGGTCCCTGAGACTGTGAATACAAGCCTATTCTTGAGCCAAACTAATATTAAAGAAAGTTTGGTCAAGATTGGTGACCCGGTTCTCATATGTCCACAGGTAAGTGAAAATATTATTATAAGTATAAAATATTATTAAGTAACCTTGTAATGTGAATATCTTGGGACTGAGGGAGCGTTAGGTCCTACAACTTTTTGCGTATGGTCACTATAGCTCCAGAGAACATACGTATCAAGTTTGGTCCAGATTGGTGACTCGAAGGCCTGATACTCTCCTTGTTAGATTCAGAATCAGCGATTTTTCACCACGACATTTAATTGAATCCTTTTCCACTTCAATCCGGATTAGCCCTCAAAAATCGACTATTTAAAAAATGTTTTCCTCTCAATCTGATCCTAGGATTCGCTAAAGATTATCGTCGAATTCTCCCTAGTACTACAAAACATGTCTGGACAGTCGAGACTTCAAATCAGTTGGGGATTTGTCATTTTTGGATTCCAAACTAAGAGGCGAATTAATAATGCAAATAATATGAGCAGATTTATTGATTGTAACTCAACAATGTCAAGTTATTCCTCAATCCACAACAATATCCATATGACAATTTGGATCTGAATATCGATCAGAACAAATATGCCATGCTTTAGGATATGTTTGATAATTTCCCAAAAGTTCAATATACAAAGAAACTGAGTCACTTCTCAATGAATCGCAATTCATAATGCATATGCCTATCCTAATAATCATTGATTGTTCCAAACAAAATGAATATTTGAAAATGCTCCAGTCGATGATAGTTTAAAATTAGATGTTGCAACCTGGAAATCCACCTGGAAATCCTCCTGGAAATCCACCTGGAAATCCACCTCGAAATCCACCTGGAAACCCACCAGGATCGACCTGGAAATCCACCTGGAAATCTACCTGGAAATCCAACCCGAACGGACTGGAAATCCACCTGGAAATCCACCCCAAACGGACTGGAAATCCACCTAGAAATCCACCTGGAAATCCACCCCGATCGAACTGGAAATCCACCTGGGAATCCACCTCGAAATCCACCTCGAAATCCACATGGGAATCCACCTGGAAATCCACCTGGAAATCCACCCCGATCAAACTGGAAATCCACCCCGAAATCCACCTGGAAATCCACCTGGAAATCCACCTGGAAACCCACCTGGGTCGACCTGGAAATCCACCGCGAAATCCACCTCGAAATCTACATGGAAATCCACATGGAAACCCACCTGGAAATCCACCTGGAAATCCACCCCGATCGAACTGGAAATCCACCTCGAAATCCACCTGGAAACCCACCTGGATCGACCTGGAAATCTACCTGGAAATCCACCTGGAAATCCACATGGAAATCCACCTGGAAACCCACCTGGAAATCCACCTCAAAATCCACCTCGAAATCCACCTCGAAATCTACATGGAAATCCACCTGGAAATCCACCTCAAAATCCACCTCGAAATCCACATGGAAATCCACCTGGAAATCCACCTGGAAATCCACCCCGATCGAACTGGAAATCCACCTGGAAATCCACCTGGAAACCCACCTGGGTCGACCTGGAAATCCACCGCGAAATCCACCTCGAAATCTACATGGAAATCCACCTGGAAATCCACCTCAAAATCCACCTCGAAATCCACATGGAAATCCACCTGGAAATCCACCTGGAAATCCACCCCGATCGAACTGGAAATCCACCTCGAAATCCTCCTGGAAACCCACCTGGATCGACCTGGAAATCCACCTGGACATCCACCTGGAAATCCATCTGGAAATCCACCTCAAAATCCACCTGGAAACCCACCTGGATCGACCTGGAAATCCACCTGGAAATCCACCTGGAAATCCACCTGGAAATCCACCTCGATCGAACTGGAAATCCACCTGGAAATCCACCCCAATCGAACTGGAAATCCACCTGAAAATCCACTTGGAAATCCACCTGGATCGACCTGGAAATCCACGTGGAATCCAGGTCCGGAGCTGGATATCCACCTGGAAATCCACGTGATTTAGCCATTAATTTAGCCAAGATGAATTTTTTTTTGGATGCGAAACAGGATTTCATGATCATCTAGCATTCCATTTGAGCGATTGACAAAAAGAAATATTCAAAAACCCGTTCGCAATAACGAGTTTGGAGTACCGTGTCAAGCGATGTACTACTTTTTTCTCCCGACCAGATTTTTTCTTCAGATCAGTTATTCTTTTGACGATGAAGTTAGCCGCGGTAGCCTGATAAATCAGCTATGTTCACGAATAGTAAGAGGTGTATGCATGGTCAAGAACGCCCGAGATCATCCAGCTCCCATCATCATATTTTCTGAGAGCATCTCTTAGGGATGAGAGTGAAATCCCAAACATAACCTTTCCCATACCATCACAAATAGTAGACTGTAATGACTATTATTATGGACATTCATGTTCTGTGCAAAGTGTTGTTGCTGTTAGATTACCTTGGACAGACGCTGTTTTTGCCAAAGCCACGACTCAGAATAAATTCACTTGAAAGGGATCTCTGGAGGAGAAGAAGGAAATGTCAGATAAGGATATTTTTTGCAATTGATTCAATTTGATTTCAGTTTCTGATGGTCTCGTAAGAACAATACTTTGTGAGAAAATATTTTTTTCTTGGTAAATATACATCCAGATTCAGATATGAATGATTCGACTTGGATGAACTGTTTACGAGAGCAAAGCAGCTGATCACCAATGTTGAGGGGAATGGAAAGCTCCTACAAGTTGCAGTATCAATAGGCAAGTTATTGATAGATAGAAGATGAAGAAGGAGCAGACAATGATGACATTTTCCCATCATCCGAGTCATCAGAATCTGAAGAATTAGATAGTGATAGTTATTCTGGACCCATATCTTCCAGGAAAGGTGTTATATTGAGAGGTGTGTGAAGGGGCCTTATCACAAGAGGTAGTAGTACAGCTGCTTCTCGTTAATGAGGTTCAAATGAGCATATGGATAGAGACCAGGTCTGCTGTTTAAATGTGGAGTTGGCAGCTGCTGTCAATGCATTGAAGAGTATTGAAGAATAAGATGAATCTGATAGACAGAGTCAAAATCATGATAGTAGTGAGAAAAAAATTAAAACTATGAGTGAGAGAAAGAAAGAAGAAACACCTGTACCGGCTATCCCTGGGAATGAACCACCACCTGTAGAGATTAATGTCCTCCAAACCATAAATCAAGCGTAAGCCAATCTCATTAGTTCAAACATGATTAAAGGAAGAGAGTTTTCTGCGAACCTTTACAGAGAGAAGACGTGTTTTTACCAACGGTCCGCGCCAATTCGATCGTAGTGAACGCGCGTTCAACCTAATACAGGGCTATAATAGCCCTGTATTCGTCGCATTTTGAGAAATGCAAAATCGTCTTAGTGACTCGACGATGCCTTTTCTTGATGAAATTGCATCGTCCCAAAGTACCCCCATAGTTTATTCGTATACAGTGAAAAATACACGTGATATTAGTTATGCTGATGCTGCTGGAAATTCCCAATTCCCCAAGCGAGATCAAGGACTGATCATAGATTGTGTCGAAGGATTAAATTTAACAGACTATACGTGTGCTGTAGGTGAAATCGTGGGGGAAAAAATATTGTGTACTCTACCAGAATTTCAAACAACAGAGTATGTCTCTACCTAATATCTAAAGAGCTGGTGAACGAGCTAGCGGACCAACGTAAGTTTATAACAGTAAGCGAGACAAAAGTGAACATTAGACTCTTAATTACGAAACAGTAAAGAGTGATTTTCTCAAACGTGGCTCCTCCGATCCCCCATTACGTACTAGAAGACATCCTAGACAACCTGAGTATCAAGCGTGGTGCGCCGATGACAACACTAAAAGCTCCCATTGCTAACGACGGATACAGTCATATATTGAGTTCAAGAAGGCAAACGTATATCGATCCAAATGATGTTTCCAAAGTACTAGACCTATTAAAAATCAACTGTGAAGATGTTACGTACTACGTCTACCCAAGTACAGACTCACTTAAATGCTTTCTGTGTAAAATGAAAGGCCATGTAGCTAAGCATTGTCAGAACCCCAGTACAGCTAATAATAGCAATCGCAATTCGCTCCCATCAACAGAAAACATTCCAATGTCTCAGAAGGTGAACACCAGTGGTCCGATCGATGATAAGTACCTACAAGACTAAGCTATCAACACTCAATCCAAGCTTAGAGACAGACATGAAAACGCGAAGGAAATATTAGTAAATGAAAAACCAAACACAATGCCTCCACCCATGAGTAGTAAGAGGCCACCAGACAGCATCTCAACGGCAAGCATCGACAGCAGCACTAAACCTAGAAAAGTTATAAAAAAAATCAGAACCAACAAAACTGACGAAGGAAAAAAACCTCAAGCCTCTGACATTAGTATGCAACTGATGCCAGTTGCCAACCTCATTGAAGAAAGCGCAGGAAAATATCCATTAGATTTAGAAAATATCACGCAATTTTTGCACGATCGCTTTGTTAACAGGAAAATCTCAGAACTGGCACTTTCCTACACTCCCGATACTCTCTCACTATCCACTATGCTTCAAGATATACACAACAACATCACAGATACCAATTTGAAATATCGTATAAACCGAATCATGAAACGTCTGAATAACGCATTTGAGCCTTACACCAGTGATGATGCAAGCTCTATGGACGATTCCCAAAATTTCCAAGACTAACAATCATAAAAAATGACCAGTACTTATAATAATTCACTTAGACTTTTATACTGGAACGCGAGAAGTATATGTAGACGCCGTCACGAACTGCCTTCCCTACTTAACACGGTGGATATCTTTATCTGCGTCGAATCTTGGCTGAACGAAGATACATATGAAGAAAAGAAGATCGACACTCCTGGATTCCTGATTTTTCGCAAGGACCGATAACACTCAAGAGGTGGAGGTATACTGCTTTTGAATAGGAAAAATATCAGATTTGTGGAAATTGATGATATTAAAGCTCCCGACTTGTCAGTTGAAATGTGCGGTATTAGAACAACAAACACAAACCCGTCACTCAAAATATATATATGTTATAGAACGCCGAATAACACGTTAACACAAGACCAATGGGACATGATGGTCAATAACTTGAACAAGAATAAGAATTGTATTTTGGTAGGAGATTTTAACGCGCACAATCAGTTATGAAACTGTGAGAAAACAGATACAAATGGCGAGAGATTTTTTTCAAAGTATTGACGATCATGACCTGTTCGTGCACAATGACAATACATACACATACATAAATATGCATACCAAATCGAACATAGATCTGGTTATTCCAACAATCAATATTTCAGATAAAATAAGCGTAAAAGTACATGACAAAACTTTTGGATCTGACCACTTTCCTGTTTTTTTCGCAGTACAGGTATAGAAAAGTAGATATATGAAAAAAACCTTCAAGTTAAAAACAGTCAGAACCGACTGGAGCAAATTCACCATGGATCTGGACGAAAGGTATACAGAGTGTCTAATACACAACTACAGTGAACTTTCTGCCCGCGAAAAGTATGATTTTCTCGTAGAAACAATAACCAAGACATTAACCAACTGTAACGTTAATACCAAATTTGTGCATGCAAAAAGCGTAAAAAATCCAGCTCCATGGTGGAATTGCGAATGCGACAAAGTTAAAACATTGCGAAGAGCCACCTTTAAGAGATGAGAATATAGTCTAGATCTGCCTGACCGAATTAGATATAAAAAAGCACAAGCTGTTGCGACGAAAACCTTTCATAATGCCAAAAAGGCCTAATTCAAAAACTTTGCTGAAACAATAAATTTCAGGACCGATCCAAAATACGTATGGAACAAATGTAAGATTCCCAAAAATAAATGGGTAAATGTCGCACTATTGCATAATCCAGAAAATCTGCAGAAAAATCAAAAAATTGAATCCGCACAAGAAAAAATAAGCCCACCGTGGGCAGTTACTGACCCTACGCATATACCGGACTGCAGTATAAACACATTTGTCGATACCTATATTGATTTCTATGAATTTGATAGTGCATTGTATTCTAAAAACATCAAATTAGCCTTAGGCATCGACGGAATAGATTATGAAGTAATTGCGAAACTACCTATTAAATATCACTTGTTACTGCTTGACGTTTACAATGAAATGTATATTACAACTGATTATCCCAGCAGTTGGAAAACTTCATACGTCCATTCCATAGACAAACCAGATGGAAAAGGGGTCAGACCCATAGCTCTCACGTCGTGCTTATGCAAGCTATACGAATCACTAATAAAAAATAGGCTGCAATGGTGGTGCGAACACAATGATATTTTGCCTAAATCTCAGTCAGGATTCAGAGAAGGAAAATCGTGCGTGGATAATCTGACAAACCTAGCGATGAATGTAAACGAGGCGTTAATGAAAAATAAGTCATCGATGGCAGCGTTCCTAGACGTAAGCAGCGCTTTTGACAATGTAAACTGTGAAATTTTACTAGAAAAGCTCGCTAAGTACGGTTGCTCAGAAAACTTAATTGAGTTTACTAAATTCATCACTCACGAAAGATATAAATTTACAGAAAACACAGGAGTGCACTTCCGAATAGTTGGAAAAGGATTAATCCAAGGGGGAGTTTTGAGCCCGCTATATTACATTATATACGTTAATAACATCATAAACAATCTCCCCAAGAGCGTTAAGGTATCGCAGTTTGCCGATGACATCAGGTGGCGCGTCAGCGCCACCGACGACAAGTATGCGCAGCAAGCGAGGGGACGCGACAAGCCATTATATACAGCTCGTTTGCGGTTTAACCTCGCACCTGGAAATATTTTTCTTTAAACCTCTGTTCTGCAGTTTTGCGATGGTTACCAGCAAAAACTGCATTCAGTTGCGTTTAATTACGTCAGAAAAGATTTACGAAAATTGACCTGGTTATTTGGGTATTGGAGGTATAAGTCGACGAGCAGACGACAGACACTCTGAACCTCTCGCAAAATCTCGCACAGAAAATTTTTCCCACCACTGACGTATATTACGTGAGAGCTGTTCGAGGCCTATTGCAAGCGTGGTTCTCAACGCAACGTAAACGCATATTACGTCCAGCCTATAGTGATGAAGAGGTATATATATATATATATATATAGTTATAGTAGTATCGTCGTAGTAAACAGCTGGTAGGCAAACATATATGGGCAGTCGTGATAAAAAGTGCAAATGTGCTGGACGTCATCTTAGCTACTTCAGCAGCTTTGTCAATCCGACTTTAAATTGATTGAGTTGTTTGACATGGGCTAACCTACTTGCTGGTACTGAAATACTTTTCAAGGTAAATTAGTTTTTTTTTTTAAAATATTTGATTTGAGGTTATTCATTGACTGGTCAATGAATCTAATTCATCATTTTTTTTTCAGTTCAAAAATAGATCTGAATGGAGTTAAAAGGCTACAACTGCTCAGTATTTTCATACGGGCCACAGGAGTTGGCAAGACTCATCATACAAGATGAGAAAATAAGTTCTCACCAATAACAGATTGACTTAATATGAACATGAATAAGCAAGTAGAAGACTTCTATAGCACAGTGGATTTCAGTTGACGTGTTGGCCCTTTTCAACAATAACATCTAATATAAATATGCACAAGTCCACAGGAGAAGACGTCTAAACATGTTATGAGTGTTACCTTCATTGACATTTCTGTGAGTGATTTTAGTATCCAACAATTGTGAGATGATCAGTGTAACCTCAAGACTGTTGACTTTACCAGCATTTTATCCGCCAGCTCATATAACTCTCAAAAATGAAAATTCATCACCTACTACCATGGAACTGTTGGATAACTATTTATACCTGGTGCAAGGACTGAATAAATATTGTGACAAAGTGAAAACCAGTGAACAGTGAAATGCAAAAAACAGCTGTGAACGAAAGCAGCTCATAGATGAAGCTCTACATCTCTACAAGAGGAGACGTCTAGACGTGTTATGAGTATTAGCTTTATTGAAACATGAGTGAGTGATTTCAGTATTCGACAGTTCCAAGATGATAAGTGTAACTCAAGACTGTTGATTTCAACAGCTTCTTATCCGCTAGGTCATATAATTCTCAAAAATAGAAATTAATCACCTACTACCATGCAACTGTTGGGTAACTATTTATACCTGGTGCAAGGACTGAATAAATATTGTGATAAAGTAAAAACCAGTGAACAGTTACATGTGAAAAACAGTTATGATGGGAAGCAGCTTGTCATGAAACTCCTCAACTTTACATGTAGAGACGTCTAGAGATGTTATGTAGTTTTTGCTACATTGACACTTTTATCGGTCATTTCAATATTCAACAATTTCAAGAGGATCAGTGAAACTGAAGACTAATTGACTGTACTAGAACTGTGAATAGTCCATTGTATTTGTTATTCTGTGTATGTTGAAATATTTATTATAATAAATTTCTATGAAAAGAGGACTGCTCTTGACCATATATCATCATCACATATTGATGAAAATGTTGATGCCTGATTTTGATGACTTCATAAGTCTATATCCACCTCTGACATGTTTAAAAATTTTTTTAGATAAGACTATAATATTATGATTCAATTTTGAATTTGCCAAACTTCAATTTAACAAATTAGTTGTTCTTATCAGTTTTTTTAAACATTTTATTTTGTGTTTATATACAAATTAATGATCTTAGAAACATTCTTCTCTCAATTGTGCAATTACTGTAAGATTTGATTCAATTACCAATTAGCTTTATATATGGGAGTATGAACTCATTTTTGAGTAACCGGCCAAATACCATGGCGCGCCTGTAGATGGCGAGGCGTTGAGTCGCGTGTGTATAAGGTATAGCGCGGCGCTCTCTCGCAAGAGAGTCGGCGTTCTACCGTCTATATAAGGGAGCTTGGACATTAGACAACCCGCGGAGTTCGCGGTCAAACTCAGTCTCCAATTTGGTCATTCCTTACTGGAGCACACTTTTTTGAATAATATTCTGTGACTCAGAAGTAATATGGCCGGTAAAATATTAGATTGAGACAGACCCAAGTTGTACGTCAGAATCAGTTTGCCAATGAGCCTAACACGGGCAGAAAGTAAAGTTGGATCTATGAAACATATTGTTACAATTCTCAAACCATGCGTTCGCTTCATAACCCTGATATCTTCACAGGTTCAAAGTTCCAATAAAATGAACAGCTTTCTGACATAGGTTGAAATGTACTTTATGTTTAAATGGCAAAATATAAATGCATTTCTGTATTTAAACATGCCCCGATGTAGGTAGCCCTGGTATCCATCTAATATATACCTCCCCTAAAACCATTCTTTACTCGTGAACTAGTCGTACGTTTCTTTAAAGGTTCGCTACTCTTCCATCAGAAATATATTACACAGCTCCACAAAAAAATAATAAAAAATTGAACCAGAGACTGGACCACCCTACTTCTATGTATTTTTGGCTGCTGAATCCGAATCTGAGGTCCGTTTAGCTCCATCACCCCTGCATTTAGCCATAACCTCAAAAATATGGTGGACGACATATCGATGAAATCGATATTTTGCAAAAAAAAAAATTCTATTCTATTCTACATAAAAAAATAAAAGAAAACTGTCCTTAGCGATTTTCCGATTCGTCGCATACTTTTTGGGTAAAAAAATTCAGAAAGTTTGACGGCTAGTGGGCTGGATTCAAAATTCATAATGTAATGAATTTTTCATTCGTCAACTATGCGACTAATTGAAAAAACATCAAGAACAGTTCCTATCTAATTTTTTACATAAAATCTAAAAAAAAATTCTGTTTTGCAAAATGATGATTTTAAAATTTTTATTTGAGGTTATGTCTAAACGCAGGGGTGATGGAGCTTAACGGACCTCGGATTCGGATTCAGCAGCCAAAAATACATAGAAGTAGGGTGGTCCAGTCTCTGGTTCAATTTTTTATTTTTTTTCTGTGGAGCTGTGTTATCAAAGCAATATTGTTTCGTTTAAGTTGTATTTAGTATTCTAGAGGAAAAGTAAGAATACATTTTTTCGATTCGAGGTTCATGTTTCTTACAATCACGTTATAAACGAATGGAATCCAGTGATATCAGGGAAGTCGATTCACTTTGGGTGCAATTTGTTTTAATAATTATTGTATGAACATTAAATTTTGAAAAAAGAGAAAATAGGGGTATTTTTTTCAAAAAAGGACGTGATCCCGCAATCAGTTTTCATCCCATGGTAGCGTAGGCATGGGCCGAAGCCACTTTTTCTCGGTTTAACTGAATTCCAATTGTTTATAACGCGATTGCTAGAAAAATAAGCCTCAAATCAAAAAAATGTATTCCATGTTTTTTTCTTGGTTTTTTATGTAGAATCAATTGACACCATTACTTTCTCGAATTTACGACTTTGAGTGCAATTTGTTTAAATAAATATTGTTTAAACAATGGAAATGTAAAAAGAAAAAACACGGGTATTTTTTTCAAAAAAGCACGTAATCCAATAATTAGTTTTATGATATCTCCGCTGGTCTAGCCATGGACTTTAATGGGTTAATATTGTCAGAAAATTAGGCCAGTACATCAGATATCATGAGGAATTTTATTTTTCATAGTAAAAATTCACCTTTGAAAAAGATATACTTAACGACAAGTATATTCTTTATCCTGTGGTTCATTGTTGGCTAAATTTTCAATCTACATTCAAAATAATAATTACAGAATATGAAGCCTTCTTTCTGCTTCATGTTTACTGCTTACGGATTTCAAACTGATTTATTTAATAAACAGTGATATCAAGCATTATCTAACAATAAAATGAATATTTTTTAAATTACACTTAATTCTTGTAGTTACTAATGTTAAGATCGAAAATAACTCGAATCACAAATCCATGTCAAGTACTTAACTCATATAATTTTGTAGAAATTTAGTAGAAAAATTATAAATGGTTGAAATCAAATATAATACACCTCGAGCAATTTTTCTTCGTCATAGTAAAAAATTGACCTTTGAAAAAGGTATACGTGGACGACAAGTATGTTTCGTATCCCTTCTTTGTTGTTGAATAAATTCAATTATGCGACTAAATTTTGTTACGTGAATAGAATTTTGAAAATGACTGTTGTATCACATCATCATCTATGTATCACTTCAATAGACATCTTTATCAACACACGATCGTTATATGTTCCAGTATATTATTTCAATGATGACATGAGAAAGTAGCGAAATCTAGCATCAACTGACAAGTATCCAACAGTGTGGATAGCCTATACAGAAATAGTATTTTTTAAGTACACCCTAAAGCGATTGTTGCACGATCTGTTATCAAATGTCAATACACTCCATATCAATTCACTCATGTTCCGACAGAATGTATTAAAATTCAAAATCTATGTCAAATAGTTACATACATTTCAAATACATCTACCAATGTTGAGATAGAAAGTACTAAAATCACAATTCTATGTCAAGCAGTTAAAAAACTAGTATGTACCACTTTGGAAGGGTTCAGTATTAAATTCATAATAATATTAATCGAATAAAATACTCCATAATCGAAATTATCTTCCTCATAGTCCAAGTAACGATTTTCACTAGAATCTCAAATCCCAATGATAACTACATGAATGAAACTTTTTACATTACAATTCTTAACGTTTATTTATTCATGATATTATTTTCATTCTTCAATTGAAATGTATTTATTTTGTTTCACTTCTTTTTTCCATTTTTTTCAGTCAATGGATTTAACAAATGCAGACTTGCCACTCGGGCCCGTGGTTTCACAAAAAATAATGAAATTGTGCTATGATTACATAGAAAAATGTTTAAAGAATAATTTCATTATTTTTTTTCTCGAAAACTATGGAGCAAATCGAAAAATGTATAGGAACAAAGAAGTCTTAAAATTGCTCAAAAAACATTTTTTCAGAAGTTTTTAAGCACTTGGCGTTTTTTTGAGAATTTGAAAAATAGAAATTTTGAAAAATTTGATCAAAAAATTCTGAAAAAATTCAAGAATGTTCTTCAGCTGATTCTAAGAATTTTTTGTTCTTAAAAATTTTTTGATTTGACACATTGTTTTCGAGAAAAACAATTGCCAAGTTGAAAGCTACAATTTTTTCGGTCAGCTGCCAATTTGGGTCTTCCAAAAGTAAATTTGAAGAATTACAACTATGCCGACTTTTAGTTTAAGATCCATGGACGCTCGAAATTTACTTTCCGGAGTTCGTTGCGACCGGTTTCCATGTTTTACGGTTGACACAAAAAAAATTTTGACTCGAAATTTTGTATTTTTTTGCAATCAATTGTTTATAACATTGGGGGCGTTTATTAAATCGAGATAGAAGTAACCGAATCGGAAAGCTGACAAAATTTTGCACAAGAAAATGTTCTTCCCAAATTTTTTGAACCATTATAACCATATGAAATCTATCGCTCAAAAAAACGGCCTTCGAGCGGCCGTTTGGGCGTTAATGGGTTAACAAGATACTTCTACAAATTTGAATAATAATAAGAAATGTCTTGATACGACTCAAACTCCAAATGTGTAACAAAAAATATAGAGCAAACATTTTTGTCAATGATTAAAATGTGGAATGTCTTAATTTTCCTCGACAGAAATGGCCAGACTTTCGTCAAAATGTAAAACTCTTTAAGGATCGATTTTCCCACAGCAAAGTTTCTCTGAATGAGGAGTCTGAATGTCGGTCTTTCACTAACGAAGTGTTGTTCCCTTGATATGGTACTACATAGTATTCTTTCTTCAGGGTTTATTCGTGAATACTCAGAAGACTTACAACGTGACGATCGCGAGTTCCTATGTCAAATAAAAAAATGCCCCATATATATATATATATATATATATATAAATGCGACTGCCAGTGATATTGTTTGAACAATAAAAGGCTTCCTGACAGCCGCATATAGGGGGGATTCACATCACGAACTGCGAGCAGCCGCGTAAGGACTGTGGCCGGCCCATGCGTGGCGCAAGAGCAAAAGAGCTCGGGTAAGCGAGCGAGCGGCGCTACAACGCCAAGTTCTGCTGTAGCTAGACTAGCGGCCGAAGCCTCCGACAGAGGCGAGGGATAAAGACCATTAATAAATACATGAATAATTATTGCAGTTAATCCTTGATCACGGACCTACCCTACTCCTACACACACGCGTGCGCGCGCCTCAACTTTGAACTTGGGAAAACTTCACGGAATAAAATTACACTTGAAATGGATCTTCCTATACACTTGAATCTAAAACTGATTTCTCTATCAAACTCCTTCTAGAATGGCCCTTTCTCTACAGCTAATTCTAAGATGAATCTTTCCTTAATTAGCTTTTGAAAAAGATCCTCCCTCCCCCAGGGGACGGAATGACCATTAGAGACACTACAATAAACTTCAGATGAATCCAAGGAAAAATATCTTTGATGAAGAAGAGAGATTCGAACTTATCCTCGGCCTTATTAGCTTCAATACTGGTTCATCAATCGGAATCTGAGAATGCCTCAATTCAATATCCTTATTTTTATGGAATGATATGATATTAGCGGGAATTGATTGACACCTTTGAATACTCTTCATTATTTTAAAGTCTCGATTACTGTCTCCTTCTTTCACCGATCTCTCTCTCTCTCTCTCTCTCTCTCTCTCTCTCTCTCTCACTCTCTCTCGCCCTTGATAATATTCTCAGATAACTCAATATGTTCAGACTAATAAATTAATCGTTTGTCTTATTTGATTAATTCCAGTTGCAAGAGCTCCGTCAAAATGAGAGAGATCAGAAGTAACAAGAAGAACAAATGATGAATATCATTTCATGGATATGCAGAATATGAATTTGGGATAAAGTCAAAGTGATTCTCAACAGTTTTGATATGGAATTCCTTTCATGAATAAATAAATTCCCTTATCCATTATGGTTGATGTATGTGATGCATGACTGTATTTTTTAGGAAACTAACACTACTTTCTTTAAACAGTTACTGAGCAATTTAGCGTCACACTACCTTGAGCTGGTCAGCTGATTGATACCCATATTTGTGCAAAGATTTTTCTTCTACCTTCTATAACTCGGAATGTAAGATTCTAACCCTGCCTGGCCTTCTTTTCACCCAACACAGGCTGTACATAGAGATTTCAGGGGTTTGAAAAATTTTTTTCCTGTAAAGAGAATTATTTCTCCTTCAATCAAACTCCCGAAACTCTGAACACAGGCCACTTTCGATAGCATGAGACTGACGAAGGTTTCATTTGTAGAAAAAAAAATTCAAGTCGGGGAGAGGGGGGGGGGGGTGGAGAATGTGTCTGGGATCTTTCTAATGAAATTGTGCAAGGCTGCTCCTGCTGATTCCGGCTGCTGCTTAAAGTGGTATAGGTAAGTGCTGATGCGCATGCTCACCTACTTTTTTGGATACTCTATTAAAGTTTCTAGATCAGGTATTTATCGAGGAATATCGATAAATATCTTATCTTTCTCTTGATGAAGATGTTTATTTTGAGATACAGTCATTTAAACGTTTGCATTCCAAAAGGTTACATAAACAGCAAAGAGGTGGTTCGAAAAGAATGTCTATCTTATGATATATATGGAATAACATCTCAAGGTCAACGAGATAACATCAGTAGATGAGGCAGTATGGCCGTTGCAATTCCAAATCAAGAACATTTTGGGTGTGATTTTAATCGTGAATGATAATATCTTCACCGACAAAGGAACTTTTTTTTCTCAATAGCAACTAGCACAGACTTTTCATGAATTTTACCGCTTCGAATAATCGAATGAAATCAAAAGAATACAAGTTATGAACTGTGTCCTACTCAAAATTAGACCAGAATCTTTCTCATAGTCTGAACTACGGAAATTCACATACACTAGGAGGGTATCTCTATTGGTTTGAAGAGTTGATTCTCTAATCAAGGTCATCAGTGATAGTGTTTCAAGCGTGAGATTCATATTTTAATATTTATCTAACCCTGGAACAGAAAGATGTCTAAATAGTTTGGGTTATTGATTATGGTGTTCTAAAGATGCGTTCTTGGTATTATTGTTTTGAAAAACCGACCCGGAACCAACGATGATAAGGTAGTTCAGCCCTCATATTATACAAAGTTATGGCAACTCTTAATATTTTTGGTTGAACAATTCGACCATAAAAAAAACGGTGTCTAGGTAGTTGAGATGATTGATAATAATACATTGAGACGCTGACGTTAGCCACGTAAGATGTTCATTTCAAGTTGGTTTAAATTGAGGAGAAAAAATAAGGAGAAAAATGAGGAGGGAAAATGAGGAAGAAAAATAAGGAGAAATGATAAAGAAAAATGAACAGGAATAACGAGAAGAAAAAATAAGGAGCAAAATAACGGCTCTACCTAGTTTGATGACTCAACCGTCTAGATGTGTTTCATTGTACTGGATAAGAATGAATACGCAAAGAGTTACCACAAAAGGAAACTCATAGCGATGGGGACACCTCTCTCTAGCTGACTCGATAGACTGATTATATGCTCGTTAGATACTTGGACGGGAAGCATGAAACACTCAATCTTTGTTAAGGTAGGAATCCCATGGCTACCGGACTCAAATTAGCATCCAAATTTTTTTCATTTCAAATTATCATTATTCATACTTAAAACCGTTTCTAAATTATTATCATGATTTTTCATCATGGTTATAACATCTAAATCGTGAATGAATATCGGAAATTCGGAATATTAATTCGTTGCATTTTGAGAAGTTTTTGCAGCCGTGGGCTGGCGGCCGCATCAACACGGCAGCACTGTGAACAGCTGATATTGCCCGCATATATGTCTCCCGGCTGCCCGCTCCCCTGCTCGTACGGCTGGCGTTTCGGCGCGCGACACTCGGAGTTGCTCGGAGTGGTTAGGTTAAAACATCACCATAGAGACTGCAACCAAGTCTCCACCACTGCCACCACCAAAAATATTCCGGAGGAAAAATGGGCAGTTTGTAAAGAAAAACTTTGCAATCAGACAATGAAAGCTGCTGCCTCGGCGCTTTCTTCAGTCAAGAAAAATTCGGAAAATAGTATTGGTCCAACTCCTGTGAGTGAATCAAGAATAATTGATTTTACCTTGCTCTATAAAGAGATGTGGCGCAAGCAGTGCGAAAAAGGGCTTTGTTTCCGCGTTGTCCAAGGTAAAAAATTATTTAGAGTAGTTTCTGAGTGGAACGTGCGTTGTCCGACATTCAATGTTTACCAAGTCATTCACACTCCCAAATAATACAAGAGTGAGGAAACAGTAGGCCTACAACACGAACTCAACTGTAAAGCTGCTGCAGGTAATTTATTGAGAGTTTTGGGTCATCAATTGGGGCTATACTTTGCGTTCACCATAAAACAAACAGCTTGGAAAAAAACCGCTGCCAAGTGCCTCAGCAGTATGCTTTCTCAAAGTATTGCAATTGAACCTCAATTTGCATTAATCACCACTCTTTGAGAAAGCAAAATGAACCTCTAACTTATTTCCTCCACTCCATAGTAACGGTTGCTATGGTAAATATCCGAGCTTCGGTGTTCTTACTTCTTAGTCGTCAACAGTTCCGAAAATGGACCTCTAACTGACTTTTCCCACTCCATAGTAACGGTTGCTAAGGACGTAAACAACGGTTGCTATGGTAAATGTCGGAGCTTCGACGTTATTACTTCTTAGTCATCAACAGTTCCGAAAATGGACCTCCAACAGACTTTTCCCACTCCATAGTAACGGTTGCTAAGGACGTAAACAATGGTTGCTATGGTAAATGTCGGAGCTTCGATGTTCTTACTTCTTAGTCATCAACAGTTCCAAAAATGAACCTCCAACTGACTTTTCCCATTCCCTAGTTACGGTTGCAAGCGATATAAACACCGGTTGCTAGAGACATCAACAATGGTTCATACGGGAAAGGTCTCTTTGATTGTTATAGAATCCCATAAATATACAAACCCAAATGATCATTTATCATGAATTATATGGGAACTTATCGAAAACACGCTAGCAACGGTTGCCATGGAATCAAACAACGGATGTTGCTGAACACCGAACTCGGTTCACATCTGCCGGAGACCGACCTGTGTGCAAAATTTCAGGACGATCGGACCATTCCTTCGAAAATTAACGTACGACAAAAAAAGTCAGTCTGAAGCTGAATTTTGTATCTCCATAGCAACGGTTGCTAGGAGAATAAACAATGGTTGTTCCAAAATGAATGTCTTATCGATTCTCATCGATCGTCGTCGAAAGAATTGGAGACCCATCGTGCATTGATGATGATTTTCGGAGCTTTTATCAAAAACACGTTAGCAACGGTTGCTAGAGAAATAAACAACGGAATTGGCTGAAAATTGAACTCGACCGAGATTTTGCGGCGACTAACCTGTGTGCAAAATTTCAGGACGATCGGACAATTCCTTCGAGAGTTATCGTACGACAAAAAAGTGCACGTACGTACATACATACAGACATTTTCGGATTTCCATGTTTTTCGACCCGTAGATTACGAAAATCGAGGTCCCGAAGTCCGATTCGGTGGGTCGATTTTTACCCCGTTACAAAGCTTTCTCTTTGAGAAAGCAAAACTGTAAAATAGTTGTATGGTGCAAATTTGAGTTTCACTGATTTATAGATCAATCGAAGATCTTTCCTATTCTATGGTGAGAATTTTGGAAAAAATGATGCGTGGGCGTGAAATATGGAAAAAACTGACTTTTGTCAACTTGTGCCGCATAAACCGTTAAAAAAATCTATGAAACAGCGTCGTGATGGAAATTCTGATTAGAAGTATCGATAGAGCTCATTGAGCGCTTCAATTATTCATCGTGAAAAATTCAAAAATATTGATGCGTGGGCGTGAAGTATGTGATTGAAAATTGGTGGTTTACTTTGCGATTTTTATGCTTTCAGATAAATACGTGAGATTATGATTTGGTGAAATGTCGGGTATGTTCGATCGAAAGAACATCGGATGGGCTTGAATATCCATGGAGAGAATTTTGAAAAAAATGATGCGTGGGCGTGAAATGTGGAAATGTGTGTTGATATTTCTCGAGGTTTGACGAAAATTCATGATCATAACAAAATCTATTTCTGATTATGTTATTTTACTTCCTCAAGGACAAAGCTTTGGAATGAGGTAAAAATTGACATCTCAAATCAGACATCGGGACCTTATTTTTGATAGCCTAGAGGTGAGATACATGTTGATGTAAAAGCGTCCGTAGATACTTTGAATTATTCACCAATAATTCCAATAAAAATGTCATTATTTTCCTATATTCTTGATAGAGCAAATGAAAGACACGAGCGAGCGATAGCGAGTGAGTGATTCTGGCTAGTAAACTATATATGGGGCGTTTCGCCTCAATCCTCCCAGCGCTGCGCGCGAGCGCCGAAACATGCCGTTTTCAACTCGTGTTTACGATGCCAAAATGTCTCTAAGAAAATGATTCGATAGGTCATTTCTATGTAGTTTTTTCTCAGCTTTCCAACGGTGTAATTAGTTTTCCGGAAATTTTCCATTTTCATCCCCAAAAAATATAAAACATCGCATATCTCAAAAAGTATATTTTTAATATTTTTTTTAATGGTCTCAATCGAAAGCTGAGGATTTTTCACGTAGGAAAATATGTTTTCCAAGGAGTGCACGAATGATTTTCTCTGAGAAATAGAACGTCGAAAAGTAGACGTAGCGCTACTCCGGCGCACGGAGCGCGTGAGCGCCAATCATGCTGTTTTCAACTCTCCCCAACGATACCAAAATGCATCTGAGAAAATTATATTATGAGTCGATCCCATGTTATTTTTCCTCAGCTTTCCAATGGTGTTGTCAGTTTTCCGAAAATTTTCCATTTTCATCTCCAAAAAGATCTTTCTTAGAGAATAATTCAATTATTTTCTTTGGAAAATAGAACGCGCAAGAAAAGTTCCGATGCTTTCACTTTAGTAAAGGCCTACTGTTTCATTTTTTATCCGATAGGTGGCTTTCATGGTATTTTCAATAATACACAAGAAGAATTTTCATCTGCTGTATATAAATTGAATCATTTTTTCATCGTATTATTTTCAAGGCGTTTTTATAAGTCCTTCGAGCACCCACAACTTCGAGCATATTCATTTTTCCATAAAGTCGTTAATTGTATTGGCTTGGTTATTTATTTGACTCCTTGTACAAACTACAATGGATTCATCCTGGAAATTGAAATGCATAAATCCTTTAGATAAAAAAAATCATCCGTCATCTAAAGAATTGTACGACTTTCCAATGCCATTGAGAAGTGCATATCCCTTGATACCAGAGAAAGCAAAGATCTGTTACACTTGTCGACGTGAAATGTACAGACAGAAATCAGATTCACCTTCATCTGAATGTAAAAAAGCAAGATTCGAGTGTAACGATGAATATCATAAAGCAGGTTTGACAGTCCTCGAACAAATAAAAAATAAATTCTCAAAATCAACGACGAAGCAAGATAGAATTCAGTTGTTAACTCTTGCCCCTGATTATTGGTCTCGTAGGGACTCGATGAGAGAATTCAATTGCAGTGAATGGGAAGCTCGAGAAGCAAAAAATTTAGTAGCTAAGAGCGGGATTTTTTCAATACCGGAAAATAAAAATGGCAAAGTATTTCCAGATGAAACTGTCAAGTTGGTGGAAGGTTTCTATGGAAGAGATGATATTAGCCGAATTATGCCAGGCTTAAAAGATTATGTATCTGTCAAGCAAAGTAATGGCAAAAGAGAACACGTTCAAAAACGATTACTGCTTGGTAACTTGAATGAAATTCATTGTTTATTTAAACAAGAATATAAACATGTTAAAATTGGATTTACGAAATTCACTGAGTTAAGGCCCCCACATTGTGTTCTCGCTGGAAGCAGTGGTACACATAATGTATGCGTATGTGTTCATCATGAAAATGTCAAGCTCTTGCTCAATGCTATTGATATAGGAAGTTTGACAAAAAACACTGAATTGCACCTTGGAAACTATCATGATTGTATCCAAGCAATTGTATGTGGTAATGCACGTGATGAATGTTATTTTGGTGACTGCTTAGATTGTCCCAACATGTCTATATTACGACAACATTTGCTTGAATCTTTTGATAAAAATAATATTTTTGAAGTGCAATATGATTCATGGTTTCAAACAGATCGGTGTACAATAGGTTCAAAAGTTGTAAATGTTAATGAATTTGTGGATATACTGGGCCAAAAATTGTTAAAATTAAAGACACACGATTTTTTCGCTAAAAAGCAGTCACATTTTGTAAATGATTTGAAACTAAACCTCAAAGAAAGAGAATTTCTTGTGTGTTGCGATTTTTCAGAAAACTATGCATTTGTGATACAAAATTCTGCGCAATCATTCCACTGGAATAATAATCAAGCCACAGTTTTTACTGTCGTGGTCTATTACAAAATAAATGATGAGCTTGAACATCTGAGTATTGCTATAATTTCTGACAATCTCAACCATGATTCTGTTGCAGTTTATGAGTATCAGAAAATTATCATGTTGCATCTGAAAAATAATTTTGTAGTGGAAAAAGTGTATTATCTAACTGATGGAGCAGCTCAACATTTTAAAAATAAGACACATTTCCAAAATCTTCTTTTTCATGAAGAAGATTTTGGAATTCCAGCTGAATGGCACTTCTATGCCACTGCACATGGCAAAGGTGCATGTGATGGCATAGGCGCAAACATAAAAAGAGGTGCGAAACGAGCAAGTCTGCAACTTACATCTGGCAATCGAATTTTAACACCTGAAGATCTTTACAATTGGGCGAAAGATCATTGCAAAGGTACCAACATTTTTCATAGTAGTAAAGAGTCTTACGACCAAACTGTTTTGGAATTAAAACCAAGGCTGGATAGAGCTAAATCTATACCGGGAACTTTGCAATATCATGCAATTATTCCAGCAGGTGGGAAAACATTGAAGCTCAAAAAAACTTCATTGAGTTCTAAATATAACATCTTCCCGAAAAAAAGTGCTATACAGAGCAAAGAAAAAGTTCCTGTACGAATGCGTTTAACGAAAACTTCAAAAAAGCAAAGAAAGCTGAAAAAGAGAGCAAAAATAACATGAAGTACGTGAACTATACTCTTTTTGAGATATGCGATGTTTCTTATTTTTTGGGGACGAGAATGGAAAATTTTCGGAAAACTGATAACACCATTGGAAAGCTGAGGAAAAAAGCTGAGGGATCGACTCATAATACAATTTTCTCAGATGCATTTGAGTATCGTTCAGAAGAGTAGAAAACAGCATGATTGGCGCTCACGCGCTCCGTGCGCCGGAGTAGCGCTACGTCTACTTTTCGACGTTCTATTTCGCAGAGAAAATTATTCGTGCACTCTTTGGAAAACATATTTCCCTACGTAAAAAATCCTCAGCTTTCGATTGAGATCATTAAAAAAAATATTAAAAATATACTTTTTGAGATATGCGATGTTTCTTATGTTTTGGGGATGAAAATGGAAAATTTTCGGAAAACTGACAACACCATTGGAAAGCTGAGGAAAAATAACATGGGATCGACTCATAATATAATTTTCTCAGATGCATTTTGGTATCGTTGGGGAGAGTTGAAAACAGCATGATTGGCGCTCACGCGCTCCGTGCGCCGGAGTAGCGCTACGTTTACTTTTCGACGTTCTATTTCTCAGAGAAAATCATTCGTGCACTCCTTGGAAAACATATTTTCCTACGTGAAAAATCCTCAGCTTTCGATTGAGACCATTAAAAAAAATATTAAAAATATACTTTTTGAGATATGCGATGTTTTATATTTTTTGGGGATGAAAATGGAAAATTTCCGGAAAACTAACTACATGGAAATGACCTATCGAATCATTTTCTCAGGGACATTTTGGCATCGTAAACACGAGTTGAAAACGGCATGTTTCGGCGCTCGCGCGCAGCGCTGGGAGGATTGAGGCGAAACGCCCCATATATATTTGCGTTCATTGTGAAATTGTATATCCAAAAATAATACTTTCTTATGAATTAATTCATATTAACTGATTTCATCAATATGTAACTTGTAGTATGGAATAGAGTAAAACTATCACTAGTTGTTCGAGCCTTGGTCACGCTATTTCCACAATATAAATGGATTTCATGGGACAATATTCATGATTAATATCGAACAAAGTGAATTATAACGTTTTTCTTTGCATATTAGAAAGATTGTGAAAAATGTTTCCACTATCTTGTATGTTAGGTATGATGAAAATGCGCATCTGTTCAAATACATTTTTTAAATAATATTCTCTATAATTTTTATGAATGCAACTCAGGGCACACTCCATTGAATAATGGTTTCATGTGCATTTTAATAAAGTGATGATAATTCCCATTACCATTAATGCGTCACAAAGGAAAAATAATTGAATTCTCCAATCCTGTGTTTCTCCTTCGTACTAAAATAGAAATATGCTATAGAAATATGATTGAATTCAAACTTATTTTATAACATACATCTATTTCCAGAGAGTATTAATGCTGGAATAGGATGCGATCAAATGAATACATTTCTCACAGCTATGGATGTACCTGGACTATCTTCCAATACATTAAAAAGAGCTGAGAATGACATATAGTCTAAGAGCCAGTCCCCAGCTAGCTGTCCTGAAAGATGCACGGGTGAAAAGTATATGAATCGTTAGATACGATGATAACGATTGAAAAATTCAAATGGTAAAATTTTCAAAGCTGAGTCTTTCTAGGAGAAAAATGCGAAAAACTGAAAAACAATAGGTTACAAAGAGTCTCATAAGTGCAGTAGTAAAATCGTAAATCGTAGTGTTTATAGCACTGAAAACGATACTCCAAAAAAAGGGTCATCCGTAGAGGAAAGGAGCTCTCTGCACAGACTCGTACACTCCCTCTCTCTCGGCCAGCCCAACATATGTCAACCAGATTACTGCATCGGGCTCTCACGCGTCCTTTTCCTTGTACCTGAGTGACGCAGTTCATTTCCAATACTCCTACTGTGGGACTCATTATGTCTGTATTTCTATAATCTACAGATCTTCTATGTATAGCTATACGATTGGTGTAATAATTTTCATTTTTTAAACGAAAATCTGAAAAAATGCTGTTTCTTCGAACAAAAATTCTTATAAATAATTCATAAATGACAATTGTGAAATATAACTGAATGTATCTAAAATGTATATAGATCACAGTTCGCCAAGGAGAATGTTTCAAAGTACGAAAATTAAGAATGAAATCTGATGGGAAATAGATTGCAAAGTAGAAGTATTGGAAATAAACTGTGTTGATGTACTCGATGTATAGAGGTCCGGTGGGTGAGGATAAATCGCTAGATAGGTCTATCAATGAGGTGCGCATCTCTTCATGATACTTGACTTAATTTCTTTATCATACAAACTACATCTTATCAGCTACACGTTAGAGTATACATCTCTGCTTGTGAATACAGCTAGAGAGAGAGTGGTGGTCAGCCTCGCGCAACTGACTCGGGCTCACCTTCGTGACGCCCGCTTCTATTCAGAGATGGCGCCACAGGTTCTAACCCTCTGAATCACGTGTTGCAATATTTACTTATCACAACACGCCTCCTTAAATTCACAACATATGATTACAATGCATTTACTTATATTAATCCTAGTGCTTTTCTCATTGTTACAAATTTTTCTTTGCACAACTTTTAATAAATACATCTGCTACATTTTTGTCTGATTCTATCTTTCTAATGTCAATTGTTCCATTGTCGTAGTACTCATTTATATAATGATACTGCACCTCAATGTGCTTGGAATTTTTTGTAAAATTTCCAAATGTACTTATTGCTATTGCGCCAGAATTATCCTCATACATATTTATTGGTCTATCAATATTCAAGTCGAATGCATCGTTTAATAAATTCTTAACCTTTAAGGGGTACCACCACTCTAGGATTTTCAAAAATTCGATTTTTTTTTACTTAAAAAGTTAGTGAAATTCCCGTAGAATACACTCCTCAAACCCTTTTTTTGGAATTCGGACTCCAAGTGTTTTTTCCAAGGGATTGCTGATTGAAGTGTAAGTAAGATTTAACGATAGTTTAAAACTTTAAACGCGTTTTTCTCGAAACTGCTCTTTTCTAATCGGACGTAGTCGTAGCTTCAAAACTATTGCATGGATCGACTTCGAATTTGTATAGTAGCTTCATATATATATATATATATATATATATATATTCTCCTCCGAAGTACGTAGCCGTTTTTCGATATTTTGAAAATGACATGTTTCATCAACAATTTACTGCTCTTTATTTAGTCGAAAATTTTCACGTCTTTTTCAAATATGCACAGTTTCTACAAAAATTTAGAAAAAAAATCGTACTTTGATAGCTATTGGTATGTAGTTTCGAAAAAATTTTGAATTTTTGTTCCAGCTCTCATGGTTGCCGGGTTATGGGTAAACCCGCGGAGCGCCTCAGAAAAAACCTTGTATCGGAGATCCGCTGTGGTGCCGCTTTTTTGTACGAAATCGATAATAAAAAAATTTCTTTTTATACTTCAATAGATGTTGAATAAACCCTGTGAATTTCAATACAATCAATACAATCCCTCTTCCCATGATCCCATGAAAAATTCGCGAAATTACACCTTTTTCTCGGCCTCTAGAGTGGTGTTACCCCTTAAAGGACCGGAAAGCCGATTTATCAGCTTAAAAACATAATGCTAGGAGACCTCTTTATCCTCAAGTAAATGGATGCGCTATTCGTATCTGAAGTTGGTTTGACCTTATCACTTCGGAGTAGTGGTGAATCAGAACCAGAAGAGGAGAACGCTGACGATCGGACTGGTGCATCACAACCAATTGATTCTTCAGAAATCTTTGATGATCCTGAGAGAAATGGTGGTGTATTTTTCGATTCTGTCTATTTCTCTTCTATAAAAGACTTTGTAGGTCATGTTAATTTTGATGAAAATATTCCTATACCAGAGCGTACTCCATTAGCTTACTTTGAATTCTTTATGGATTCGAATATTTTCAAAGTAATATTGGAACAAAGAAATCTCTTCCAGAAGCAAAATCCCGATCCATTCCATTCTAATATGGCTCCATAGAAAGATGTAACAGTAGAAGAATTGCGAATCTTTCTTGCTCTAACTATCAACATGGGCCATGTTCGTAAGTGTAATGTCAAAGATTATTGGAGTATGGATCCTCTATTATCCACTCCAATATTCAGGAAATACATGACCCGTAATAGATATCTCCAAATTTTACATTTTCTGCATTTTGAAAATAATAGGAACAATGCATCACCCTACAAGAACGACCCTCTAAGAAAAATTAAACCTGTAACAGATTTCCTAAATCAGAAATTTTCCTCTACTTTGCATCCTGGGAAAAACCTTTGCATTGATAAAAGCTTGATGCTGTAGAAAAGAATATTGAAGTTCAAGCAATATTTACCATTAAAAAGACACAGTTTGGTATAAAATTTTTCGAATTGGTTGATTGTGAGACTGGATTCCTACTACGATTCATTATCTATACAGCTGATACAGATTATGAAAAATTTGATTCGGGAATCTCTGGAGGTATAGTAGTTGATTTCCTAACACCATATTTCAACAAAGGTCACGTTATCTTCATAGATAATTGGTACTCGTCTCCTTAACTTGCTAATTTTCTCCATGACAAAGATACTGGTATGTGTGGGACCGTGAAGAAAACCAGAAAAGGAATGCCCAAGCTTGTCACTAAATTGAACCGAGGTGAAATTGAAGTAGCCCATACCGATTCTTGGTTAGCAATAAAGTTGATGGACAAGAAAGAAGTTTACATGATAACAACAGTCCATGAAGTTGGTTACGCAAGTACAGGGAAGAAACATTGGAGTACTAATAAAGGTATTATAAAACCAATATGTATAGTGGATTACAATAAAAATATAGGAGAGATTGACAACATAGACAGACAACTTTCATTGGCAGAAACGATTAGGAAATCTACTAAATACTATCGAAAACTTTTTTTTCATTTAATTGATTTTGTTCTGGTAAATTCTCATGCATCACAGAAAATGAAAAGTACCACTAACGAAAAGATTTTTATCCCCATTTTCGTTAGGAAGTGGTCAGAGGCTTACTGGGGATAAATTCTGATGACTTGCGTCATTCATGTCAGTCGAAGTTTTCTCGACTTACTGGGAAACACTTTCCTGAGGAAATTGATCAAAGAAAAAAGAAAGAAGGCAATTGCAAAGAAGGCAAATACAAAATAGACTTCTGATAAAATGGAAAAATGTATAAAAAATGATAAGATTTATAAAAAAAAAATTTAAAAATGTATGAAAATGTATAAAAAAAATAGGACTCAGCTTCGGACACGGCAATGTATTCTGCGAATGTCGAGCTTCTCGTTACAGTGTTTTGTTTATGAGTTTTCCAATAAATTACATTTCCGAGCATTTTTATAACAAATCCTGTGGTGGACTTTCTATCAATATGATCACCAGCGTAATCAGAGTCTACCAAGCATTCTAGTTTTTCATATATTGAGTTCGCAAAATAAGTTAGTTTCGATTCTCGAGTTTTATACAAATATTTTAATGCTCGTATTGTATACTTGAAATGAGTTTGATCTCAACAGGATTGGAATCTACTTAAATAATTTATGCTGTACGTTATGTCTGGCCTTGTGCTTGTGCTGATATACAAAAGTTCACCAATTAAATTTCTATATTTCATACTTTCATCACTGTCAGTAGAATGTTCGAATTTTAGACTAGTCTCCATTGGAGTACGATACAACTTAGCATTCTCTAAATTATACTCCACAGCCAATAATTATATCTTTGTTGACTTAATGTCGTTAAACCTTTTGCATTATTATGTTTAATATCAATTCCAATATGATTGCTTACTTTTCCCATGTCTATCATTACAAATTTTTGCATCAATTTCACTTTTATTTTGTTAATTCTAGTCTTATCTTTACAGCATATCAAAATGTCATCTACAAATACTAATAGATATATCGCATCTATGAAAATGTGTTGCTACAATTATGATTACCTGATTCACAATGTATATCTGCTTTACCATCAGCATCGATTACAATCTCTCGACAATTTCTGCGATACCCAGAATCATACTGAGTAGAATGATCACATCGTAATGGCCATCATTATTAACAATGTTTTTTTAATTTTCTCCGGAATCTAGTCATCTTGCATTTTCTCAACACTGGGCAGAAGTCAAAGACATCCAACCTTGAGAGAACTCGAACCTACATTATCACTTCGATTAATTTCTACTGCGTTTATTTCGTATCGTAAATTCTGAAACGGATGATAAGTGGCGTAATACATGAGTTTTGTCTTGCTTGCATTAGTACAATCTGCAGATTCTACCAGTCGTCCGCATATACGTAACATAATCCGCGATGGTAGATGACCAAAATCTTGACGATGAACGATATATAGAATTTATTGCTGTTGTTACCATTTGAGGTGGTGAATGGCTGATGAACATAAATCTCATAAAGTGAGATGCTCTTGACTGAATCGACTGTAACTTGAATGTTTATACCGTCTTCCTTTTTTTGGGAAACAGCAGAGGGATATACACGTTCTTTCTCAACAGGATTTACTCGGAAACCTAAATATCTTGGAAGGTGTGTATTTCGCTTGGAAGCTGGCGTGGTTAACGCTTGGAAACTTGTTGAAGACTGATTGATTGTTGACACATTGCGTATAGCGCTTACAGCAGTGGTCTTATGTACATTGCTACGTGCATACGTGGCTACGATGGTGTGATTGTTCTGAGAAATCTTGTTAAGATTCCTATACGTGAGACTGAGCTGTTGTGTGTCTTCCTCCCTATGAAGCGTATGTTGGTACATATTGATGTGGAGCATTTTCGAAATGAGTCGTTTCTTATAATTCGCTTCGCGGTTTAAAATTTTAACGTTATTCCAATCGAATGTGTGTGTGTACTGTTTCCTATGATATGCAAAAGAACAGGTAGTGGTTTATCAGTAATTTTTGATGCTCTGTGATTCTATCACAGAGCATCAAAAATATTCATTTTCTTATTGTTTCTCCAATGTCACATGCCGAACAGTCATTACAGTCATACATGATATTACATGATATTTATCATTGACCAATATTAATTGAAGAATATGTTTTCATCACAGTTTCACACATCAAAAATTGATCATTGAATCAGAATTTTCTATACTCGTGATGAAAACTACTCTCCAATGCTAGAGCAAATGATTATTCTAAGCATGTGTCTGTCAACCTCGAATTGCTCGGGCGGACATGTTCACACACGCCTAGAATTCATTTTTGTCTCTAGTGTAGGAATGTATACTACTCTTACATGAAGAAGATCCGATTTCCATACGCCAATCTGCAAAATATCACACCTATGACTAATTCTTGATCTATGGAACTCACGGGATACCAAAAAATAACATAATAAATCGAGTTTTCAGATACAGCGCATGAACTACATTCACTTATTTCTTTGACAACCATATTTTCGACGCTAACGTACGGGGCTATAGCATAGATGATATCAAAGTTGAGTACGCAAAATGTACCTTTTCTTCAACTTTCTGGTAGTAGGATCCACCATCAGAAGAATTTAGAACATAATGAATCTCAAACCGATTAATTTCTATAATATCGATTGGAAACTGAGCCTTTTACGGGAACTGGGATATCAATTGGGAACTGGTTCTTTTTACGTCAGAAAAACATTTGAGGAGTACGGTTTTTTTAAATATAGTTAAAAAATTGAATATCGGACGAGGAATACGGACCTCGATTCCGTACACTAGATCTTGAATCACTCAACTGTGGTGGCTGAATCAGCGAAATCTATGCAGAGGTCGCAAGCTCACAGCGTAGGCTGTAGTTATGGATTATTTTTTGCAAATACACTATTTTCTCTGTAAAAATCAAAGATTCAGACAGATAGGGTCGACGATTCGCGCGCAGATGTCGCAAGCTCGGAGCGCGGCTGTAGTTGTGGATTATTTTTGCGTATAAACCAATTTCCCCGAGAAAATTGAAGATCCAGACACTGATAGTCGTCTATTCGTATGCAGTGGTCTTGAGTTCACAGCGTACGTTGAAGTTGTACATGTTATTTTGTAGACACTGTTGGCTCCGGAAAAATCGAACATCTAGACAATTGAGTCCTTACTTCAAAAGGAGCGAATCGCAAATTCACAGCTCACGCTGTAGTTGTACATTATTTTTGCGAATACAGTAATTTTTTCGGGAAAATCGAAAATTCAGACACAAAGGGTCGGCGATTCGTGCGTAGATGTCGCAAGCTCACAGCGCGGCTGTAGTTGTGGATTATTTTTGCGTATATACTATTTTATTTGAGAAAATCGGAGATCCAGACACCATTAGTCGTCTATTCGTACGCAGTGGTCGAAAGTTCACAGCTGCTGCTGTAACAGCATATGCTTTCTCTGCGTAGACTGTTTCTCCGTAGAAGTTCAAAATCACATCGTAATCAATCCTCCATTCGTACACCGTGATCGCAAGTTCTCAGCGAACGCTGTAACAGCACATATTCATCACGTGTGAACTATTTCTCCGTAAGATTCGAAGATCTAGATACATTTAATCTTCAATTCATATGCGGCGATCGCAAGCTCAAAGCGTATGCTGCAGATGTTGATTTTCCTTGCGTATACACTATTATCTTCGGGGAAATTGGAAATCCAGACACATAGGGTCAGCGACTCGTGCGCATAGGTGGCAAGCTTACAGCGCAGCTGGAGTTGTCGATTACTTTTGCGTGTAAACTTTTTTCTCCGAGAAAATCGGAGATCCAGACACTATAATTCGTCTATTCGTACGGAAACGTCGCAAGTTCACAGCGAACGCTGTAGTTGTGGATTATTTTTGCGTATACAGTGATTTTTCCGTGGAAATTGAAGATCCAGACACGTCTGATCGGCGATTCATGATCAGTGGTCGAAAGCTAGCAGCGTAGGCTGAAGTTGTGGATTAGTTTAGCAAATAGACTATTATTTCTGTAGAAATCAAAGATCCAGACACGTTTAGTCGTTGAACCGTAAGCAGTGGTCACAAATTCACAGCTAATACTTTAACAACACATGTTATCTCAGCGCCGACTATATATCCGTAGAAGTTCAAAATTCGATCGTGTTCAATCCTGAATTCGTACACCGTGATCGCATGTTCTCAGCGAACGCTGTAACAGCACATATTATTTCTGTGTAGACTGTTCATCCACAAAATTCGAAGATCCAGACACGTTTATTCATCAATTCGTGCGCAGAGGTCGCAAACTCGCAGCGCAAGCTGTAGTTGGGGATTATTTTTACGAATAAACTATTATCTCCGAGAAAACCGGAGATCGTGACACTTTTAGTCGTCTATTCATACGCAGTGGTCGTAAGTTCACAGCGTACGCTGAAGTTGTGTATGTTGTTTTGTGGAGACTGTTGGCTCCGGAAAAATCGAACATCCAGACAATTGAGTCCTCACTTCAACAGCAGCGATTCGCAAGTCCACAGCTTTCGCTGTAGTTGTGGATTATTTCAGCGAATACACTATTGTCTCTACGAAAATCGAAGATTCAGAATCATAGGGTCGGCGATTCATGCGCAGAAGTCGCAAGCTCTAAGCGCGGCTGTAGTTCTCGCTTACTTTTTGCGTATAAACTATTTTCTCCTACAAAATTGGAGATCCTGACACTATAAGTCGTCTATTCAAACGCAGACGTCGCAAGTTCAGAGCGTACGCTAAAGCCGTGCGTGTTATTCTGCGGACACCGCCGGCTTCGGATAAATCGAACATTCAGACAATTGAGTCCTCACTTCAACAGCAGCGATTTGCAAGTTCACAGCTCACGCTGTAGTTGTGGATTATTTTAGCGTATACACTATTGTCTCCGTGAAAATCGAAGATTCAGAATCATAGGGTCGGCGATTCATGCGCAGAAGTCGCAAGCTCTCAGCGCGGCTGTAGTTGTGGATTATTTTTGCGTATACAGTATTTTCTCCGTGAGAATCGAAGATTCAGATACATAGGGTCGGCGATTCGTGCGCAGAGGTCGCAAGCTCTCAGCGTGGCTGTAGTTGTGGATTATTTTTGCGAATAAACTATTTTCTCCGAGTAAACCGGAGATCCAGTCACTATTAGTCGTCTATTCATACGCAGTGGTCGTGATAGACACTATTATCTCCGTAAAACTCGAAGATCCAGACACTTATAGTCGTCGATTCGTACACAGTGGTCACGAGTTCTCAGCGAACGCTGTAACAGCACATATTCTTTCTTTGTAAATTATTTCTTCGTAAGAATCGAAGAACCATATACGTTCAATCTTCTATCAATATGAAGCGATCGCAAGCTCACAGCGTATGGTGCAGATGTAGATTTTTTTTGCGTATTCACTATTATCTACGGGGAAATTGAAAATCCAGACAAGTTTGGTCGACAATTCACGCGCAGAGGTCGCAAGCTCTCAGCGTAGGCTGTAGTTGTGGATAATCTTTGCGTATACAGTATTTTCTCCGTGAGAATCGAAGATTCAGAAACATAGGGTCGGCGATTCGTGCGCAGAGGCCGCAAGCTCTCAGCGCGGCTGTAGTTGTGGATTATTTTTGCGAATAAACTATTTTCTCCGAGTAAACCGGAGATCCAGACACTATTAGTCGTCTATTCATACGCAGTGGTCGTGATATACACTATTATCTCCGTAAAACTCGAAGATCCAGACACTTATAGTCGTCGATTCGTACACAGTGGTCACGAGTTCACAGCAAACGTGTAACAGCACATATTATTTCTGTGTAGACTGTTTCTCCACAAAAATCGAAAATCCAGACACGTTTAGTCGTTGATCCGTTCGCAGAGGTCGCATCTCACAGCGTAGGCTGTAGTTTTAAAAGTTTAATCTTTAATCAATATGGAGCAATCGCATGCTCACAGCGTATGGTGCAGATGTAGATTTTCTTGCGTATACATTCTTATCTTCGGGGAAATTGAGATTCCAGACACGTTTGGTTGGTGATTCGTGCGCAGAGGTCGCAAGCTCACAGCGTAGGCTGGAGCTGTGGATTGTATTTGCGAAAGGACTATATTCTCTGTAAAAATCGAAGATCCAGACACGATGAGTCGTCGATTCGTGCGCAGAGGTCGCAAGTTCACAGCTGCTGCTGCTGTAACAGCACTTGTTAATCCTGTGTACACTGTTTCTCCGTGAATATCGAAGATCTGGACACGTTCAGTCGTCAGTTGAAACGCAGCGATCACAAGCTCATGGGCTAGGTTGTATTCGTGGATTATTATCTTTGCGTATACACTATTATCTCTGTAAAATTCGAACATCCAGATAATTATAGGCATCGATTCGTACACAGTAGTCACAAATTCACAGCGAACGTGTAACAGCACATATTATTTCTGTGTAGACTGTTCATCCACAAAATTCGAAGATCCAGACACGTTTATTCATCAATTCGTGCGCAGAGGTCGCAAACTCGCAGCGCAAGCTGTAGTTGGGGATTATTTTTACGAATAAACTATTATCTCCGAGAAAACCGGAGATCGTGACACTTTTAGTCGTCTATTCATACGCAGTGGTCGTAAGTTCACAGCGTACGCTGAAGTTGTGTATGTTGTTTTGTGGAGACTGTTGGCTCCGGAAAAATCGAACATCCAGACAATTGAGTCCTCACTTCAACAGCAGCGATTCGCAAGTCCACAGCTTTCGCTGTAGTTGTGGATTATTTCAGCGAATACACTATTGTCTCTACGAAAATCGAAGATTCAGAATCATAGGGTCGGCGATTCATGCGCAGAAGTCGCAAGCTCTAAGCGCGGCTGTAGTTCTCGCTTACTTTTTGCGTATAAACTATTTTCTCCTACAAAATTGGAGATCCTGACACTATAAGTCGTCTATTCAAACGCAGACGTCGCAAGTTCAGAGCGTACGCTAAAGCCGTGCGTGTTATTCTGCGGACACCGCCGGCTTCGGATAAATCGAACATTCAGACAATTGAGTCCTCACTTCAACAGCAGCGATTTGCAAGTTCACAGCTCACGCTGTAGTTGTGGATTATTTTAGCGTATACACTATTGTCTCCGTGAAAATCGAAGATTCAGAATCATAGGGTCGGCGATTCATGCGCAGAAGTCGCAAGCTCTCAGCGCGGCTGTAGTTGTGGATTATTTTTGCGTATACAGTATTTTCTCCGTGAGAATCGAAGATTCAGATACATAGGGTCGGCGATTCGTGCGCAGAGGTCGCAAGCTCTCAGCGTGGCTGTAGTTGTGGATTATTTTTGCGAATAAACTATTTTCTCCGAGTAAACCGGAGATCCAGTCACTATTAGTCGTCTATTCATACGCAGTGGTCGTGATAGACACTATTATCTCCGTAAAACTCGAAGATCCAGACACTTATAGTCGTCGATTCGTACACAGTGGTCACGAGTTCTCAGCGAACGCTGTAACAGCACATATTCTTTCTTTGTAAATTATTTCTTCGTAAGAATCAAAGAACCATATACGTTTAATCTTCTATCAATATGAAGCGATCGCAAGCTCACAGCGTATGGTGCAGATGTAGATTTTTTTTGCGTATTCACTATTATCTACGGGGAAATTGAAAATCCAGACAAGTTTGGTCGACAATTCACGCGCAGAGGTCGCAAGCTCTCAGCGTAGGCTGTAGTTGTGGATAATCTTTGCGTATACAGTATTTTCTCCGTGAGAATCGAAGATTCAGAAACATAGGGTCGGCGATTCGTGCGCAGAGGCCGCAAGCTCTCAGCGCGGCTCTAGTTGTGGATTATTTTTGCGAATAAACTATTTTCTCCGAGTAAACCGGAGATCCAGACACTATTAGTCGTCTATTCATACGCAGTGGTCGTGATATACACTATTATCTCCGTAAAACTCGAAGATCCAGACACTTATAGTCGTCGATTCGTACACAGTGGTCACGAGTTCACAGCAAACGTGTAACAGCACATATTATTTCTGTGTAGACTGTTTCTCCACAAAAATCGAAAATCCAGACACGTTTAGTCGTTGATCCGTTCGCAGAGGTCGCAAGCTCACAGCGCAGGCTGTAGTTTTAAAAGTTCAATCTTTAATCAATATGGAGCAATCGCATGCTCACAGCGTATGGTGCAGATGTAGATTTTCTTGCGTATACATTATTATCTTTGGGGAAATTGAGATTCCAGACATGTTTGGTTGGTGATTCGTTCGCAGAGGTCGCAAGCTCACAGCGTAGGCTGGAGCTGTGGATTATATTGGCGAATAGACTATATTCTCTGTAAAAATCGAAGATCCAGACACGTCGATCGTCGATTCGTGCGCAGAGGTCGCAAGTTCACAGCTGCTGCTGCTGCTGTAACAGCACTTGTTAATCCTGTGTACACTGTTTCTCCGTGAATATCGAAGATCTGGACACGTTCAGTCGTCAGTTGAAACGCAGCGATCGCAAGCTCATGGGCTAGGTTGTATTCGTTGATTATTATCTTTGCGTATACACTATTATCTCTGTAAAATTCAAAGATCCAGACAATTATAGTCATCGATTCGTACACAGTAGTCACAAATTCACAGCGAACGTGTAACATCACATATTATTCCTGTGTAGACTGTTCATCCACAAAATTCGAAGATCCAGACACGTTTATTCATCAATTCGTGCGCAGAGGTCGTAAACTCGCAGCGCAAGCTGTAGTTGGGGATTATTTTTGCGTATACAGTAATTCTTCGGGAAAATTGGAATCCAGACACGTTTGATCGGCATTTCATGTGCAGTGGTTGCAAGCTCACAGCGTAAGCTGTAGTTGTGGATTAGTTTTGCGTACATACTATTTTCTTCGAGAAAATCGGAGATCCAGACACTATTAGTCGTCTATTCGTACGCAGTGGTCGCAAGTTCACAGCTGATGCTGTAACAGCGCATGTTTTTTCTGGGTAGACTGTTTCTCCGTAGAAGTTCAAAATTACATTGTGTTCAATCCTCCATTCGTACACCTTGATCGCAAGTTCTTAACGAACGCTGTAACAGCACATGTTCTTCACGTGTGGACTATTTCTCCGTAAGAGTCGAAGATCCAGAAACATTTAATTTTTAATTTATATGTAGCGATCGCAAGCTCACAGCGTATGCTTCAGATGTAGATTTTTGTCCGTGAAAATCGGAGATCCAAACATGTTTAGTCGTCGATTCGTACGCAGTGGTCGCAAATCCACAGCTAATGCTGTAGTAGCACATGTTATTTCTTCATTTACTATTTCTGCTCGAAAATAAAAGATCCGGACACGCTCAGTTGTCAATTCAAACCCAGAGATCCAAGCCCACAGCGTATGCTGCAGATGCGGATTCTTTTTGTGTATACACCATTTTCTCCGTAAGAATCGGAGATCCGGACACGTAAAGTCATCAATTCGTACGCAGCGAATGCGAGCTCACAGCGTTTGCTATAATTGTGCATGTCATTTTAGCGTATACTATTTCTCCGTAAAAATCGAAGATCCTATCACGATCAGTCGTCAATTCAAATGCAGCAATCGCAAGCTCACAGAGTAGGCTGTATTTGTGGATTATTTTGGCGTATAAACTATTTTCTCGTGTAAAAATTGAAGATTCAGACACATTTACCCGTTGATTTGAACGCAGTGGTCGCAAGTCCACAGCGAACGCTTTAACAGCGCACTCTGTTTTTGCGTAGACTGGTTCTCCGTAAAAATTGAACATTCGGACACGTTCAATCGTCATATCAAACGCAGCGATTCGCAAGTTCACAGCGTACGCCGCAACAGCTCACGTTATTTTTCCGTACACCTTTTCGTTCGTGAGATTAAAAGATCCAGGAACGTCCAGTCCTCAATTCTTATGCATCATGAAAGTTGAAAATAGTAATTTCTATCAATATCATGATGGTGTCAAAGGATGGTCGACTTTGAATATAATAACTTCCAACCATTTGAGAATATTACGCCAAGCTAAGCATGGAACATTCATTGTACTGTCGAAAATCTGGAAGTGAATTGATTTCCTTCTCATACCAAGCTAATTCTGGTCTCATTTTCTCAGCTATAAGTTTAGCTTATGCAGAATGCAAAATGACAAGAGCTTAAGCTTACTATCTAACCCCCGTACCACGGCAACCCACCGCTCCATATGTCACTCGATCTAACCTCCCGTAACCTCTACTTTTTGCGACTTTCGAGCTTTTTTTCTCAAAAACTGTTCATTTTCAGACGGTCGGCCCATTTGGACTTTTGATCAGAAAGTAATGAATTATATGATATTAGAGTTTGAGCCAATTTAACCGGGAGCCAAATTCTTAACATTCTGAGCGGGGTCCTTTGTATACTACACCTGCTTGATCTAATATTTCTGTTCATCTTTACCAAGTTTAATTATATTTGTGAGAGTATGATTAACTAAAGGAACTGTTCTAATGTTTAATTTTTCAAGGAAACCGGAAACTTTTTTTTAAAACGTATCTTGAAACGGTATTGCCAAAGTACAGAAAGAACTTTTTTTATTGGAAATGCTTCTCTTAATGGAAAATCTAATTGAACAAAGTCAGTCATTTACGCATGAATCTATAATTTTTTTTGGGTAATCATTCTCCAATAATATTCTTTTAACTTTAGTGATATTATCATTGCGAAAACTTTTATCTGAGAGTAAAACTGATCTATCTATTAAGTTGGGAGTAATGTTACGTTTTTGTTGAATTCTGCGATTTTAATTGAAATTTAACAATCTACTAGAACACATTGGTTTCTGATACCAATTAGTAATTAATTTATTGTTTGGTTCAAAAATTGTAGTATCCAGAAAATTTATTGAATTATTTTCTTCTAGTTCATGTGTGAATTTTAAATTATCATTGTATTCATTGAAAACTTTTATGACTATTTCAACGTGTTCTTGTTTTACACATAAAATTTATTTTTTCAAAAATGGTCGCACACTGACCAGCTTTCAGTAATATCTACTAAATACCGTGTACATTCGAGATCTCATCGAGCGCTTCATTTTTTTGCACCGCTGAGAAAATTGAAGGTAAAAAGCAATAAAAAAACTTTTTTTTGGAATCGCAAATTTTTCTCAGATGTTTAATTACATTTACATTTATAAAATAGTTTTTCGTCATAGTAGGCGTAAAGTTGCTGTTTTTGGTCATGTTTTTTGGGCGTAAAGTTTATTTTCGCGCCCTAGACCTATGGTAACCAAGCAGCAATACTTAATTTAGAATACCTTTTTAACGATGTGGCCTAATTTTGCGTTGTTACCATAGTCACAATATAAAATAACTGCAGCCAATGCGCCACCCCTTAAGGGATTTCGCAAATTTGACTATGGTAGACTTAGAATTCTGCGAACAGTATCTGAAAGCTTAGCTCAATACCTATTAGAAGCTATTTCTAATGCTATCATTCGACTTTTTGTAACTTTTTCTCCTATAATCCATAGTAAATTTTTCGGATTTCTATGTATTCCTAACACGTTGAAGGAGAATTCACGCTCTAGGACGTTTAAGAAAATTTGATAATTTAGTTTGTAAAACCGAGGGACACTTACTCGCCCTAGTTGTGAGAATTTCCCTTATACGGACTTTAGTTTGTTAAAACATTCTGTTCCCAAATCATCAATAGCAAGGTCTGCAAATAATGGGGGAATAGGAGAACCCATAGGTGTGCCAAAAATTTGTTTGTAAAAATTATTGTCGAATGTAAAAAAAAATTGTCAAAAAGAAATTGAGTGATTTTTATGATTTCATCAAAGGATATTTTCTCAAATTTACCATTAAGCTTTTTTGTGTGATTAACAGGAACTTTTTTATTATTAAATTCTGTTCTTGCCAAAAAATTATCTTTAGTAATCTTATCAATTTTCAAAGGATTTTTATTTTTCCTGAAAGAGTTTGAATTTTCATATAAATATGATTTATGAATGTGAATGTCCTTGATTTCTAATTAAAGTAAATAACGTGACTATTCGGCATTGGAGCGATAGAAACGATTTTGACAAAACTTACTGCGGAAAGATATACTATTGAGTCGTTTTCGGTTATTAATTGAATGTCGTGGAGAGAAATCGTTGATTCTGCATCTAACAAGGAGATACTATGGCCTTAGGGTCATCGATTGGGAAAAAATCAGTGGCATGCATTACCTTGTGCCAAATTAAATGAGGTTTGACCACTCGTTCGCTCCAATGGACCTTGCAAGGTGTCATCGGTGCTGGTGTCAAAGTTACCCTGGTCGAGCCCACAATATTAATGTATTATGCACCAATATGCTCTTGCCGGCTTCTGTAGTGATTCTAAATGGATGGCACTGCTTCCCTATAATATTATACACAATAAGCATTCAGATTACATGTATTAACTATATAAATTACTTACCTGGACCAATTTGAATCATTGATTTCATGCTAAAAACAAACCATCTGGCGTTGACTGTACTTATGCTTCAGCTTCAACTGGATCCAATGGTACAACCAGTGAGCACTCGTGTGTCCCTTGCAGTCATCAATGTTTTAACCATCTAACAGTAGCTTTCACAATAATGTTTTCATACCTTGATCTGCATACCCTTGAAATGAGGCCAGCAGGTGTATGAGATTCATTAACTGGCAACGTTTAATGAATCTTGCTCTCACCAAAACCTGTAAAAATACATCAAACAAAGAATAATATTCTTCTATAACAGTTTGAGAAAGCAATAAATGGACTGAAAATACAAAAAGACTACATTTTAACATTACATTACTACCATCACCTCTACAAACTTTTTGGTTTATATCAATTTTATACAAAATTTTTCAAAACTTGATTGAAGCTCTGTATTATATAATGATACTTATCTAAAAGTTGAGTAAAGATGATTCTTCCATCTGTATTTGGTCCACTTCAAAGTCCATAGGCAAGCACAACGTTTTTGTATATATACAATATATATACACATATCTGGTCGCATTGACCTGCAGATTGTTGCTGCAGATCAGCAGGCTGATGAAGCGTGAAATTAGTCATGTAATAGGAATGATCGAAATTTGAATTGATGGAAGCGCACAATTCTGTGGAATTGACTAGAAATATGAATATTCATATTGATAACAGATAGTTAATAAAACTTATCAATCAATTATTCTATTCAACACAAGTTGAAATAAAACATTGCCGCTTATTTATGTTATATCATAAATTTCACTATTAATAATAATATGTATATTCTATCACGTGCAAATTCTTTTCAACCAACATATATTTTCCATATTCCAAAAAACGGTTATTTTCGTACATCGACACTCATCGGCGAATCTGGTAACTGTTGACTAATTCAGAATCCAAAAACATTTGCTTCGGTTCTTGTGAATTGTAACCAGAACTTACATTATACGAAAACAGTGAATATTATATAATATTATCTCGAGTAAGAAGATGGATATTTTCAAAATCATTGGTGTTGACCCACAAGAGAACCACCATAACTCTGTGAAGATGTTCACCGATATTATGTATTTCTGCTTTGAAATATTGAAAAAAAAACAACTTCATCGATGAAAATATTCGCTGTGCTTTGTCTGAAGAAGCGAAAGAAGATGGGATCCAGCTGGCAGACACGATCATGAAATTCTATGAAAATTTGGAAGTTATTGAATGTAATACAGTACTAATGAGTACTTTGAGTGAGAATTTTGTTGTATTTATAAATATTCTTTCCATTGGATCCAGTTGAAGCTGAAGCATAAGTACTGTCAACGCCAGATGGTTTGTTTTTAGCATGAAATCAATGATTCAAATTGGTCCAGGTAAGTAATCTATATAGTTAATACATGTAATCTGAATGCTCATTGTGTATAATCCTCATATAAAAAAGTGATGGGGGTCACAGTGAAGCCAGTTAACTCGTGATTTGATTGGTGTAGGCCTAACCACGTGACGAGTCGAGTAAAATATAGATATAGATATAGATAGTGAATGCAGGCAAGCGAAAAACTAAAGAACAATAAATTCTGAGCTTTAGGCTTGTACTGTAGTCTTAGAAAGAAAATAAAAGTTTTGAGGTTGAAACAACCAAATCTTCTTGCCAGATGTTGAATAAAATCTAAATACAGGTTTTGAAATTGCGCATAATGAAATAGAGCGTAAATCGCGCGCAGCGCGTCTGAATGTAGCTAATATTATAGAGAAGCAGTGCCATCCATTTGGAATTAATATTGTGGGCTAGTCGAGGGGAACTTTGACACCAGCACCGATGACACCTTGCAAGGTCCATTGGAGCGAACGAGTGGTCAAACCTCATTCAATTTGGCACAAGGTAATGGGTGATTTTTTTCCAATCGGTGACCCGAAGGCCATAGTATCTCCTTGTAAGTAGAAAGTCGCAGTGGGCGTTGGGAACCGGTAACTGGTGTTGAAGGTTGATCCAGAGTTTGAGGATCTTTGTTGTTTTGTACCCAAGTCGGATGTTATTGACTTGAAGAAACTTTTTCCTGTATAAGCCTGGTCATTTTTCGATCGTAGACCGTGATTAATATTGTAGTGTACACCCTCCACGATTACAAAATTGTTTGGATAGTCGATTTTTGGTGAAAAAGATACAAAAACGTTGAAACGTACTAAACCATTTATAAACATCCCATTTGGAACAAGAAATACATTTACATCCGTTTTTGTACGTTTTCGAACGTGTCTATAGGTTTCTGTACGTTTTTGTATGTTTTCGTACGCTTTCATACGCTTTTGTACGTTTTCGTCCGTTTTATAGGAAATTAACAAAGTGGAATCTAACTTGACATTCTCTGTTAATATAGACATTTTCTGTAATCTTACCATTATATAAAGAGGAAATGTTTGTTTGTATGTTCGCAAGAATCTCAAAAACTACTGAACCAATCGGCTCCAAATTTTGACAGTAGCTTTACTAGGTACCCTGAAGTGTCATAGGCTATTATGATCAATCATCAATTAATTAGGAATGTTTCTATGCAAAATATGAATATAATATGCAAATCAGCTCCGGCTTCTCTCTTTGGCTACTAGGTGGCGAGACGCTATTTAAGCCGTTTACGCAGCTGAAGTAGCGCGGTCTGGCCTATAAATATCAGGCAATCAGTGTTGGAGTCCTCGATTTTCTCATGGAAAACTCTAAATTGGTCGTCCTATTGCGACTCCCGATATCATAGCGGTGTAATCGATCACCTCGATCATCAAACTTGCATATAATTTCCTGAAGAATTCTTTTAATGGCTGAATTATGCCTTAATTTGCAGCTCCGGCTTCTCTCTTTGACCACTAGGTGACGAATTGCTGCACGAGCCGTTCACGCGGTTTCATTTGCTATTACAATAAAGAAGGCTCAAGGTAAGACATTTAAAAATAACGGGATTGATTCACACGGGCAGTTGTATGTTGGACTTTCTAGGACGGCCAAATCGGAAAACCAATTCGTCCTACTACTGAATAGTGAAGACAAAACCAAAACTGTTGTTTATTCTGAAGTACTTTAGGGATTTGAAACTTTAAACACTTGAATGTTACATTTTTATTCCTATGCACAGTTAATAATTATCATTCGAATTCTTCTAAGTCGGAGAGCGGGCAAAGCCGCGACGATGGATGCTAGTATATTTAATAAATTCTGAAACAGAGAAACGTTCACTAATCTTATTCATTGAGCACACATTTGTCTTGTCGCGTCTTGTCTGTCAAAAATATTGGAGAAATATTGAAAATCATTACTGAAAAATATTTATTCAAACACAAGTATAATATACGAAATGTAATGGGCTTGGGAAAGAACAAAAAAAAAGAACAGAAAAAAACTTTTTCAAAAAACAGAAAAAGTCTGACATCATTTCGATGGCTCTTACAAAGAAAGACAAATATCGCAATCTGTCCGCGAAGAAAGACACATATCGCATTCTGATCGCGAAGAAAAACACATGTCAGAATTATTCTCCCGTGAATATTAACAAAGAAAGAGTTTAAACCGCAATCGAACTCTGGAAAAGGCTTGATTTTTTGTCATTATAACCTACTCAATCCAAGCTTTGATTCCATATATTTTTTACGTCGGAAAATTGTGGGGTGTGCGCCATGTATTCTTTTTGCGATTCCAACTTGCGAATCTAATTCATCGAAACACGTGCGAAGCTCTCGCTTGTACAATAAATAAGCGGGGCTTTCGCCGGTCGTGCTATGCTGTACGGTTCTATAATCTGCAAGGAAAATGTTAATCGCTTCATCCACCGTCCTTCCCCCATTTACAATTCTCTTGACTTTATCTTTGAAAATTCCCACAAAATTTTCTGCTGCTCCGTTTGTCGCAGGATAATAGGAAACGAATCAAGCTGCTTCTTATTTTCCGGTCGAGGTGCTTCTACCATAGCTTTCACCTTAGAGTATGCTTTGTGTAGGCCATTTTTATTAATCCCAAAACCTTCCCAAAAATTCCCCAAACACTTTGATCTTTTCTTGCATAAATTTACATTCATTTTTATTTAGTCTAAGGCCGCATTCTTTTGAATGCGCGCAAACACTTTTGAAATTCCTCAAACGCTCGGAGTCATTGCGTCCGGTTACGTAAATATTGTCCAGATACGAGATTACATTTGGAATACCTCGCAATACATTTTCCATTAGTCTTTGAAATTCACCTGGGCAAGTTCATACACCTTCCGGCATGTTGATATATTTGAAAAGCTCTTTGTGCGTACTTATAGTCAAGTATTTTTGACTTTCCCCTGCTACCGGTATCTGCATGTACCGTGAGGCATGACGAGCTCAGATAATTTTTCTCCCCCTTACATTGCTGCAAACACATCTTGGATGCATGGTAGTGGATTTTTATTTATAATAATACGAGAATTCAAAGTTAGCTTCTTCTGCAGGTACTTTTATTTCTCTATCGTCGTATCAAAACAAACCGTCTCTTGGCTCACATAATTTGGCTTTACTAAATGAATCATTTTCCGTTTTACTTGAGATTACCGTTCTATAAGCACCCATGTCGACTTGGAAAATTAATCAGTTTATCGTTTACACATACCTTTATCCACATAGACTTTGCTTTTATACCATCATTCCTCGCACCGGTACGCAATGAGTAAAATTCATATTTATCGCGAGAACTTACAGTTTCATCTACTTCTTCATCTCTTGTTGTCGAACTGCTTGGTTCCAAAAATTCCAACGATGATTTGTTGTTTTTGTTTTTCTCGCGACACACTACTTCTAGCCTTTCCGCTGGCAAATATCACATTGTTTGAAGCGATGCTTACATTCCCTAGCAAGGTGACTTTTCTCTGCTCTTCTATCAGCATTCGTTGCGTTGAGTACAGTTCTTTCTCGAGCTAACGCTTCTTTTAGCGCATCATCAGAAGTTAGCTTTGACTTTTTAAATAAACTGACTTTGGAGTCGTAATCTCTCAATCCACGAACGAATTGGTCCCTCAAAGCTACTGCTGTATCTGGAAAAATACAATGCAACGCCATTTTCTTCAACTTTTCAGCAAAACTCGCCACCAATTCCGTTTGCTCTTGCTTAGTCTGGTGAAACTTCCATCGTTCCATGACTTCTGACCGTGCTGGTTTCAAATGATCACTCATCAACTTCTTCAAATCAGCAGACGTCTTATCTATCGGTTTATCTGGCGCACACAAATTCCGAATCAGACTGTATGCTTCTTCATCTAGCCTTGATAGTAGCGTACCTGCCTTCTTTGTGTCTGTGACGTCCTTTGTAACGAAAAATATTTCTAAACGTTTGATGAACGTATCCCAATTTTCTTTTTCAAGGTGAAACTCTATTTTCGTTGATTTGCTTGCCATCTCGTTTTTGCTACTGTCACTTTCAGAATCTGAATTTTCTGACACACTTTGAAAATCTGAACTATCTGATTCACTCTCGACTTTTTCGTTATAAACTTTTTTACTTGTAACTTCTTTAAAAGCGTTTTTTTCACTTTTTCCCGGTTGCTTTTCTACCGACTCTTTGCTGGCGTTGCTTACTTTTTCTTTTTCTGTTTCTACGCTACTGATTTCCTCTTTTATTGCTGTAGCCAGCAAATTATTGAGATCGTCCATATTTTGAGTTTCGGCACAGTCTATTTCACGATTACGCAACTCTTCAAGAACTTCTTCTTCTTTTAATCCGTATATTCAACCGGACGCTGAGTTGGTCCCTTCTTGTTCGAAGGCGACGAAATAAAGTAGCGATTGATGATACTGACCTATCAGTCAATGAACCGACAATAGAAACATTATTAGAGCCAAACAAATATTATATTTCTGCGATTCGTCATGCTTTCTGATTTCTGCCTTTGTTGCTGATATCGTCAGCAAATTTTTTTTGCAACCAAATGACATTGTATCTATCACACTTAACTATTTTAGAGATGGATTGAGTTTTAGAATTTTTTCAACGTAAATGATATGAGAATCTTGTGAGAAAAAACCGATCATTTTGAACATAAAATCAAAGATTTTTTGGGAATCGGCGATGATTGTGAACAAAGAAAAATGTTTTTGGATTGGAGTCATAATAGCGGAACTTGGTAACCTGGCTATAATAAACTGCTGCTATTGTAGGAAAGATGGAGTGCTGCAGTAAAATATATGGATATTCATAAGTATATGTTAAGCTTCGAAAATTTTCGAAGATTTTGTTTGTAACTATATACTACTAGCATCCCTCGTCGCGGATTCGCCCGCTCTCCGAGTTAATAGAATTCGAATGATAATTATTAACTGTGCATAGAAATAAAACATTCAAATGTTTAAAGGGTAATATACCTTTGTGACTTTTTTTTCCAATTTTTTTTCATTGGCTTAAACACTCCATAAACTACCTAAGAATGATATAAAAAGTCGATCAAGTGGGGGAAGAAGTTCTAAGTGCCTCAAAAAATGTATTCTCTGAACAGAGTCGTATAGTATTAGTACAGTACTCAAAACTTTGAACGCGTTTATCTCGAAACCGTCATTTTTGGCATTAGCCTACCAATAGCGCCGTCAATTTTTAACCGATTCACTTTAAATTTTAACTGTGACCTGGAAACATTATTTTAAGTGAATGTCGTACGATTTTTTTGATATTTTGATTTTTACCGATTTTATGGCCGATTTTCGATCGATTTTTTTGCGAAAAAAAAGAAAAAAAAATCAAATTGACGCCATTTGGCCCCAAATTCGAATTTCGAAAAAATGGCCCTCCGTCCACGGAGTTTTTCATTTTACTTGAAAACCCCGTTCGATTTTTTCTTCTAGCGTCAAAATTGTGACCTGTAGCGGTAGGCTAGAGAAGAAAAAGTGAACAATTTTTTTCTCCTTTGACGAGCTGGTACGCCGCCATTTTGTATTTTTTGTAAAAAATAAAGCATGTTTTTTGTAGTTAGAAAGTAGTACTTTCATATGCAACAAACCCCATATTCCTTGGATTTCCCCTGCGCTTATGGTAAGTGTTTGAAAATGACCTCGAAATCGGAGGTCACAAAGGTATATTACCCCTTAATGTTTCATATCCCTCAAGTACTTCAGGATAAACAACATTTTTGGTTTTGGAATTGGAATCGGAATTGGTTTTCCGAATTGCCCGTCCTAGAAAGTCAATACAACTGTAAAACACAATCTGAGCGTAAATCAATTCCGACACATTCAAATGTCTGACCTTGAACCTAGTTTATTGTAATAGCAAAAGAAACCGCGTGAACGGCTCGTACAGCGGTTCGGCACCTAGTGGCAAAAGAGAGAAGCCGGCGCTTCAAATTAAGGCACATTTCAGCCGTTAAAAATAATTCCTTGAGAAAATATATGCGAGTTCAACTATTTAGGTAATCGATTACACCGCTATGATATCGGGAGTCGCAATAGGACGACCAATTTAGAGTTTTCCATGAGAAAATCGAGGACTCCAACACTGCTTGCCTGATATTTATAGGCCAGACCGCGCTACTTCAGCAGCGTAAACGGCTTAAATAGCGTCTCGCCACCTAGTAGCCAAAGAGAGAAGCCGGAGCTGATTTGCATATTATATTCATATTTTGCATAGAAACATTCCTAATTAATTGATGATTGATCATAATAGCCTATGACACTTCAGGGTACCTAGTAAAGCTACTGTCAAAATTTGGAGGCGATTGGTTCAGTAGTTTTTGAGATTCTTGCGAACATACAAACAAACATTTCCTCTTTATATAATAGTAAGATTACAGAAACCATTCTATATTAACATTCTATATTAATAGATAATAGTAAGATTCAGAGAGCGAGAGAGAGAGAGAGAGAGAGAGAGAGAGAGAGAGAGAGAGAGAGAGAGAGAGAGAGGTCTTATACATGTTCACCTAAAAATGTTAAGATAAATTTAATCTCCACATTTTATTACATTTCGAAAAAAATGACACTCATTCATAGAATAATTTACAACTTTATACGTTAGCACAAGTTTCGTATTCTAGGATTTCGGTTTCTTCTTCTACATACTGAATTTGTTCACTATTGGAATCAACATCATTAATCAACGTTCCAATGAATTCGTCAGATGCATGTCGATTCATTTCTTCCATGCGTATAATTTTATCATTTTCAGATAGGCGGCCATACGGACTGGAATCTCCTTCTCTACTGTTTACTGCTAATAGTTCTTCAACGACTTCTTCAATCATTCCCACATTTTTTTGGGAATGTTGAGAATATTCATCAATATTATCAAGACTTGCAGAGTTACTAGAATTTCTCTCCCCTTCTATGTAAATTATCATATTGCTTTCAGAGTTTTGCATAGCTATGTCACCAATAATAGAAACTTCCATAACCTTTTCAGGGGTTTGAGAATGACAATTTTGATCAACTAAGAACTTCATTCGTAGTTTTTCAGGTATGGGCGAAGCAACTTCTATTGATTCACTATCCGATCTGGACGACTGTATGTTATTTGCTTCATCGCGAATGTTATTCAAATGCTCCATCCTTGAATTCTGTATTTCATGTTCACAATGTCTCACGGATGAGTTTCCAAACCTTATATTATTCTCATGATTATGAGCTAGATTCTTCAAATCAACCGCGCGTGGTTGGTCACACATCAAGTGGTAATTTTGTTCTTGGAGCTCATTTGTTAGTAAGATATGCGAACTTTTTCCTTCACTATTGCTCAATTTTATAGTAGATTGAACATTTCCATGACAAATACCTGATACGTCATCTAATTCAGAATCTCGTACATTGTCGATAGATGAATGATGCTTATGATTAATCTGATGCCTCATTAATAGGGCTTCAGACAACGCAACGTATGAGCATATCCGACATCTTGGAAATACGATATTTTTAGGTGGGAGGATATTGTGTTTAGTATACAAATGGAACATTAAAATATTCCGCTTCGAAGCTTTATATCCACAATATTCACAAACTCGAGGATCAAATTTTTCTCCATGAACATCCTGCAAATGTCTTCTATACATATTATAATTAGTATAGTTTTCATTCAAATTGCAGTGAGCGCATTCCCAAGGCCCAAGTTCACTATCACCTTTCAGGTAGTCTCGTGTTTTCTTGGTTGGATCATACTTTGTAAAACCACTCGTTATAAGAGAATCTGATGATAAAAGTTCATAAGAAACTTTGATTTTCCCTGGAACCGAGCATTCTGAATTCTTATGTTCTTTGTGCATGATCTTCAATCGAATATTCTTATTATGTTTCACTAAATGAGGATACTTCTTCAGAACTTCTTTCACAATTTTTGCATGATTACCGTTAGAATTTTTGAAGATATCTTTTTGAGGATTTGGAGTATTGAGATTCGATTCATTCCGGTTCCTTGCATCTTTTACATTTGTTTGGGATGCTAGTGTAGGGAATGTTTGTAGATTGATTGAGGATTCAACGTCCATCCAATCGTCATCTGAATTATCATTATGCCGAAGTGAATCAATATCATTATCATTACAGTTTTGTGTTCTTATGTCAGATTTATGACTATGAATTTCCGATGCTACTCCGTTGCTCTGTGCTTCATCACATGCTTGTACAATAGGTTTAGTGTCATACGTTATGTCGTCAAACGAAGAAAAGACTCCAAGCGTCAACTCTTCGACCCCTGGAAGATCAAAACGAGAAGGACCATCAGTATTTCTTGTACAGTGTTCATTCAATGTAGACACATCAAGAGATCCCATAGAATTGCTCATCATCATTGCATCTTGTAGACTATGTAGCTTCCTTTTCCAAACTGATAATCTGCAAAAGAAATGAGACATTCATTTATAATCAAGAATATTTCAGTAATATATCAAAAAACAAACTCACATTCAACAGAGATAGAAGGAACAATGGGGATCATGAATATGGATATTCGGGATGTGGGATTATCAGTAACAAAGTTATGGGCTCCAACAAACTATGTTATTTTATTCTTATTTCCATTGAAAGAATTTTTTGATTGTAAAGATCTGAATAGGAATTCAGATTAACATTTTCCAATAAAATGGCTATGGAAGTTTTGAATTAGGTCATAGATTTGTACTGAATACGCCATAAGCCCAATGTATTGGCTCATATTTCTAGTTAACAATAGTCAGGGATTTAAATTGTTTTGGCTCGCAGAGCTCCTACTAGACTTCTTAACCCATTAGCGCCTGAATAGACACTTTTCGATACCAGAGTCCAGAGAGTCACTGTACGATGCATTTGATCGGAGAAAAATTTAGAACCAATGTTTCCTATGGTGTGACAGGTGCTCTTTCGATTGACGGTAGTTAGGAAACCCAAAAATAAGTTTTTCCATGGAAAAATAGCGAATAAAAGAAAACGAAATTCTGTGATAACATTTTTTTGAGGTATTTTTTTTGCCATTACATTTTTTCACATACTTAAAAACAGTAAATATCGTGTCCATGGGACCATAACTAGAAGTAATTGGCTATACATAATTGAAACGAATTTTTTATCAAGAGAAAATGGCGACCGAAAAAAAATTGTAGTTTCAATTTCCAGCAATTTTTTCTCGGAAACGATGGTTTGAAAGGATAAATTCCCAGAAACAAAATAGTCTCAGTATCAGTCAAAAGATAGCCTCAAATACTGTGAAAAAAAATTCAATTTTCTAGAAAATGAAGAAATTTGAAAGTCTTCGTTCACCAATACAAAGACTCATTTGCTCTTAGATATCGTAGATTACGACCCATGGCCAGAAAGTTGGATTTTCCGGCGTGCGAGGTTACAACGACCGTCAAATCGCACGCCAGCGAATCCCCCCGTCGAAAGTACGTTTACAATTAGCTGCAAGTACTATGACTGCAGCTCAAACTGTCTGGAAGTTGCACCGCGTGTCCACTGTCCCCGCTGTCATGTGTTATTGATGCCCGCCGGCACTGCTGACCGATCCGAAAACGAGTTCTTGCAGGTCGAGGGCGGGCATCAATATCACAGTTACAAGATAATAAGACAAGATAGGTTTAGGCACACGCGTGCCGCATCTCCGCGGAGAAGTTACAGTAGACATATATTGTACAGATATTTTATTAATAAATTTTCAACAATTTTTATAACGTAACGTTATTTGCTTGAAGTAATCTATTTCAGCCACATGACAATGTTTAAAAAGAGCTCAATAAAAAAACGAAGAAATTTCAAAATGTTTACTTGACTTTTTGGGTAAGGTACTCAGTTGCAAAATTTTGGCGGCTTCAATGTCAAAGTTATTTAAAACTTCCTTCTCCTCGAAAAAGTCGTTCGAAGAAGACATTTTGATATGATCCTGAACCCGAAACAAAGCTCAATTCAAGTGTCAAGCTCAAAATTGTTGGTTATGTCACAATCAGTTAAAAACTTTCCTATACCTCACCTATACTGCGTTAGTATGACAACACACACATCTCGCAGTCAATCAGAATAGCGAAAGTAGATGCTCGACGCGGTGCAGAAGGGTTTGGCGGGCTGGGCCCTTCGGGTCGAGACCCGGGAGCCAAAGACCAACCCCGTGAGGATTGCGGAGCGATTGGCGGAGGGGGTACTTCTTACGGTACAGCCACCCACACCACAGGAGGCGGTGGAAGAGCTCGCCATCGTGACGGAGGTGGTCTCCTCTCCGCAGGAGACGCTGAAGCGAGCCTCGCGACAAGCCCCTCCCCCCCAGGAGCGGAGGCGCGAAGACGCCGGAGCACCAGGCCGCCCCACCCCAGGCCCAACCAACATCGGGGCTCAGGAGCCTCAACCCGAACAAGAGGAGACCAAGCCGCAGAGACTTGACAGCCAGTCCCACACCGAGGCGAGCCGCGAGGTCCCACCACACTCGGCCCAGGGCTCACCACCCGCGGGCTGCTCCGACTAAAGCATGCCTTCGGCTGAGTGCAAGTAGGCGGCCCTCAAAGCCCACCTTGATCAACTGTGGGATGACAACGTAGCGTTCGAGACCAAGCAGAGGTCGACAACCGCGAGAAGTGCCGCGAGGAGAGGGTCCGTAGTCGCATCCACCACGGCAAGCAGAGCGAGGCCCTCGAACGTCGCGAGGAGGTGGAGCGCCTCCTACAGGCCGCCAAGGAGCGGCTACGATGGGCCGAGAAGCAGGTGAGCCGGATGGCGGAAGAGACGAGCCGGATGTCGGAAGAGGCCAACCTCAAGGCGGCCAGGGAGGCCGTAGAGATCGCCCGCCTGGAGAGCGCGCGGCGCAAGACGGAGGAACACGCCCGAGCCCTAGGAACTCTACGAGCCCCGCCATCGACACTAGCCGCCAGCCCCTCAACCACCGAGACGCGTCCAACCGCAACGACGAGGACCAGTGACACGACCAGACGCTCCCCGCCGGGAGAGCGCCGGTCGAGACGTACAGCCCAGTAACCCGACAAATAAAATTTTTTTTTATTTTCTAGACCCCTGCCTTATTCTTTTGAAATGACCTCCTTACCTCGATCCCATGTCGATCAGTGAGTGCGACCGATCGTCCTATAACTAGTTGGCTCCGAGTAGCCAACGTCTGCGAAGGGGATGTAATAAGTGTCATTGGACACTCGTTATTACGTGATCGTAAAGTGCGCCGCGTTCACGGCAACCCTCACGCGAGGCACGCGAGTGACCGCAGGACAAGGAAGAAAGGGGGGGAGGGACGGCGGGCGGCACAAGCCACAAGTGCGAGTAAAAACAAATGCACGACGGCTCATTATGTCACCAGGTTGTTTCCCCATCACATTGAGAATTTAGCAACTGACCATAATGAAGCTGCGTATCTATTCCTGTTCTGGAGAATAATGATGAGATTCATACAAAAAGAACTAAACTTTCAATTACTCAAACTCTGAGTAAGTGACAATGCTACGTTTAAGCAGATGATTATCGTGTTTACTAAAGACCTCCATGGTAACCACAATATCTTTATTATCGGCTTCGAACGCCAGTCGCACGAAATGATTGTAGACTTTGACAAACAGTGATATAATTATTTTTGGCTATTTCTAGATGATTTCTATAATCATAATGAATACTAATTCAGTGATTGAATCCCGAAAGATTATCATTTCAATAATCATTCCAATCGTTCAATCAGTTTCCAATCAATTGAAGATTGGTTGAATAATTATCATTTTTTTAATATCAATATTTATTGATCATTAGTTGATCATTTTATTATTTATATTCATCTAATAGATGAAATGCAGAAAATACAACTTTGACGGAAAAAAAATATAGGTATCGGCTGATTTAGAATCGTCTCGCGGTTTTCAACATGTCGTGATTATTCCTAGTCATTATACATATATTTGTTATCTATTGTTTATGTGTATTGTTACAAGTATCGTGTATGTATTGGTGTTTTTGTGTTCATATGTATGTATCGTGTAAGTTCTTGATACAATATTATCTCACCTATAGGCTCCTTCGGTTTTAAACATTAATTGAAGATTTCAAAAAAATTCATTTATTTATATCGATTTTCTTCCATTATTAATCTGATAATCACAGATTTTCCATTGACTGTGATCTTTCTTTCATCCATTGGATAGGCAAAGTCATCTGGTTTCGACCAAGTGACATGTTGTCACTCTGCGAGCTCAGCAACCCTTGGTATCGTGCGGCTAGGTTTAAGCTCTTGAGACTCACGGCCGGTATCATTGGGGTAGCTGCTGGAGCTGCCGTCTGAATGATGATTGTGTTCGAGCTATCTGGTTCGACAACTCTCAATTCATGGTTCAGGTCGCCTGTTGGATGTTCTTCAGTGTCTGAAAATATTCTCCCACTGATTAGTGTAGCGGCCCCCCTTACGAGTGCAATCAACCAAACTGCTAAAAATCCTAATATCATTAGGGCGATAGCTGACCATGAGATCGTAAATGTACTCGATAGGTTCACCAGTTTCTGTTCCATTGCCTTACTTTTGCCCAATGCTTTTGCCTTTGTTATTATGTCGCGTAGGTCTGTTCCGTACTGTAATACTTGAGTTGGGGATTTAAATTCGTATTCCTCCAGTGTCTTTGCGTCATTCAATACGTCTTCTACATGCATTGTATTATTAATAATTTTTGACAAGTCTAAATTAGTGCTATCCATCATATTAATCACTGACGAAGTAGTTATGCTTCTAGTACTTGTGAGCTTTATAAAATTTGACCTTCCCGTACACCATGTTGGAAGTTTCAATAATCCTGTTCCGAATATTTCAATTGATCGGTCGGGTGAATTTTTGCATGTTAGAAAAACAGTCTCTTCCGCATTATTTGAAAATAGCCATGTATCGAGGTTATTTGTACGCGCACAAAACGTATGTTCCAACTTGACAATTCTTATTTTACACAAAGATTTGTCTACTAGCGAATTTCCTGATGCTATATTCCTGATACTGTATTTCACAGCTCGCCGACCTATCTATTTTATGCCATGGTTCCGTATTTTTGCAAATGTATGCTCTGTCCAGAGTTTTGCATGTGTTTAATATGTTTTGAGATATTGGGAAATACGAATCTCGGGCTTCATTTAAAACAAATTGTTGATTCTCCGGCCAAATGTAGGTGAAAATTTCGCTGTGATTAACAGATTTTTGAAAGATTGGTACTGCCGATACTTTGTATAATTTAGATTTCCCGTAATCCAATAACGGTATCTCTAAACAATATATCAATTCTGAGTTTTGGAATAATATTGTGACTTCTGAAATTTATACCAAATTGCTCATTGATTCTGGGCTCATATTTAATGGAGGGATAGCCCCTGATACTGATTCTCTTATAATGCTTGCAGATTTATTTATTTGTTCTGGGGGTAATTTAGGGTGTATTATTCCTTGTGTGGCGAATAAAATCGCGTCTATCAACATTGCGGCATCGACTTCGTATTGAATCACGTTTTCCGATAGTAATTCCATAGCTGCAGATAATTTATTCTTATTTTGGGCGCCAATTTGTTGTAGTTTCAACTGCTTGACTACATTTTCGAGATCGATGACTTTTTGATCTACGCTCACAAATTTGTTTACCACGATTTCTGTCTGTTTTGCTAATAATTTAGAGGCGGTTTGGGTATCGTTTGAATTTAACTCGATTAAACCTTTCAGTTCCCGTTCAGATTCCTCGTCTAATGTTCCGAAGAGATATTTCTCCAATTTGCCGATTACTGAGAACCATGCGCGTTTTTGCCTCCGCCGTCTTTCTGTTTCATGGCCTCGTATCATATGGACTGCTCTGTCAGCGTCATTTTCTGTGGTTCTAATTTGGTTGAACAGTTGTTTCAATTCCTGGCCATATTCGCAACCCATTATCCTATTTTCTTCATTACAAACTTGGTTTAACCCATTAAGTCCCAGATTGCAGAAATTTTATTGGTACTTTCGAGCTCAAATATTTTGATGAATAAGACGGAAGGTTTATTGCAAAATAGTCATTCCTACTATTTTCGGGTATGCTCTCACGATACAATGGTTAAAAAGACTGAAAAAATTGATTTTCAATAAATAATTAACAAATTAAAATAAGAAATGCGATTTTTTGCAGCACTTTTTTTTCCAATAAAAAATCAGAGGAAGAAGGAATTTTATTTTTACTGTCGCAAATATGCACAAGAGTGCACATTTTTAATCGGAGAATCGTGAAAATTTGGAATAATGGGTTTTCGGGGGCGCTGATGATAAATCTGACATCAGATTTTCGAAATTCCGTATCCAAGATGGCGGTTTCGAGATAGCGGCTCATGATTTTGTACATTGATTTTGTACGGAATTTCGAAAATCTGATGTCAGATTTATCATCAGCGCCCCCGAAAACCCATTATTCCAAATTTTCACGAACCTCCAACTAAAAATGTACAAAATCATGAGCCGCCATCTTGAAACCGCCATCTTGGATACGGAATTTCAAAAATCTGATGTCAGATTTATCATCAGCGCCCCCAAGAACCCATTATTCCAAATTTTCACGATTATCCGACTAAAAATGTGGAAAATCGTCAGCCGCCATCTTGAAACCGCTATCTTGGATCCAGAATTTTGAGAATTTGATGTCAGAATCGTTATCAGCGACATTGAAAACCCCTGTATACGGAATTTCAAAGGAATATATCGAATATGAAAATGAATGCTTTAAAATATTGATAATATGAAAATCCAAAATATTGATTCCCGTTTTTTGGCCACCATTTTGCTGAAAAAAATCATAGTCGAAAAAACTCAACGAATTTGGAAAGTTCAAATATTTTGTGCACTCTTGTGCATATTTTCGACGGTAAAAATAAAACTCCTTCTTCCTCTGATTTTGGATTGAAAAAAAAGTGCTCCAAAAAATCGCATTTTTTATTTTAATTTGTTAATTAACTATTGAAAATAAATTTTTCCAGTCTTTATAACCAGTGTATCGTGTAGAGCACACCCGAAAATAGTAGGAATGACTATTTTGCAATAAACCTTCCGTCTTATTCATCAAAATATTTGAGCTCGAAAGTACCAATAAAATTTCTGCAATCTGGGACTTAATGGGTTAACGAGTGCCACGCGAATTTTAGCTTTTCACCTTGTTTAAAAAACGGCTCCAACTCTATCTTTTGGATCAATTTCCATGTTGTACAAGTTGTGAATAGCTCGTTGGTTTCTTCAACTAGTAATCCTGGGTTTTGATCTAGCTTCTTGATCAATTTGTCCCTGATATCTCCCCTGGCCCTGCAATACAAAACTCGTATTACTTGCGCTACTTAAATTTCAGAATTTATGTACTCAAAACGTGTTTCCTTCCTATTTTTACTGAGCAATTTGTTATTCAATTTGTTATTTAGGCATTCGTTACTAATGTGTTATTATAGCTTAATGGGTCAAACTGAATTTCCGCTACTAAACATACTTCAATTTCTCTGTACTCCGAGGGTTGGTTTTGACTCGGTTTTACTGTGTTTCTCTATTAACTATCTATTTCTCGAATGTGTGGAATAACAAATTGATAACGTAGGACTCGGGGTATTGATAAATCGTCTTTAATTGCGCTTAAGAAATTTCGGGGGTCGCTGAATATCATGATGCAGAATTATGATATTCAATGTTACAATTGTACTCTTAGAGGTTCTATCATGTATCTATTATTTGGATTTTTGCGATAACGTATACTTATGAGAGAATTTTGAATATGAAATATTTTTATTCGACTTCGAATTATCATGAATTCAATAGATTTCACCATTTCCTCATGCCATTATTGAGAATGAAATAGCTAAACAATTAACAATAGATCAAACATTGTCTATTGGAGTGATACGTCTGTTTCGGAAGAAGTATTAGGATTGGAACATATTATAATATTATCTCCCATGCTCTTGATTGGATTGAGATTAACCAGATCTTTCTAGTCTTCCTTTTACAACCAATTCAAGTGACGATAGAGTTCATTCAACCATGAACTTCCTACATCGAAAAAAAATATGTACGGTGACTTCCGCCAATGCGCTACTTCTTAAGGTTTTTTTTTTTAATTTGGCTATGATCGACTTGGGATTTTAAATCCTGCAAAAGGTATTTTAAAGCTTAGTTTAATACCTATTAGAAAACATTTCCATAGTTATCATCCGACTACTTGGACCTATTAATCGCAATTCGAAACGCAAAAGGTTACATGCACTAACTATGCAGTCCATTTGTTTGCACTTATTTTATATCTAAGTATAAAGAGGGTATGAAAATCAAATAACTAATACATGAAAATGCAGCTAGCATCCATAATCTTTTCGATCTGGAATGCGTGCTATTGTTCTGATAAAACTGCAGTTCGATAGTCCGTTTCTGTTCAGCCTTAGCTGACTAAAGATTACTCTTAACTAATCCATTTCGTTTTTATCTCAAACCTATGTAATCTTAAAGAAAATAATAAAATTACAAAATCACTGAGCCTGTTACTATTCAATTTAGTTCAAATTATTGGCCAGAGGATTGGCAGAAATGAGATTCGAATTATAAGAACTGCGCGCGGCGTGAGGTTTCATCCTCCGCCCGTCGCGTGTATAAGCTCGCTTGCTCTGGCTGACCGCTATATGCAGCGACTGCATATACTGCGCGCGGCGCGAGGTCTCATCCTCCACCCGTCGCGTGTATGAGCTCGCTTGCTCTGGCTGACCGCTATATGCAGCGACTGCATATACTGCGCGCGGCGCGAGGTCTCATCCTCCACCCGTCGCGTGTATAAGCTCGCTGCGCCAGGCTGGCCGCCATACGCAGTGACTGCATATACTGCGCGCGGCGCGAGGTTTCATCCTCCACCCGTCGCGTGTATAAGCTCGCTGCGCCCGGCTGGCCGCTACATGCAACGGCTGCATATACTGCGCGCGGCGCGAGGTTTCATCCTCCACCCGTCGCGTGTGTAAGCTCGCTGCGCCCGGCTGGCCGCTATATGCAACGGCTGCATATACTGCGCGCGGCGCGAGGCTTTTGCAATACTTTTTTCTTGCAATACTTCTGAAGGGTTATCTTATTTTGTATTAACCATTGAAAGGCTTTCCCAGTGAAACTATACAGTATGAATGAAACATTCTCACACTGCAGTGTGTGCAGATGTTCATTTGACTAGACATTTAAGGCTTCAATGACTTTTTTAAAGACTATTTCTGAAATGCGTCACTATCAATTTTGAAGAGTAAAAAAATTCTCTTGACGAAGACAGCAAATGAAACCAGGTTAAATGCGTTAACTAAATCGACAAACGAAATATTCCATAGTTGTTACTAAAATAATCATCCCACAGCGTGTGAATCTCATTGTTTTGTTTACTAGCGTCTCATGACGCAACTACGACAGATGAGTTCGACATTGTATATATGAAAGATATGTTACTCAGGTGCAGATTTTTCGCTGCAGATTCCTAATAATTATAAATACGACCTAATTATTTTATATATCTTATGCAGTGTTACTTCTAGTGGAGCAGGTTTTATAACCTTGTCTTAACTAATATTATCGGTTATTCTGCTGCCTGTCTCATTTTAGAACCTATCGTCCAGCCAACTCTATGTCTGTTGCATCATATATTGATCATCTTTTTATTAATATCAACAGTTTTACCGTGTAAATGCGGTGTTTTGGCATAATACTGTTGAATTTTTGGCCTAACTTTTACCGTTGAGTATGTAAGACTAATGCTTTGTTTTAATCAAAAGTGCCGTAACTTACAGAATTTCCCAGATATTAATGTATTACATTTGACTATCCGGTCATAGTTAAAATTTTATAAGATAGCCCCCCTTTATTTTTTTTTCCGATAAGAATCGTACAACTGTTAAAAAAAATGGTTTTAGTTATTTATTCTGACAACTGTTACGTGGCGTGGTCCTTAATTAGCTGGGTTCAGATCTCGGCTACGGTATTGACCGTAGGCGTTTTACTCGGTAAGGATCTGTGACGTGTCGAATCAGGAATCAATAACTCAGTACTCAGGAATTGGATTAGATGTGCCTTTATTCCCTATTCACTTTACTGAGAGAGCTCGTGTAATTATTCCAAATACTAGTATACAATATGAGCGTCGGACTGTCTACCGTCTCCACGTTACCCGTGTGGTTACCGTGTCTCTCTCGTCCGACTGCCGTGTGACTGCCTACTGACCGTCGAGCGCCTTGAGGCGGTCGTATTTAATCCCTCGTGGGGGTGCCGTCGCAACCCCTTGGTGGCGCGCTCGGCGGGAGGCGGTCAGTCGCCTCCCGCCGTCTCGAGTTACGCTCCGTGCGTCACGATTTCAACATCGTCCTTCCAGAACGTTCCGATATTCGTGGCGTGGCCCCGCGCAATGCGATTCCAATAATCGCGGGGCCAGCCACGTGACACGTTAGGGCCGCCATCCCGTCGTCCCCGACGGATCATCCATCAAAAGTTGAAGAGAAATTCCCAAGATTCTAATCCTTTGAAATCCTACCGATACCCTTTGAAACGAATTCCCGTGGTTCGTTGAATTTCGTTAATACTCTATAATCCCTTATTCTGTATCATACTACTAATGCCGTTCATTATATTCTTGGTCGCCGTTTATCTATCAAGTATGTCCCAGTTGTTAAGTACCGTCCTGTCCTTGTCTAATTTTACTGGTACGGACGTTTGTCTTATGACATCAATATGATACATCATATGATATATAATATATATATATATATATATATATATATATATATACGAAATTTATTATCCTTAAAAGGAATGACCGTGGGGTCTAATATTCCTATTTTTCTACAATTGTTGTGCTACATGTTGGTGTAACAATTATGTATGTGTGTAAGTGTAATGATGGGTTGTGTATATGTCACCCTGATACATCAATCTAACCTAAGTTGGCTCTCTCAGTATACTAAATTATAATCAAATATACTTTCATCAATCATTTTTTCTTTTTATTTAATTTCTCTCTTTATTGAATTGATGCTCGAGGTCTTCGAGTGATTGGTTGACTTGCAGGCCCTTCCTTGGTAATAGGGCGGTCACGTTCTCGGTTAGGTCTGATAGGCTCATAGCTGGTCTCAACATTCCTGTATGATGTGGCTGTGGCTGCATTGTGACCCTTCCTTGGTCACGCTCCCACCGCATCTCGATGTCTTTATGTGGCGTCTGTTTGCTTCTACTTGATATACCTGTTGACAGTCTTTGAGCGATTAATTGGAGACTGGACCTTCCCAACGACTGGAATCTTCCAAATACATATCGCAACAATTGTTATTATTATGATTGAGCTGCTCGATATCGCGACGATATTTTGTAGGTTCACCAACTTGTTCGACAGTGCCTTATTCTCCCCCAAGCTTCGTGCTTTTTCGATTATTTCGTGAAAATCGTTCCCCATTTTCAATACTTGAGTATGGGTATTCCCGTTACCGTTAACTCCATGCAGGGTTTCGGTCGTGTCGATTATCTTTTTCACATATTCCGCCACCCCTGGGCTCGTTATATTTACTATCACGTTTATATCAAGGATCGTGCTGTCGATTGTATGTAGGGAAGACGTGGTAGTTATGCTTCGTGAAGCTACCAGTTTTACCGAGCTTGTCCGGGCTACGCAACTTGGGTTCAATCGTAGCATGCCTGTCCCTGAAATCTTGAGGATACTATCGCCTGATTGTTTACAATTAAGAAATAGCCTCTCCTCCTTACTGTTCGAAAATATCCACGATCGTTTGCCCGTGTCCAGTATGTTGCCTTAATCTTCATTAGTTTAATTTTGCAGGTAGCTAAATTCATTACCTCCCAATTTGCGGCCAACCTCACCTCGCAAGGTGAAAATTCGTCAACATTGCGGAGGGGTTCCGATTCCTTACAGATATAATTATTTTTTATTTTCCTGCACTTGTTAATATTATCCTGCGTAATGGGAAAATATGCGCTTCGGGTTTTACTCATAGCGAAATAACGTGTTTCGGGCCATATATAGGCGAAAATTCCTGTTGAGTTTTCCGCTTCCTATTCTATTGGTATTGACGTAGGTTTGTATAAGTCGTAACGGCCATAGTCTAGTAAAGGAATTTCCACGTGGTATATTAATTCTGAATTACTAAACAGGATAGATACGTCCGATACTTTAACCCATTAGCGCCCAAACGGCCGCTCGACGGCCGTTTTTTTGAGCGATAGATTTCATATGGTTATAATGGTTCAAAAAATTTGGAAAGAACATTTTCTTGTGCGAAATTTTGTCAGCTTTTCGATTTCGTTACTTCTATCTCGATTGAATAAACGCCCTCATTGTTATAAACAATTGATTGCAAAAAAACACAAAATTTCGAGTCAAAATTTTGTTTTGTGTCAACCGTAAAACATGGAAATCGGTCGCAACGAACCCCGGGAAGTGAATTTTGAGCGTCCATGGACCTTAAACTAAAAGATGAAATTTTTCAAAATTTTGATTTTTCAAATTCTCAAAAAACGCAAATTGCTTAAAAACTTCTGAAAAAATTTAAAAATGTTCTTTGAGTAATTTTAAGACTTTTTTGTTCTTATAATTCTTTTGATTTTTCGTCTAAGAAACGCACAGAAAAATTTCTAAAAAATAATTTCATTATTTTTTTTCTAAACATTATAGATCAAATCAAAAAAATTATAAGAACAAAAAAGTCTTAAAATTACTCGAAGAACATTTTTAAATTTTTTCAGAAGTTTTTAAGCAATTTGCGTTTTTTTTTAGAATTTGAAAAATCAAAATTTTGAAAAATTTCATCAAAAAATTCTGAAAAAATTCAAGAGTGTTTTTCAGGTGATTCTAAGACTTTTTTGTTCCTAAGAATTTTTTTATTTGACCCATAGTTTTCGAGAAAAACAATTCCAAGTTGAAAGCTACAATTTTTTCGGTCGGCCGCCATTTTGGGTCTTCCAAAAATAAATTTGAACAATTACATCTATGCCAACTTTCAGTTTAAGGTCCATGGACGCTCGAAATTCACTTCCTGGGGTTCGTTGCGACCGGTTTCCATATTTTACGGTTGACACAAAAAAAATTTTGACTCGAAATTTTGTGATTTTTTGCAATCAATTGTTTATAACAATGAGGGCGTTTATTCAATCGAGATGTTAGTAACGGAATCGAAAAGCTGACAAAATTTTGCACAAGAAAATGTTCTTCCCAAATTTTTTGAACCATTATAACTATATGAAATCTATCGCTCAAAAAAACGGCCGTCGAGCGTCCGTTTGGGCGCTAATGGGTTAATCAGATCAGGGATGGAACCGTCCGTCTCGTCCAACGGGTATACGGCCTCCGTCACTGTTTCTGCGATTAGTTCCGCTGATTTCCTAATTTGTTCCGGAGGAATGAACCTTGGATGTATCATTCCCTGTGTCGCAAACAATATCGCGTCCGTGAATATTGCTATATCCATTTCATATTGTAATGCGCTTTCCATCAATAGTTCCATGGCTGTGGTAAATCTTTCCCTCTCTAATATGTTGCCCCGACCTTTTTCCATATATAAAATCGTATCCTCGAGTTCGCGTATTTTTCCCTCTGAATTCTGGAATTTTTCGGCTACTAATTCTGTTTGGTTAGCTAGAAGCTTTGACAGCGTTTTTGTGTCGTTTGCCTCCAATTTTATTAGCCCTTCAAGTTCGTTTTGTGATTCCTCATCCAGGGTTCCGAATAAGAATCTCGAGATTTTTCCTACCACTGAGAACCATGCTCGTTTTTGACGTTTCTGTCGTTCTCTCGACTCATGTCCTCTTATCATGTCTATTACCCTGTCTGCGTCCTTGTTTACCGTCCTTATTTGATTAAAGATTGCTTTTAGTTCCTGCTCGTATCCGCATTTCTTTATCTCGTTTGTGTGTTCACACAAGTAGCTTAATCCATGCCATGAGGCTGCCAATTTATCCCCTTGTTCAAAGAAATCTTTCACGTTTATCCTCTGTATAAGCTTCCATGTTGTACTACTGGTTGTTACATTTCCCGTTTTTTCTATGAGTAATCCTAGATTATTACGTATAGGCTGAATGATTTCATCCGATTCTACTAACTGCGCCCCCAACACCCTGCAACATGATAAACGTTCGTGTCAGTGATTTGCTGCGATTCCGTTTCCTACTTTACCGACGGTCGTATCTGTGCTTAATCGGTATGAATTTGTTTATTGCTATCGCACGTATCTAGGCGTTTATTGTTAGTAATCGCATTATTATATTCGGACGATTTCGTTTTTCTGTTCCGATTTCCAATCAAACAATCTTTCTTTCGATTTGTTATTATTCCCTTCCTCTACCTGATAATTTTGTCCTCTCTTACTTTATTACAACTATAGTTCATAACGCCCCTCTTGTGCTGCGTAAGGGGTTTTTCAAGTCCTCCACGTCACCTCCGAGTTGGCATTGCCGCCCGTTTCAGTTTCCTATCTGATTTTGACGCGACGTGACGCTTACGATAAAAATGTTCTCCCTTATGTGCCTGTTCACCACCTTCTTCCGTTCCCTGTTCAGGAGACTGTTCTCACTCCCATTTTCCCTTCTTCGGAAAAAAAATCATGAGCCTTAGCAACAATATTACTAACTCCTTTCTACTCCGAGCTCACTTCCTTTTTCTCGCTGCTTTTTATAATTTATTTAATCCTACGTCTAGGAGTGCCCTGTAGTTCAAGTTTTTGCGTATGGATTGACGCCGCGAACCGCCCTTGATGGTTCCATATATCATCTCTGGAAAGAGCGCGTCGCTGATGTGAGTATCACTCCCCTCTTCTCCCTTGATCTGTTGACGTTACCTTATTATGATTTATGTTTTAGTACGAACGGTTACTTGTGCGCCATCCGAAGAGAGTTCGCCATTTCCCGCCGCATGGTTCTTATGGCTGTCAATTATGGTGCGAACACTTGCTTGTGAGTATCACATTCCTGTGACATTTTCCCTTTTTCGTATCGTGTTATTATATTTTTCGTCTATCTCTTGTTCCAGAATGACGCCTCGAAACGCTCGTGCGCGGGGTGGAGTCGTCGACGAGCCGATCGTCAGTGCACGTGGCGGTCAACCTGGTATGAATGGGACTCCTTGGCCCTTGACTGTTTGTTTGCACCGCCTGAGCTTCCTCGTCCGGATCCTGTCGCTTTTCGGGCGGTGTGTCCTGGACTGTTTGTCCGACCTGCCACGACGAGGACTGGGAGGCTGTCGACCGGAGTGTCTGCTACTCGTGCGGACTGGAATTCTGCCAAACTCCGCCACTTGACGTTCAGGCGCCCATCAATGGTGTCCTCGTGACGCTCACCGATCTGGAAGGCCCCACCTGTTCGTTCTACGTGGGCGAACTTTGGATATTTTCCTTCCCCGATCCTAATTATGTACCTTTTTGATATCCTATATACTCCATTATTCATCTAATATTGTTATTTCCTTGTACTCGTTACTTCATGTTCCTGTCATTTATATTCCCTAATAATTCGAGGACTCTAGAGTTCGACTACCCATTTTTTCTTAAGCTTACGTTGTCCTCCGTGTTTTCCATGGAATTATGTTGTTCTACTCTTTAATTACTCTGTTCTCATTACGTTAATTATAGAATATACTATCTTTCTTTTAACTTGGCGTGTAACTCGCTTCGTGCTTCCCGGTTACTGCGACTTGGTTTCGGGTAGCCGATTTTCGCTGATTCGGCGGCCTTGACAATCCTCTGTCTGAGTTCTCATACAGTCCATCTGGCGACGTTCGTCTCCGGACAATCGTTATATAGTCTGTATGGGATTTAATGTAACATGCGCGTTTTTCACTCGCACTCTGCTATTCGTCCTCCTGATCTTCCGCGCATTTGTCTTGGGTCGCATTTGTTGACCCGTTGACTTTTGCACGTGTTAGGCCCCGTACTATCTTCGCCAGTCTTGAAGCAACTTTCCTCAAGAAACCATGTGTCTCGCAGCGAGCAACATCACGAACAACGTGAGTACCCCTTCCTTTAGCGCTTTGTGCCCTTTGTGTTGTTGTCGCGGTACTCATCGGTTTTCCTCTTCTATTAGGATGGCTTGTCTTACGTCATCGTCGAAAATTGTCATGTCGAGGACTGGGATTCTTCGGCAGTATGCAACACCTGTCACCGGCGGGTGGATACGCCCCCGACGAGGGTGTTGTTAATAATGTGGCGCGACGTTTGTGTCGCGCGACTAAATTTACCTTAATCGTCTGTTTGGTGTGAGAGAAAAAAAATAATTTTTCCATTAATTGAGAAAAGAAAAAGAATTTTTTATGCAACTTTGTTTTAATAATAATTTGTATTGTTGTAACATTAATTTGTCTTCATTTATCTTCCTTTTCCTATTATCTCTCACTTACTATATAGCTTGCCGTCTTCCTGAATTTGAAGACTTTTCATTCGTTCCTTCATACTAATAATAATAATAATCGGAATAATAATAATCCTAATAATAATAATAATCTATACTTTACAACAAAGTTAGTCCTCCCGGGAATTTTATGGGAAGATCCCTCAATGAAGGAGCTAACCTCCATGGAAACAACACAAACGATTCGAAGGGGAACTGCCCGCGGCACCATGTCCCGCATTGAAATTTATGAAAAAAAAGGAAAAAAAAAAATCGACGCATGGCGTGAAAGAAAATGGTAAAGCTCAAATAACGTTTCTTCCTGGTATCCGACAAACCCCTGGGAAAACTGCAAGATAGCTGTCTAGTGCGAAATTGAGTTTCGCTGATTTATAGATCAATCGAAGATCCTAAAATAATGCGTGAGTACATCATGAACATTATAACATTATGAGTGTCACATTATGAACATTATCTTGCAATCATAACGTGCATCGTTTTTTCGCGTATGTGTTCCGCGCATGCGCTACGCGCTGTATGACTGTAGTGCGCGGAGTGCGGAGTGGAGTCCGCGGGGGAGGGGGGGTTGGGTCGCCTCTGTATGTGTGGACTGACGCGCGCGGGCCACGCAGTGTACGCGGACCCTCAAGTTTTTAGACTTTTTCTAACTGCGACCCCGCCGCAGTGTTTGGATAAATTGGACGTTTTGTTGACTCTTCGGTTCACCCTTTTTGATACTTAGTTTGTTTGTGATCATATGTTTTATAAATCATCTGACTGGTTATCCAATCTTCAGTTTCCATTCACTGAAAAACTTTCGGCACTACTGTAGTGCCACTATCCACTACAGTAGCGCCGGATTGGTTCGTACAGTTGCGCCGACAACTCGGCGCTACTGGATTGCCGGGTCGGCAATACCACAGCGCCGGGTCGGCAATACTGTACTATACCATATACGGCATAACCACAATGCCGTCTCCCGGGACTACCGTAGCGCCGCAACTCGGCACTGTAGTCTAGAAGTATTATTTGAATAAGGATATACCCTAATCCACGATGATGTTCAGGTGGCTAAGGTCGCCGAGGGCAGTGTCCCGACCCTGGACCGGACCGATGTCTAGGTAGTTAGGGTAGCCGATGAGGGTGTTCCAGCGGTGCGCTCCTGGTATTTTTGCTTCAGAAGGTGACCTTAACTACCTCGACATCATTTAGGTCCAGGGTCATTTTCCCGGAACAAAAATACCAGGAGCGCACCTCTAAAACATTGTCATCGGCGACCCTTGCCGCGTGGACATCGGTCGGGTCAAGGGTCAGCTTCTCCAAGCAAAAATACCAGGCGCGCACCTTTGGAACACCGTCATCGGGTACCCTAAGTACCTGGACATCGGTCCGGTCCAGGATCAGGTTGACCAAGGGAAAATACCAGGAGCGTACCCTTGGAACACCGTCATCGGGTACCCTGACTACCTGGACATCGTTCAGGTCAAGGGTCAGCTTCCCCAAGCAAAAATACCAGGCGCGCACCTTTGGAATACCGTCATCGGGTACCCTAAGTACCTGGACATCGGTCCGGTCCAGGATCAGGTTGACCAAGGGAAAATACCAGGAGCGTACCCTTGGAACACCGTCATCGGGTACCCTGACTACCTGGACATCGTTCAGGTCAAGGGTCAGCTTCCCCAAGCAAAAATACCAGGAGCTAAATTTTGGAACACCGTCATCGGGTACCCTAAGTACCTGGACATCGTTCAGGTCAAGGGTCAGCTTCCCCAAGCAAAAATACCAGGCGCGCACCTTTGGAACACCGTCATCGGGTACCCTAAGTACCTGGACATCGGTCCGGTCCAGGATCAGGTTGACCAAGGGAAAATACCAGGAGCGTACCCTTGGAACACCGTCATCGGGTACCCTGACTACCTGGACATCGTTCAGGTCAAGGGTCAGCTTCCCCAAGCAAAAATACCAGGGGCTAAATTTTGGAACACCGTCATCGGGTATCCTGACTACTTGGGACATCGGTCCGATCCAGGATCTGGTTGATCGAGGGAAAATACCAGGTGCGCACCCGTGGAACACGCTCATCGGCTAGCCTGACCACGGGTCCAGGGTCAGTTCCTCCAACCCAAAAGTACCTGGAGCGCACCCTTGGACACTGCCCTCGGCGACCCTAACTACCTGAACACGTCCGGGGTCAGGGTTCTCTTATTCAGCCCATGTATTTACAGCGCTGGGAAAAATCCAGTGGCTCAGAACGGATAAATTGCCGGACTCGGCAGTCCCACAGCGCCGGGCTCTCGGGCGAATGGTTCTGCTATAGAGCTCGGCGCTGTAGAGCTGCCGACTCGGCACGTCTCAAGTGCCGGGCACTCGGCGCAACCATAGTCCTACAGTCGGCGCTGTCGTAGTGCCGAAAGTTTTTCAGTGTTCAGTTAGGAGAGTCTGATGGAGAGGAAGATTTTTCTGGGAAGATCCTAGTATACAGTTTGAATTCCAGCAACATACGCATGATCATCATGTGAATAGAATGGAGTATAAGAATGTGGATGGGTATGTATTGTTCAAATCAATTAATTCTTGTTCTCTATAATGAGGTTTGCATGGTAGTATTTCAATACGTGATGTATTGGATAATGGGTAACTTTACAGGCGGATACTGCAGTCCCAAGCTGGGGATTAGAGCAATTCAATGTAACTTTTCATCATTACTACAATGGAATTACGCAGTTGGATTTTGAATTAAAACATCATTCTCCCTATTTGAACAATTGCTGGCAGTTCCCCTTGCCCCCAGTAAAAGCTTACTTCCTGATGCTTTTCTTAACTCGTGACTGAAGAAATTTCTTCAGTAATTGATTACTATCCACACACTGGACTTCAAAACTGATTTAAATGGAAAAATAAGATTGGAAAGCATCTGTTTTGATTCCTCTCATTGACGACAATATTTTACTAAAAGGTTGGTCTTGAAAACAGAAATTTTAAGTAGAAACAAATACGACCTCCATAGATTTTTTAATTAAATTTGGATTATTTATAGCAGTGGGGCCTTGTAACGCTAAATTAACACCTGATGAGAAAGGATAACCAGCATGGTCCGATGTCAATATTTAACAAGGTTACTACAATGCGCCAGAGTATTTTCCTAGTTTCAAAGGTTATGTCAAAATGCAGTTAGTACGCAGGAGTGAGATCTTGGTGCCTCGGTAACGATTAGTGAAAGGCTTATGCAAGGAGTTAATTTCAGTGTCTGTTACCCAGGATTCCCGACATTCCAGCACATTCCACGTACATCCAGTCTAGCAAAAGCAAGGGTATTTACCGTACTTTTTAGTTTTTATATGTTCAAGGAATCACAGCTGATGGCATTGCTCAAATTTTCTAGGTGACAGTATTTGCGCAAGCGTCAAGATGGGTAAATATGATGTTGAGAGTACTGCCACAAAAAAATAAACCCAGTATTGTTCACCCCCAACTAAAGCGTCAAATAGATGTGAATATGAATTTCATTACTGAACCCATGAATGCCGCAGCGGTTATAACATGAAACATGCAGAGGAAATCAATAGAAGAAAGGTAAATTATCATGTGTCGTGTGGTTTTACATTATACAAATGTATCCATGCAAAATCAATCGCACACCCTGGCAAATATTAATATTTGCAAAGTCATATTCAATGCGTAGTTTGTATGGAAAAAATTAGTTATTTGTACGCAGGTTTTGCACCCTCCATCACTTTTACATTAATCCTTTAGTCTATACTGGAAAATCCTAATACGTATCACACTTACATAATTCACACAGCTTTTGATGCATATACTTTGCAAGTGTATTCAAAACTTTCAAAGTAATTTTTTGATCAAGCCAATTTCTTCAGTTATATACTATTATTATTATTAACTAGTATTATTATTCACTTTTGCTCGCTAGTAAAAAAAATCTCATGTTTATCGTTGCTATCTCAAGTTAGTTGTTAAATTAATGTCTGTTATTACAGCTATGGGAGTCGGTTAGGTGTTGAATTAGATGACATCAAAGTATTGGTTCGTGCATGCCCAATGCCGGCGGACAATACGTTTACGGAGCACAAGGCAAAATGATATTCGGAAACAATGGAATGAAACGCGATGGCGTTTGCGTATCAAGTAATCATTGATGACATCTTGGTACATAACCAGACTTTTTTCGGTTTACGTCTATGTATGAAAGTAAGAAGTATGCAAGTGGTAAGTACTAGCCAAGTGGTAGATAAGTATTTCAATTCTGATTTGCTGCATTTTTCACAGTTATCCTTACAATTCATGGAGTCGACTACTACCCCCTACACCGTACTACAGTATTTTGGACCTGAAGAAATGTCTGATGCAATATATAACAACCATGGGTATTTGCAGCCTTCGAAGTCAACTTCTACATTAGCTACAAGGTATGCTGCTGGTGTAAATGATTAAACCAGCTTGCTCCCATCTAACTCCTATAATTGATTACTGTAGTTATTAATTTAATAGTGAAATTCTGTTTTAGTGGAGTAACAAGGTTATCGGCTGCACATGTATGATCATGAATTAAACATGCAGAAGGGATCAGCTCCGAAATAGCTGACCAACGTTCAGTTTTTCTAGCTTAACTTTTACAGAAAGGGTACGCTCGGTTTCTACATACTTCATTATATTTATCTATTCATTACCAAAACTTGTTCTGGTCAGATTAATGAACCAGAAACTATTATTCTTCAGTGGTCCACAACCCATGTTATATTCAAAATAGAACCATTATAAAGCTAAACTTCGAATTACTTTCTTGATAATATGCCGACAGGTTTTTCCTCAACTTTTGTGGTTTCAGTGCATTGTATTTCTAAACCCTTCTTTATGATTTACCTATCGATTTAATTTCGTTACAATTCTTGGTTGCTACCAATCTTATGTAATTTTTTACTGATTATTTTATTCTTTTGAAAATCAGGTCCTGATTTCTTAGCTCTTCGTGCCTTACAAGATATGTGGAGAGTTATGCTACGTGGCACTTCCCCAAGAGACTGTCACGAGAGGATATCTTGCTTGAGTAGCCCCAATGAAGATTTTAGTGAAAAATTCTTGCCCGCTGCTGTATGGTGGATAAATCCTCATCAGATGAAGGTGCCCTTGGCATCCTTGTATTGTTTGAAAGAAAATGTCAAATCTCATCAGCACTTGGCTCGGCTGTTAACATTGGGCAGATAGGATTCAATCAGCCAATCAAATATCAAAAAAAACCTTATTAATCCGAAATCAATTAAGCGTCAGCAATGTTTCGGTGATGTTGAAGTCGGAAGAGAGGTTTTAGTGATTTGCGTACAGTAAAAATTCCAGTTCGTATTTTATTTTTCAAAATTTATAATTGAAAAGGTTTGGTAGATTTGACCATACGTTCCATCATGGCTACATCTGTATTACAGGATTTATATTGTTTATCGCTTGTTCCCCTTTAATCTATTACTATGTATGTAGAATTGGGTATGGTTAATCTCTATTTTCACTGACACTTTAGAACTTGAAAGAGAGTTAATTACAATGCGAGCAGCTGTTGTTGGGTTTTATGTATTAGTAAAGAAGCAGAAACATTATGGTGAAATGAATTATTAAAGATGGGAGTTCCAGTAAGATGAAAGTGGACTGTTTGTCGTTTTGCCAGGTCTTGTAATGTAAGATAAGATTGAATGGTTTTATTGTATTATATATATAAAAAATGAACATGGCGTTAAAATAACTGGTCTCGATTGTCCGAATGGTGAGATTGTGAAGTATCATAAGAATTTGATGTACTCTTGAAGGAATTAGCCAGATGTATAGATATAATGTATAGATATAATATAGGCGAGATAATGGGTTGGTAAGATGAATGTAAAAACACAATGTAAAAAATAAAAGAATGTCACTGGTCCCTTGTGATGATTAGAGTTAAGGTTGTCGAACTAGTTTATCTGGTTTGGCGTAGAACATTCCAGCGTTACTTATTGGAAGACATTCGGAAAGGAGGGTTCATTCAATGATCACTTAACAGTGTGGGCAGCTGAATATGCGACCTTCACCCTCGTACAGTCATACTTATCTAAACCTTCATTTCCCTGCCGTTTTCCGTTTATCCATTTGTTCTGATAGTTAGCCCGTGCCAATAATTTTGTTACTATATTCCATATTACCAGCTTTATGAAATCGAGATTTGATTTGATCCATCTTTCCTGGCTTGATAACCTTGATGTCCACTTCGATTTTCTGATATTGTTAATAATTTACGATTAACATGTTAGCGTTACGTTTCCCGACGAGTTTTACCACGATTAAGCATTTTATTTCCCCAAGCGGAATAAATTCAACGCTGGGTATGCATGGCTGTTATCCCCCAGGTGGAGCATTCTCGACACCGGTTCTTTCCTTGAGCGGAGTTACCTCGACGCTGAATCGTCATATTTCCAGACGGAGCATTCTCGACACCGGACTCTTTTTCTTGCACGAATAATTCATCTACTCCGACACCCGATCGTAGAGTAATTTTAGTTAGAATGAATATATACGATGTTCGCGAATCGTTACCAGGTGGTACGTTTTCACGCCCGCGTCTTTGTTCTCTAAGCGGAGTAGTCTCGACGCTGAGTAATCATATTTCTTGGTCAAGCTTCCTTGACGTCGGCTTTTTCCAAACTGCTCGCGATTGCTTCCCAGGTGGAGCGTTCTCAACACCGGTACTCTTCATTTCCAAAGCGGAGAATCCTCAATGCCAATTCTCTCGGTCGTGATAATGTTAGCAATATGAATGTATCGAATGACCGCGAATTTCGCTAGGTGGAGTGTTCTCAACACCGCTACTCTCGTGCAAACTTTGACGTCAGATCCTTTCGCCATCATTTATTCGAATAGATAATCAAATGAACCAACCGCGAGTTTTTCCAGGTGAAGCGTTCTCAACACCGGTACTTTTCATTTCCAAAGCGGAGTAACTCCGCGCTGATTCACGCCGCTCTCCCAAGTAGGCACATTCTTTGCCTGTGTCTATTCAAAACTGTGTCTGGACTTACAATATCCTCATGCGTGTGGATATTTCTTGAGCTTTTGGGACTGATGGGCACATAAGACAGAAAAAATGTACCTACTCATCTCAAGTAATATGCGCTTCATAGATATGATGCTGCAAAATAACCTATCCCTTACATGCTTCTTGACAACACTGCAAGTTTGTTGGGGATTAGTTTTTCGCAAACTTGTTCCTTTTTCTTGAATCACTATTATGTTCACCAGCTCCCACTGAATGTGCAGCCTCCAGCATTCACAGAAATGATGTCCTATGAAGGGAGAAAAATAACACTCCAAGCCTCATCCACTCATGATTGTACTCTTGGAGTACCTGAAAATGAAAACACAAAGAATCATTTTCTTTGAATTTAAAGGTTAAAAGTAGGAAAAATCTAGTTAAACTAACAGAGAAAGAGAGTTTCAGAGCTACATAAATTCAACTAGAGTAGAAATTAGACACCCAAAATCAAAGGTTAGGATACACTATGTACTTATCTGATGATTGATGATCCTTTCTGCAGCAATCAGCTTTCCTTCATGATCCGGTAGGAGAATTTTCCCAGACCCAAATTTTAGAAAGAGTTTCACTAGCACAGCACTATCCATAGTTGTACACAGAGTTACACAGCACCACACGTGCCAAACCAAAACAACAGGATAAGTGTCGGCCATCCGTTGGCGCAACAAGTTATCACTGACTGTTGTGAGATGCCAGTCAGCTGTGATCTGGTGTGAAATTCAAATGCTGCAACTTTACATGCAATATATGGGTTTGTACTACTTTTGCTGCTTTTTATATAATTTTTTATCAAATTATTTGGAAAAAGCGATTCAATATTAGAGTGAGTTGGATATTAATAATATCATTCTTTTTAATTATTATTTATTTATTTAGAACGATAACACAGCCACACAAAAAAAAAAAAATTTTCGACGCAGGGGGTTTGACTATGTTTACTATATGTTTTCGGGGTCGCTGAATCCGAATCCGAGGTCGGTTTGAACCCTGCAGGTCGAGGTTTGGCCATAACCTCAAAAAACATAGTGAATTAGAATTTCCAGGACATTTTAATTTCTATAACTGTATAACTTGTACAGTAAACGTCTAAAACCTCTTTTTGTGACAGCGTAGTTCGAGTTATATTGTTATAGGATAATACGGCTCGAAAATCTGGGGTTACAGGGTTATATGGGCATGTTGTTATTAGGTTATAAGGTAATATATTGATGAGTTTGAAGGTTAACTTCAAATTAGAATTTCCAGGACATTTTAATTTCTATAACTATATAACTTGTACAGTAAACGTCTAAAACCTCTAAACCCATAACCGAATGAAACCATAAGCACATAACACCATAATCTCTGGACGTTGTTTGGCCATAATCTCAAAAAACGTAGTAAATTAGAATTTCCAGGACATTTTAATTTCTATAACTGTATAACTTGTACAGTAAACGTCTAAAACCTCTAAACCCATAACGAATAAAACCATAAGTCCATAACACCATAAACTCTGGACGTTGTTTGGCGATAACCTCAAAAAACCTAGTAAATTAGAATTTCCAGGACATTTTAATTTCTATAACTGTATAAATTGTACAGTAAACGTCTAAAACCTCTAATCCCATAACCGAATAACCCAATAGCCCATAACACCATAAACTCTGGACGTTGTTTGGCCATAACCTCAAAAAACCTAGTAAATTAGAATTTCCAGGACATTTTAATTTCTATAACTGTATAAATTGTACAGTAAACGTCTAAAACCTCTAATCCCATAACCGAATAACACCATAAGCCCATAACACCATAAACTCTGGACGTTGTTTGCCATAACCTCAAAAAACGTAGTAAATTAGAATTTCCAGGACATTTTAATTCCTATAACTGTATAACTTGTACAGTAAACGTCTAAAACCTCTTTTCGTGACAGCGTAGTTCGAGTTATCTTGTTATAGGATAATACGGCTCGAAAATCTGGGGTTACAGGGTTATATGGGCATGTTGTTATTAGGTTATAAGGTAATATATTGATAAGTTTGAAGGTTAACTTTGTCGAACCCCATAAACCCAAACGATTTTATACAGTTTGAATTATTTGATTATAAGTCTAGGTGATTATATAATATAGTATAACGGGATTGTGAGGTTATGCGGTTATAATGTTATGGGGTTATGGTGTTATGGGGTTATGATGTCATGGGGTTGAGGAGTTATGTGCTTATAGAGTTAGAGGTTTTAGACGTTATCTGTTCAAGTTATATAGTTATATACAATGCATAGTTCTGAAAATTCAAATTTACTAGGTTTTCTGAGGTTATGGCTAAACAACGTCCACAGTTTATGGTGTTATGGGCTTATGGTGTTATTCGGTTATGGGTTTAGAGGTTTTTGACGTTTACTGTACAAGTCATACAGTTATATAGAAATTAAAATATTCTGGAAATTCTAATTTACTACGTTTTTTGAGGTTATGGCCAAACAACGTCCAGAGATTATGGTGTTATGTGCTTATGGTTTCATTCGGTTATGGGTTTAGAGGTTTTAGACGTTTACTGTACAATTTATACAGTTATAGAAATTAAAATGTCCTGGAAATTCTAATTTACTAGGCTTTTTGAGGTTATGGCCAAACAACGTCCAGAGCTTATGGTGTTATGGGCTTATGGTTTTATTCGGTTATGGGTTTAGAGGTTTTAGACGTTTACTGTACAAGTTATACAGTTATAGAAATTAAAATGTCCTGGAAATTCTAATTCACTAGGTTTTTTGAGGTCATGGCCAAACCTCGACCTGCAGGGTTCAAACCGACCTCGGATTCGGATTCAGCGACCCCGAAAACATATAGTAAACATAGTCAAACCCCCTGCGTCGAAAATTTTTTTTTTTTTGTGTGGCTGTGTAATCAATAATTATATAATAAGAGATCGTGTATCACATACTTATCGATAATTTAACAATAGCCAGCATTATTCAAATTATATCTTGAAAATATAAAATGTTCAAATATTGATAAAATATTTATCACATTAATTAATTATTAATTATTAATTATTGTTCTTATTTCAACATATTAATTTATAGTGACATATAACCATAATTAAAAAAAATATTGTAGCTATTGTTAAATTATCGAAAAAATTAAATAATTATAAGATAATAATTAAAAAAAATGATATTATTAATATCCAACTCACTCTAATATTGAATCGCTTTTTCAAAATAATTTGATAAAAAATTATATAAAAAGCAGCAAAAGTAGTACAAACCCATATATTGCATGTAAAGTTGCAGCATTTGAATTTCACACCAGATCACAGTTGACTGGCATCTCACAACAGTCAGTGATAACTTGTTGCGCCAACGGATGGCCGACACTTATCCTGTTGTTTTGGTTTGGCACGTGTGGTGCTGTGTAACTCTGTGTACAACTATGGATAGTGCTGTGCAAGTGAAACTCTTTCTAAAATTTGGGTCTGGGAAAATTCTCCTATCGGATCATGAAGGAACGCTGATTGCTGCAGAAAGGATCATCGATCATCATATAAGTACATAGTGTAACCTAACCTTTGATTTTGGGTGTCTAATTTCTACTCTAGTTGAATTTATGTAGCTCTGAAACTCTCTTTCTCTGTTAGTTTAACTAGATTTTTCCTACTTTTAACCTTTAAATTCAAAGAAAATGATTCTTTGTGTTTTCATTTTCAGGTACTCCAAGAGTACAATCATGAGTGGATGAGGCTTGGATTGTTATTTTTCTCCCTTCATAGGACATCATTTCTGTGAATGCTGGAGGCTACACATTCAGTGGGAGCTGGTGAACATAATGGTGATTCAAGAAAAAGGAACAAGTTTACGCAAAAACTAATCCCCAACAAACTTGCAGTGTTGTCAAGATGCATGTAAGGGATAGGTTATTTTGCAGCATTATATCTATGAAGCGCATGTTACTTGAGGTGAGTAGGTACATTTTTTCTGTCTCATGTGCCCATCAGTCCCATAGGCTTAAGAAATATCCACACGCATGAGGATATTGTAAGTCCAGACACAGTTTTGAATAGATACGACTGTTTAACGTCAAAAATTCAAATGTTCTGGACTGTAGGGAAGAAAGAAGTAGTGTTGACGGTATTTCCTTTCTTTTTCAAGTGTAGAATATATATTCCGATATTTATTCATGGGTGGGCTCAAGATAAATGCGTGTTTTGTTGGGTGGGAAGTGGTATAACATGTTTCCCATGATAACCTGGTTAGTGCTTGAGACCCTTATATACCCCTCTAAGGGAAGTATGCCTAAAACCAGTGGAAATTCGTCGAGATAGTTTTAGAGTTTATCTTTCAGTCAAATTTATAAAAAATTGATTGGTACATATGGTTGGCGGGTATTGATATGCATTCAAATAGCATATGCAATGTTATGCCCTGTACCGCCAATAATTGAAAAATCTCATAATATGTTTTATTTTTTTTCTCAGGAATGGCTGAGCGTTAGACCCTGTGGCTTTCAGGGATCTCTGGTGATAGTATCAAGAGAGATCCCTCAAATTTTGGTCAAGATTGGTGACCCGAAGGGTGTGCACTCTCCTAGTCAGTGTCTTTTGGTATCAAAAGTACTCGAAATAAACTTTAATTTATTTTTCAATTTCTTGCTAGGGACGCAAATGATCGTTGCTCTTGAAAATTGAAAGCGGTTCACTTTACCACTTATGAAATGTAAAAAATTTCGGGAAGATCGAACAATTCCTTCGTGAGTTATCGCGTACGAAAAATATCGTTCCGCATTTGCTCAAACACACATTTTTGAAACTCATAGATTACGCAAATAAAGTTCTGCAATAACGATTCAAGAGGTTGATTCTTAATTCGTCACAAAGTTCTCTCTCCGAGAAAGAAAATTCACTATATATACGTATTTTCATATGAGCACGCAAACATTTTTGCGATTCAACGCTTTTCCGCAAATGCTTATTGATCCTCAAACTGATTTGAATAGAAAATAAAATTAATATGGAAATTGAATAACTTAGTCTATGTAATAAAGGTCACATGAGAAATTGGCATGAGAAATCACCTGAGAAATCACCTGATTTCTCAGGTGATTTTTTGCAGTAGGGTTATAAATTTGATGGTGAATTATTTATCCCGATTGCCTTCTTCTAGTAGTAGGATAAAAAGTGTGTATTCTTTTTAACGCCTTCGTTTCCTTGTTAGATTTTGCAATGTTTCGCTGTTTTCCCAGTGTCGCATTGCATACGATTCATTCAGATATTTGGTAGTTCGATGCCTGCATGGCTCTTTTGCCATTCGCTCAAGCCAAGCAACCTAATTATATTGATAGATACTGCCTCGAGCCGATTTTGTTCAAGACTCCTGGATATATATAATTGACATCTATAAAGTTTAATCTACTTGGTCTCCTACAAAGAGTAAGCTATTGTATTTATTCACGAATTCACTCCATATTTCTCAAAATTTCCATCCACTACGTGTCCACAAGAAGATATAAGAATTTAAGACTCATTCCCCTATGCTTTAATTATCACTCTTGTCATCCTCACACCAGGAGACAAAATTTCTCACGCAATCGATTATTATTATTTCTCGCTCCAAGGCTCACATTATATAGTACGCATAATTATTCATGTGATTCAGAGCTTATTCCATCAGATGGAGATGTGTAGTTACGCGTAATAAAGAGGCTTTGTACACACGCCGAAATATGATTAATAAATTCTTCTACACTTGATATATTCTAAAAATTTTTTTATAAATTTTTCTCCTTGAAAAGTAAGTAACTTGGAAGTAAAATTTGTTCATATCACAATTTTGTTATTGAGAATGTTCAAGATTGCCCTTACGGAGCGAAATTGTAGTGCATGATTAAAACATTTTTTCATCTATATTGGCATTACTCTTATCGGAAAGTTACCAAGGGGAGTTGACTTGACTAAAGGTTAACTTGACTTTTTAAATTTAATATGACACTTTCCGCGACCGACCTCAACAAATAACTCACTTCTTCGGGAGAAAACGTTTCACCATCTTATCTTCCTATTCAATTCCGGCTTGCTTTCGTTTATTCTCTAGTGTTTTCCGAGCAATGAAATGTTCAAATGAGGAAGCTCATTTTATTTATATTGAATATAATACTCTCGTAACATTAAATTTTCAACGTTTGATCATTTCCTTTATTGACAACCATGAATCTTTCCAGTGGATTCTGTGAATTGCTTTTTTTCCATCTGTATTTATAACTTCTTCTGTACTTCTTGCAGGAATTGAATACGTGTTCTAGCAAACTATTAAAAATCGCATTGAATGACGAAAAACACAATTTCTTATATTTGAATTTGTAATCTTTCATTCTATTTCGTATAAGATTTGTATTTTGTTTGGTCAAGAACCTTAACAACTTAGAATTAAGTGAGAATCGATGCGTTCTTTTGCGCCTATACTTGTAATCGTTTCGTAATTTTTGTAAGACATTGATACGATTAAACACAATTGAGTTCAACTCGTCACTTTCATTTCTCAATATTTTTCGAACTCTACGTTTTTTAAGATTTATTTTTGGTTTCCCATCTTCGCGATTCATGTCAGCTCGCTCAGATTCGAATTTTCTTTTGTGCGTATTTTTTGCGAAGCTAGTTGATTTATTATCTATGTATGATTTTACATACTCGTTTGCTTTTGTTTCAACGTATGTTTTGTAATTTTCCTGTTTAAACTGTTGGAGAGTCAGTTTTATCTCCGCAACTTGGTGACCTACAGTATCAAGCTCAATATCGGTATTGCGTTGTGTTCCTGAAATCTGCTGAATCATCAATTTTCTATTATTTGACTCAAAACTATAATTTGTCGGTAAATGGAAAGTAATTTCATTTTCGCTAATGACATTGTTACTAGAGAGAGTCTGTGATTTGAGGTGGCATCGCAGAAACCGAATCTGTCACTCGTGGCTGATATTCGAAGAGAAATTCGGGAATTATTTCTGTATACATGTCTTCGTAATCTGTATATTGCGTTTTTTTATTCGCAAGTTTTTCATAGGAAATTGGAAATATTTTATCGGGACCTTGTTTGGGTTTGCGAATAAAATCTAATATATCACCGTTTTCCTCTACCAATTCCCATATTCTACCAATGCTACTGTCCCGTGGCTAGTGCCACGATTATTCGAATCCTCATATATTCAATAGTCACAATTCAATATTAATATTATATACGAAGTCCGAATACGGCAAGCATCCGGCCGAGCGGCATCACGTTACGGAAAGTCAAGTGACAGGATCCAACGCGAATAGCACCGACGCGCGTGCAGGACCTGTCCGCCCCTTGGCGAACAGGGGATGAAGAAGCCCCACTCGCGACTCGACTGACTTACCCCTACGAACATATAAATATGACCACCGGGAGCGGCGGCGCTCTCTCGCCACCGTGCCTCCGAAGTAGTAACGTCGCTTTAGCCACCGTGCTCCCGTACCAGTAACGCCGCGACCGCCACTGTGCAATTCGCCGCCATTTGAGCTACTCGGTTTCACGACATCAACCTGACGTATTTATACTTATATTACTATTAAATCTGGAACACACACTCTTTCGGCTATCGTACGAATCGTTTCAATATACGCCTATACATTTAAACTATATATCCATCCTGACATTTATTTATTTCACGTTCACCTACCCTTCACGAGTAATCTGTGTTCAGCTCGGCTGCACAACCGAAATATCGAATCCACGAAAATTAATCTACGGATCTCAATATTCAAGCCACGTAACACTACGAATTTGATAAGTGTGTTTAACCACATCTTTTGTATGATTTCCAAGGACTGCCGCTATCGCTACTGCCTCTGCAAGAGTTTTTGGCTTTCTAGATCTAACTGAAATTTTTAATGTTTCATTGAGCCCCGTAATGAATTGTTCCAATGCGTATTTCTTCACAAATGAATGATATACTTCTATTTCCCAATCGTTTAATTGTTCGTCTGCTCCTTGAATGCGATCAAGTAATTGATTTCTACAATAATAGACGCTTTTTGCGTAGCTTACAAAATTTGGATAGTTTATCTGTTGTGCTTTCTCCAAATGTGACAGGAATTCCTCCATGTCGTTATCAAAATCCCCGAAAACTGTGTCCAAATCTTCTAAGAAATATTCGACTTAAGTGTGGAAATTAACGCGTTTTTCCATTTTTTCTTTCGCAGGACCTAGAAGTCTAGAATAGAGCATAGGAAGCATGAGACATTCCAAAGATTTTTCGACGTCTTTATGTATATCGCGAACTACCATGGTAAATAATCTCACTAGATCTGGGTCTCCCGCAAAATATGGAATATCCCCAATCCTTCCTGGAAGACCATTATTTCCCATAATGATGTATGACATAGTGAATATTTTATGGTAAACTTTCTCAGCGCAATGTCAATATTTGTGTATGAATTGATAAATTATTGAAAAATTCCGTAAGTAGATCCACTTCTGCTTCTAATGTGTTACATTTCTGAAACTATTGGAGGTATAAACTCGCTTGCTTCATTTGTATTAAACTTAATGTTAATGAATTTTCCAAAACCCTGGAGATCGTTTTGCACTTCTCTACCATTGTATTTCAACATGATTGACTTACGTTTATGGAGTTATTTCACGATTCCTCGAAGGATTTTTCTGCGTAGCGCTTTGCTGCGCTTGAGGCTATAATTCGACTTCTGGTTCGTTGATCCGTATTATTTACTCAATAAGTAGTAGCAGAGTATAAAATTGTCTGAATAATTCGCTATTTTCCTTGGTTTGTCAAATCACTTGCAAATCAATATTTCGCGTGATTCTAAATTCCAGTCGTTCCCACGGGACTATATGATTATTGAATGTACTTACAAAAAGGCGACCAAGAATATATTGACACGGCTAGCTCTGGTCATCCTTCCTGTCTGGGTGTATATTATTGTTTGCAGTCGTCCTTCCTTTCCTTCCTGTCTATCTGCTTCGCTGTTGGTGTAGATCTGCTTCGCTGTTGGTGTAATCTGCTTCGCTATTGATGTAAACTATCGTTCGCTATCGTCTTCTTCTTTCCTCTGTCGCAACGCTCACTTTGCGCGGTTGGTTCCGACGCGGTTGAGTAAATTCTCGAAAAAAAATTGTCCAAATTCTCGACTCACGATATAAACTCTCTTACACGAAACGAGATCCCATCTCCTCCACCATGAAATGGGACCTGTAGCGGCGCACGTTAATTCCTGTTACGTGGCGTGGTCCTTAATTAGCTGGGTTCAGATCTCGGCTACGGTATTGACCGTAGGCGTTTTACTCGGTAAGGATCTGTGACGTGTCGAATCAGGTTATCAATAACTCAGTACTCAGGAATTGGATTAGATGTGCCTTTATTCCCTATTCACTTTACTGAGAGAGCTCCTGTAATTATTCCAAATACTAGTATACAATATGAGCGTCGGACTGTCTACCGTCTCCACATTACCCGTGTGGTTACCGTGTCTCTCCCGTCCGACTGCCGTGTGTCTGCCCGCCGACTGACCGTCGAGCGCCTTGAGGCGGTCGTATTTAATCCCTCGTGGGGGTGCCGTTGCAACCCCTTGGTTGTGCGCTCGGTAGGAGGCGGTCAGTCGCCTCCCACCGTCTCAAGTTACGCTCCGTGCGTCACGATTTCAACATCGTCCTTCCAGAACGTTCCGATATTCGTGGCGTGGCATCGCGCAATGCGATTCTAATAATCGCGGGGCCAGCCACGTGACACAACTCCCCGATAAAAGTTCTTTTGCGTTTCTTCCGACGGTTGGAGATTTTGCATATGTTAATACAAGTATATATATACATATGGAAAATCTATGAAACGGTAACGCTTATTCCCACATATCCTTACCGTCACCGTTGAAAGGTATAGGTGAATCAATTTCATTGGCAATAGAATGAGGGCTTATATATGAGCATTAAAATACTGTATCAGAAGCTAATTTTCTCCTGTAATTTGTTTCTAACCTATGTTATTGATCCAACCTAATTAGAGCTCCCTAATATTTATGTAGCTAAAATAGTTACTACAGGTTGATTCCGCCGCTAAACTTCCTTTATATGACTTTTAAAAGTTTGTTAATAACTAATCCTATATCATACTAATTGCCAATGCTTTTAAAGTTGCAATTGGCGGAGAACTCAAGTTTTAAATGTATACTAGTATTTTCACCCTTGGTATAAAATCTGATACCGGAACTTTTATTTGTTCTTACTTTCTTCGTGTGGATTATATGGACCCTGCAATTATGAAGCTCCAGAAATTTTGATTCTTCCTTGCCTTAGCACTCCATCATGGCGTCAAGATTTGAATCCCACCCTGTGGCTCCGGAATCTAGGCAGGCCCGAGGAGAGATTCATGGTCTTGTGAAGACGTTCAAGAACTCCAATTGACGTGATGCCCATTCAAGGATCAAGAAAGCTCGCATTGGTGGGGCGAGCCCTTGTGTGCTTTTTGTTAGTTTTGCATTCTTATGGATATTCTTTGTATTCTTCCCTTTTTTTGATGAATTTGCCACTAATTATACTCCCACAGTTCCCTGGTATTGAGAAACCGGTTCCTTGGGAAGAGGCTCAATCGGCTCGCGATGAGCTGATTGATTCCCTACGGCTGCAGACTGCGGATGCTCGCCATCATGGGGAAGCTGTCGAAGTTGAACCGACTCCTGCACCAGACCTGGCGCATGAGGATGCTGCCCTTCGTGCAGCTCACCGGCGAAATGAGGCACTTTGTCGCCAACGTACGCCCAGCCCGGTGCCTTGCTCCTCTGCTCGCCCCACGGCCGAAGGCCTTCTCCCTGACTTTACTCAGCCCGAGTCAGAATCAGTCGATGAAGAGGTATCACGCGGCCTAATTGAAGCGCAGGCTCTTATGCGCACTCGGACTGATGGTGTATTTATTGATCCCAAACTTAGGTGGCCTTATCTTGGCAATTTTGCTTGTTGTCGTAAGGCGTTCCATGTAAGCTTCCTCTTCCTTGTCCTCGTTACTTATTGATGATCGTTAATCTTACCTAGGGTTTTTTGTTTCAGAGTCCTGATGAGGTTCCCTCTATTTCTGATCAGAGTCACCTCGAACAACTCGTAGATTCTAAGATTGAGGAGATCGCTGAGAACAACATCCGTCCTGTCTACGGCCAAAATTTAGATTTAAAAGGCATGGGTATTGCGACCTTTTTATGTCGATTGATTATGTTCGTTAGTCTTGCCACAAATGCCTTCCTCAACTCGTCATTTGGGATTAATTACGTCACTGGTTATCTTTCTGGTCGATTCGGATATACGCTTTTCCACGTAGAGGACGGGCTCTTGGATAGTGCTAATTTTATGCACTGGGGCGAACCGGGTGCAATGAAAATCTGGATTTTCATTGACCCCAGTAGCCGGCCACGTTTCCGTGACTTCCTCTGTCGCATAGTCCGTGAGTGGCACGCCTATAATGAACATACGTCGTGGTTCGCCAAAAATTGTTCTTTTCCGCATCATCACAAGCGCCTGGTTGTTTTGTGCCACCGTCTTCGTGCTGAAGGTATTAGGTTCGAGTTATTGGCTCAAAACCCAGGGGACTTGGTGTATGTTGGTCGAAACGTACCCCACCAAGTTATCAATTTTGGCGTTAATCTCGCTGAGGCCGTTAATATTGGGGCCCCTGATTGGGTAATGGCGGCTAACGATTTTGCAACTTGTAATTGCGATGATTGCGCGATCTCGTTTATTACTCCCCCCGATAATTGGTCATGTTCCGTTCGGCTCCGCGAGGAAACTATTTATCCTTGTAATATCGGCGATTGTGACTATACGTCCCGTCTGGCTTCCGATGTCATATTACACCGTGCTCGTCATGAAGGTGGCCCATCCATCGCACCTTGTATTGCTTGTCATCATTGTCACCGGCAGTTTTCCAACCCTGCCAATTTGAGAAAGCACTTGAACAATGTCCATTCATCTGACAATCGAGTGGTCTGTAATCGTTGTGATGCATGTATTACCCCTTTGGCATATGCTCGTCATTTGTCGACCTTATCTTGTCAAAGAGAGGGAGCCAGACGTGGGTTGTTACCGTCCGACACCCCTCTACGGCCTTTGGCCACTACCCGGTGTGGTCTATGTGATTCCGAGGTTCTTGCCACTAGTCTCACGCGCCATCAAAGGACAGATGCATGTTTACGGAGTCTATTTGATATGTCCGAGCTGCAGTAATTTACCTGATACTGGCACTGTACATTGTTTCCATCGTATGTCTTACTATTGTATATAATTTAATCCTATATATTTATTCATACAATTACTCCCGTACGCTATAGCTATTCGCGTAATCCTTTAGTTCTTTGATCTGTAAAAAAAATGTGTAAAATATCCTGTAGTATAATTGTGATTCTGTTTGTTGCGTAGTCTGTCGTTTCCTTCCTGAGTATACTTGAAAAATACGTCGTCGCCTTTACGGCCTTCTCCATCGTGGTCTTTTGTTCTCTTGGTGTTTGGTTGCCTCCTGGTTCCTATTTCGTGATAACGCTCATTCCAAGCTAGAGACGAGGGCTGCAGGCTGTTTTTCCCACGGCCATTCGGACTCCAGAGTGCTGCGTCTGCAGAATTACCCCACTTTTTTCCTCTTGTGACCGGTGGATCTCTGTAAGTTCTATCTACCCGCACACTCTGCTCCTGACTTCCATCGTGACATCTTGTCTTCAGCTCATCATTGTTACAGGTTGGTTACGTTTCTTTCCGTCTTTCCTATTTCCCAAACGAGTTTATTATTCCATTCTTTCACAACTATTGTATTACTTTCAGCATGGTTCGACGAGGTTCTCTGTCAGCGGCGGCTGAGAATGGTGCCGGCAGTTATTATCGTTCCGCGCCTCGTATTATTGGCGATCAGGTCGTCTTAGAAGGCCCGACTCTTGTTGTTGGCGCCAATAATACGCCCTCTCCAGTCTCTCCACCGAACCAGGACCATTCCCAACAACGGGACGCTGTTCGCGCGCGGTCCGTGGGACACAGAGATCTTCCCGGTCTCATGGATGTCCTAGTGCGTCGACCATCTTCTGTAGACCGTCGTGGACAATGGCCGCCGCCGGCGAGTACGTCCTTGACGCCCTTTAGAGTGACTAGTTTCGGCACGTGACTACTTTACGCGGGGCTGGGTTTTCCCCCGTCCGACGCCCCACGATCTGCTCCGCGTCGGCGCTCCAGCCGCTCTAGATCGCGTCGCCGATCTCCAAGGGGCTCTTGTGTAAGTGTTTTTCTTTAAATTTATTTACTCTGATTCCTTTTTTTCTTCCATTTCCTCTTCCACAGGTTAATGCAGAGTTACCGCAATCTCCTCTTCCGAACCATCCACCCTCTAGCTCCTTTTCCACTACCATTACTTTCGCTGGCTCAACCATTCGTCTTTTTCCGGACCTTTATCGGGCTCTACTCGCTTCTGACTCCAGTTCTGAAGCAGTTAGTTGTTTCGCGTCCTCTTTTCATGGTAACCCATATGTGGATACGTCTAATTCAATTTGCGATTTTGAATCCGTCGACCCTGATTCCTTCTTAGATGAATTTTTCCTTTCCCTACGTGCAAGTTCATCTGGCCCTTCGGAGTCCGGGCTCGATGTTTTCCCTTTTTCTGCAGCTAATGCAACTGACCTGCCATCTTCTTATGACACCCTTCCTGATGACTCTTTTTTCGATCTTTAATTCGAATTCCTCTAACCTTTCGTATTCTTCTAGATGGCCCCGAACTGTCCTTGCGAGTGCTGTTTACCTAGTGCCGTTTCTGCCATTTCCATCGATTCTGAACCAGAATTGGCCTCTGTATTCGGTGATGGCGAACCCTCACGTCTAGCGGTTTCTGCCACCGGAACCGTCAAGCGCGCCATCGTTCAATCGCCCCATACCTAAGAGCCAGCCGTTGCGTCATCCGACTCACACGTTCGCGAGACTCTCTTCGAGCGAGCTATACGCGAGCTCTTTACATGCGTCGTTTGCTACGGGGTTATCGCACCTCACTACCTGCAGTGCTGGTTATCGCACCCTTTGTGCCAGCGTTGTGCCGCCAACGTTCAAGTTTGCCCTTTATGCCGTGGGCCTGTCCCCAGCTGGCGTAACCATGCCCTTGAACGTGTTGCGGCGTACATTCCTTTTCCTTGCCTTCATGAGGATGAGGGGTGTATGGAGCATATTCTTGGCCATTTGTGGCATGACCATACCCTTACTTGCACCTTTCGACCGCGGCCTCCTCCCACCTATCCGCCTCGCTTCAACACCCTTGCACGCGCGATTGCACTTATGGCCGGCAGAGGTGGCCCTGTACGAGCTGATGCAGCGGACAGCGACCCGGAGCCCACTGCACCTAACTTGGTTGATGCGCCTCCCCAGCATTTTGATGAGGTCGAATGAGCCTACTTTGTATTTTTAAGTATTTCCGTTTTTCCAAATAAAATGAATAATTGAAATTTTGCTTATATTCTTTCACTATGCCTTCCTTTCCCTTTCCTGATTGTTTATTTATTTATATTTATTCATTGTTTGATTTATTGGATTCCTAGTTTATTAGTTTTAGTATTTTTCACCACTGCCATGATTTAATCTAAGCATTACGAGGCTTCAATCTAGAATTCAAATATTTTCTTTCTAAGCAATAAATTGTTGTAATTATATTTCACCTAAAATTTCAGTATTTGTTTGTTACCAGGTATAAGTTTTGTTAAAGTTAAAAATAAGGGTATTTAATGTTGGAAGATTTTAGAAAATTTAGTTGGAAATATTCCTAACAAGCGTGCCGACCCTTAAATTCTACGAAGAACTAATTGTTCTCATGTGATTTTGATATAATTTTCCCGTCAAGAATACCAGGGATAATTCACACCACTAGTGTTTTGTCAGCTCATGCCACATACACGGCAACCAGTATAATTCTGTTACGCCGCGCTATCTAATTCGTATTACAGGTGAAGATTCCAAAATTTCCGGCTCGTTGAGGTCAAACATAAAATTAGTCTGGCCAAGGAATTTCAACGATTGATTCATTCCTGTATTTTGACTTTGGATTCTTCATTTCCTATGAGTCGTGGGCAATTTCTTGATGTTAGTACATAGGATAAGTTCCCGACAGCCGTTACTAGATGGCTTTGTGCTTCCTGCTCGGTTGAGGATCCAGGTTGTTTGTACTTTCTGCAAGGAACTATCGGTGTCGAGATAAATCGGTTCTACCCGATACCATGCATGTCACTCGACCAACGTTTCACTCTGACGGTGTACTATTGTGAGCCTGTTCGTAGGGTTCCGCTATACACAAGAGGCTAGCCCATCAAGGGTTGGTATGCCGTTTTGCGGTATACGTTTTTTTAAAATTTTTTTTGGGAGTCTGGCCTTCTGTCTGGGAGGCCAGTCCAGTGGGCGCAGTCCGACGATGGTGCTGGCTTTGTATTGCTATGAATACTCACGTCGCCTTATCTTAAAATGTTATCGGCCTCGGATGGCCTTGACCCACAGGCTCAGTTCGTCCCACTCGTCAGCGAACGCTATCGCTCAGTCATATGGTGCCTGGCCTCCGTCCCGGTGTGTGGTTTCACATGACAATCAATAAGGCTAATCGGATATAGGTGGCAACGTCACGCATATTTGTTGAGGACGGACGTTGGCGTATGGATTTGAATGCCCTTGCGTTATGTTTTCCATCCGTATACATTGAATCACTTGAACTCATCTCTGTTGTTATTTTGTTTATAATTATATTACATTCTCTAAAAATGTGGAAAAAAATTTGATATTTGACCCAACTCCGATTTTGAAATCCTCGGCGAGGATACAATTTGCAAGTTAACTTTGATCCATTGAGTACACAGGGTTCCGCGAATTTGGTTTCGGTGGTTGATTTTGCGAGAACGTATAGTTCTACAAGCTGTTCAGGATGGGTTGATTTGCCGAGAACATTGAGTTCTACAAGGCTGGTTTGCCGAGAACCTTCAGTTCTACGAGGCTTGCTTGGGCGGGTTGTTTTGCCGAGAACATGAAGTTCTACAAAGCTTGCCTGGACGGGTTGTTTTGCCGAGAACATGAAGTTCTACAAGGCCGGTTCGCCGAGAACATTGAGTTCTACAAGGCTGCTTTTCCAGACTTTCCTACTCCGAACGGGATGGCTCCTAGGCAGTCAATAATCTCTATCAACTGCAATCGTATCCGCTTGCACCGTTACCAGATGGGTTCGATTTTCAATAAAAAACATGATTTCTGAATAGATTCCGAAGGCTATTTTGAGTTTTTACAAGAAAAATCGCCGCCTCCTGCTTGTGTACTAAGACGTGTGAAAAATCCCAGATTTTCTTATATTGCCAGCCACCCGTTAGGGGGCTGCCCTAAAAAAAAATGGTTTTCCGAATTTTCCTTATATCTAATTTCCTTTCCTAATTCTCCTGTATATCGCTATTTCCTTGTAGTTTTTCGCGTGGAATATGTCGCTTTATTTTGTCTATATGCACTATATGTGTCCGATCACCCTTTTTTATTTTAACATTATGACTTTCGTAATTTATTCCTATGATCTCGCACTCCGCATATGCTTCTTTACCCATTTTTCTCGTTTTTGGTTCTTTTAACAGATATTCCATCTCGCCCTCTCGAAAATGCTTTACGTTCATTTTCCTATCATAGTAATGTTTGGATCTAAATTTGGCTTGAATTTGATTCATCCCGGCCATCGTTTGTATTTCAGCTAAATTGTGAATAGTTTCCGAGAGATATTCACTAACCGTACGAATTTCCTCCTTCGGCGGGAAACTTGTTGGTGTACGTGGATGTCGGCCAAACACCACTTCATGTGGCGAATATCCTAGGGCGTCATGTAAACTCGTATTATACGCGTGCTGAGCTATTGGTAATAATTCATCCCATTCATTGATTTTGTCCGAATACATCCTGATATATTCTTTTATCACGTGGTGCATCCTTTCGATTCCCCCTTGGCTCTGTGGATGATAAGCCGTGGACGTATACCTGTTAATTCTAAATGCCTTTGCTAACATCTGTATTACCTTATTTATGAAATGACTTCCCTGATCACTTTGCAACGATACTGGAGAGCCAAAGTAGCATATTAATTTATTGATTAAGGTCTGATCAACCTCTTGTGCAGTTGCATTTGCTACCGGAGTCAGGATGCAGTATTTGCTAAAATTGCACTGTATGGTTAAAATGTAACGGTTCCCGGCTATTGTTTCTTTTAGGGGTCCGCAAAAATCCATCGATATCTTTTCGAATGAGAATGTCGGCGTATCGGTCATTAGCATTGGTAATCGCGTTGTGACCCTAGTAATTTTTGTCGATTGACAGTCCGGACAACTTCTTACGAACTGACTGATATCCGCATACATGTTTCTCCAATAGTGTTCCTTCGCTATCTTATTGAATGTTTTATTGATACTTTTATGTGCGCCTATCGCTGATTCGTGAAAATCTTTGATTACCCTATAACGATCCTCTACTTTTGGGACCGGTAGGTTATTTGTAAGTAGCGTTATTGATATAAACTTGCCTTTAAAGTGCTTGTTACAGTTTTCCGTAAAATAATTCCAATCTGACGCGGATAGAACTCCTAGATCTTTGATAATCCCTATTGTTTTCACGTTGTTTTTCATCAACAAATTCTTCCATACTTTTAGCATTTCAAAATATCCAATTTCATAGTTTTTTCGTCTAGATATCTCTTGACTACCAATCCATATATTTGTTTTTCGCGTAACTCCGACTGTATTATTTCTCCGACTTTCAGCGTTTGTAACTCTATTTCTTCTTTATTAATGTACCTCCGCTCGAAAAGTGATACTAATGTTTCTGTCTTGGTATTTCCGTCCGCTGACAACATATATGCCAAAGGTTTTTTTTAACGTTTTTTGTAACATATTTTTCCCTGAATTCTCCTTAGGATGGAGGGTTTTTCCAGGTTCCTGCGGCAATTTTATCGTGTGTGGCGGTAGTCTTTCATCTTTTATAATTCTTGGTTTTTCCATCCAAGGTCTCGCCACACTTGCTTCAGCGATCTGCAATACGTCCTCCTGCAATGACATCTGTTCGTCGCTCGTGTTTCCCAGACTTGTTTCGTTATAAATATTCTGCTTCATTGGCGTATTTCCGAACTGTCGTCGTCTTGCTGTCAATGTTTGATTTTTCAAAGGCTCCATCAGATTTTTCTTTGAAGGTAAGGTTTTCCCTGGCAATGGTGTGCTGGTCACTTCTATTTCCGCTTTCATATTCGCCTCTTTACGCATGCGTTTTAATTTTTCGTCTATCTTTTTTTGACTTAAAATGCCGCTCCCCTGCTCTGCGCTACTCATTGGTTGACATACCGGAAGTTTGTAACCTGCTCTATTATCTTTACACTTTCTATAATTTTTACGTGCTTTTGCTGGTCGTTCATTGATGATGTTCTCAGCCTTGTCAGTATCCTCCGCCTCTGAGTATTCCGTGGTTTCTATATTACGTATTTTCCTGTTGCGTGGGTTTCCTGAACCCCCAAAATCTGTTGACAGCTCTCTTTTCCCATTTTCATTTTCTTGTTTTTGGGCTTCTACACTTGCTTGTCTAGCTTGCGATCGTGTGAAAGCTGCCTTCACTAACGATTTCTGACAATTTTTATTCTTCTCTTCTGCCTCTTGCTTTTCTGCTAAATTGTACAATTCAATTTTTCGTAGTTCCGGATCTATTTCTCCTTCCCGTATTATGGGGCAACGACTTAGCGTATCCGCATTCTTATTTTTATCTCCAGATCTGTAAATGATATCGAACTGATATTTTAGCAATACTGTCTTTAATCTATTGAAACGTAAATCCGGTTTTTTGGTCTTATTGAAATGCTTTAGCGGCTCGTGATCCGTAACAACGACGAATTCTCTGCCATATAAATAATGTCTGAATTCCTTCAATGCCCATGCTATGGCTAACATTTCCCTATCATATACTGGATACCTGAATTCTGGCCCTTTTAGTACCCTAGAGATATATGATACTGGCCTATCTGATCCTAGCTCTCCTTGGCTGAGTATCGCCCCAATATCATAGTCAGACGCATCCGTGGTTACTATAAATTTCTTAGTCAAATCTGGTGCTATTAATACTGGTTCACTGCATAGAATTTCCTTAATTTTCTCAAATGCTTGTTGTTCTTCTTCCCCCCATATGAACGTTTTCCTTTTGTCTCTCAGTTTATTGAGTGGGTGTACAATTTTTGCAAAGTTTTTCACAAACTTTCTGTAATATGATGCAATTCCAACAAACCTCTGTACCTTTTCCGCGTTCTTAGGCACTGGGAATTCTTTAACCGCCTCGATCATTTTCGGGTCCATTTTAATCACTCCATTTCCCGCGATGTGACCGAGAAACTTCGCGTGTTTTTGAAGAAACTGGCATTTACTTGGCTCCATTGTGAGATTTGCTTTTTCGAACCTGCTCATTAATCTTCTGAATTTCTTGCCATGCTCAACTAAATCCTTGGCCATTAATACAATGTCGTCTAAATAGACAAAAAGCTCTAACCCTTGAAGGCCGGCTAAAATTAAATCTACCAGTTTTTTAAATGTTAGTGGCGCATTTTTGAGACCCATGCCCATTCGTTTATACTCGTAATGACCATATGGCCCTACAAACGCTGTCAATTTTGCGGATTCCGGATCCATTGGAATCTGATAAAATCCGGATTTTAAATCCAAGGCTGTTATATAATTTGCTGAGGCTGCAACTTCAATTATTTCATTCATGTTCGGCAAGGGGTAGCTATTTCCTACCGTAATTGCATTGAGTTGTCGAAAATCGGTGACCAACCGCCATCTCTCCTCTCCATTCGGTCCTGGTTTTTTCCTGACCGCCCAAACTGGCGAAGAATAAGGACTTTCCGATTCTTCTATTATTCCTTGATCTAGAAGCTCTCCGATAAGCTTTTGCATCACGTCCTTTAACGCTTGCGGATGTCTATACCTTTTTACTTTAATGGGAACATCCGATGTCAGTTCGATTTTGTGGGTGGTTACAGCTGTTGCTTTGAGGTGCTCGCCCGGTAATCCAAAAACGTGGGCATATTCTCCAATCAGCTCCTTTACATGCGCCAACTCCTCTGTGTTTAATTCTTTCAATGTTTCTTTGTCCAATTGCTCGAAAACTAGATCTGCCCTGCTTTTGGTCTCGTCACTTGAGACTTTAAAAATGTTTGCGTGTGCTACTTCCTCCTTCTCTTCAACATTATCTAATTCGCAATTTATTATATCGTTATTCACTTTTATGGCCTCGCATGGCACAAGAACAACATCGGGTACCTTTACCCTAACTTCTTCATCATTTATGTTCACACACATGGCATACGCTTTCCCGTTTTCATTTTGCGACAAAAAATTACCAAAGTGAACTCCCGGTTGTAGTTCCCTCAATGCAACAAAACCTACATCGGCTTCCCCTTTTACGTTGGCATATATAACTTGCCTAGTCCTTGGCGGTATAATGAACATTTCTTCTTCTAGAAAAGGAATTTTCAATTCTCCGAACTCCAGTTGTTTATTCACCGAATCGATCTTCCCCGCATGTTGGGTTATAAAATCCCAACCTATTATTCCATCAGTATCAATAGGAAAATCATCGTTGACCGATTAGTAGTGATAGCTCCATTTGACGTTATTTCTCCACCTGTTACCCCATTTAGTATTATCTTATTCCCCGTATCAATCAAAAAATCTGGGTCTATCTTACTTAGCTTAACCAGCGTTACATCGGCTCCCGTATCTACAAAAAATTCTATCCTTCAATTTCATACCGTCTAATTTCACTATCGGGGGTTGACGCCCAAATGTACATGCCAATCTTATTGTGTGGCGTTTGAGTGGCTGTTCTATAATCTGCTCGGCACCTAATTTTGACGTCGAGCATCTTGGGAGTTTAACTGCTCAATGTTCGAAAGTCCTTGGTTGTTATTAGCGTTCTGATTTTGAGGGTTCCAATCGTCATTACGGTTGTCGTGCCTGTTACCTCCATTATTATTTCCATTATTTTCACAGTTGTCGTTATTTTCATTATTTCCCTGGTAATTATCTCCACCTCGATTTTGATAATTGTTACCGTTGTTTCTATTATTCCGGTAATTTTGATTATTTCTACGGTAATTGTTATTATTCTGATTTCTTTCCCTGTTGCGGTAGTTATTATTATCGTTTCTGTCAGAACGATTATTATCTCTCTCGTTGCTAGTCTGTTTAGTGTTTGTGTCATGCGATCCCGACGCTCCCGTAACCTGAGATTCCGTGTATGACACCAGCTGTTGTACGTACACGATCGGCTGCGCCACCGGCTGATTTGCTCTTACTTCTGTTGAATTCATTGAATTACTTATATTGAACTCACCACTCGAAATTTGTCGCTCTAAAGCATAGCACTCGGAGAATAAATGACCTGGCTTTTTACAAAATACACAATGTTTTGTGTCGTAGCGTTTCTTTTGGCTATTCCTCTCAATATGTCCTTTTATTTGGCAATAATTGCAGGTTATATCCGTTGTAGCTATTCGCATTATGTTACTCGAATGTGCAATATTATCGCGGCTTTCCAACGCTCTTTTTAATTCCCTTGCCCAGGCCGGCATATCCTCCAAATTGCCACCTTGCTCAATCATGCGACGGGCGCTAGTGCAGTTCTCAAATGTCGCTGCTTCCGCGATTGCGTCTTTCAAAGTGCGCGGGCACCGTGATCGCACCTGATGTCGGAGTTCTCCATTTAATCCGAATAAGAATTGTTCCAAGGCCTCTTTATCAGCATTCTGCTTATATGCTATTCGTTGATATGGAAATAATTCGTGGTCATTATCGTAAATATTTAATAGCCGATTATGAAGTATCTGTACGCGCAACCCGAAATCTACGGCTTTTTCGCCTACACTTTGTTTCACAATTTCTAATTCTGATAGTGCGTAATCCGATCCCCCTGTGCCACTGTACTGTGTGGATAAATCGTTAATTAATTCGTCGATGGTGCTATACTGTGTTAAACGCGGAATGTAACCGACCCCCACTGGTCCTTTCAGCTTATTTGCGAGAGAATGGAGGACCCATTTCTCTGACTCCCGCCCGAATTCCTGCACTATATCGCGGAAAGCTCTGCTGAAGACTGGTAGCATGTCTTGGCTACCGGTGTAGTCGGGAATCGTATTCAAGGCTTGACTCAACGTGAGTCTAAATCTTGGTTGCGTAGGAATGTCGTTATTATAATTACTTGCTCGCGTTTGCCGAATTCTATTCACTCCCTGATTCTGAACTTGACGCTGATTTGCTTGATTATATATATTTCCATTCCAAACATATTCTTCTCGTGGTGTGGAGACGACCGGTTCATCATCGTCCTCATTATATGGGGCGTTCTTCGTCAGCTCTCCGAAGCCGGCGCGCGGACGCTAAAACCTCACATTTTCGACGCTTGTTTTCGACTCTATATGACCCATATCTAAATAATGTTGGATATGCTATCAATGTAGTTTTTTCTCAGCTTTCCGATGGTGAATTTAGTTTTCCAAATTTTTCACATTTTCACAAAAAAAAAACATAAAACAGGCCATATCTCAAAAACCTATTTTTTTAAATTTTTTTAAGTAGTCTAGATCGAAAGCTGAGGTTCTTCTACGTTGATATGGACCTTCTGGAAACCTACTTTTTTTTTGTATTCGAGTAATTGAGTAGCAAACATGAGAAAATGCGTCGCGTCGGGCCGGGCCGCGCCGTGCCGCGCCGCGCCGCGCTGCCTCCACGCGCTCCAGCTCAAGTCTTCTGCTTACAAGAGTGCCGAAATCGGAATATATTCAATATCCATACAAGTCTCTATCTGTTGGATAAACTACTATCTAGCGTAGATTATGTACTCATTTGGTTTATGGACTGAGATATGGACATTATTTCATTTCACATTCTTTGACCTTCGTTTTGGCTTTGATATTGAAGACTTTGCCATACTATGTTTCAACTGAACTACTTTTTCAGTTCGTTTTAATCTAGGAAAAATTTCATATTCCTCAGCAGATGAAATTTTTTTGACCATCAGTCTGTCATTGGAAGTTGGTATGAACGCATGAAATTGCAGAGTACCTTGTATAGCAAAACACTTATCAAATCTTTCTTTCAATTTCAGTTTAGCTTGCTCATAATCTTCTTTCTTACTATAAAATACCATGGTTTCTTTACAGTAATTTCTTGCCCATTCAAATAAACCTTCTGCGGTTAAAATATGATTATTTGCAGAGCGTTGTAAACTTGCTCGTCTAGCACCTCGTTTCACATTAGCTCCAATTCCATCGCATGCTCCCTTCCCATGTGCGGTAGCAAAAAAATGCCATTCCGCGGGAATGCCAAAATCTTTCTTATGATTAATAAGATTAGAGAAACTTTTTTGATTTTTGAAGTGTTGACCCGCTCCATCGGTACTATAATAAATTTTCTTTGGTTTGTATTCTTTCTTCAGATAATTTATGATTATTTCTTGGTATACATAAACTGCAATAGTGTCATGAGATAAATTATCCGAAATAATAGCCAAACTTTTGTGTTTAAGTTCATTGTTTCTCTGAAAGTAGATAACTACTGTGAAAATTGTTGCCTGATTATTATTCCAGTGGAAAGATTGAGCTGAATTCTGTACAACAAAAGCATAATTTTCAGCAAAATCAAAACAAACTAAGAATTCTCCTTCTAACAATTTTTTTTTCAAATCATGAATGAATACAGACTGTTTTCTGGCAAAAAAGTCGTGAGTTTTCAATTTCATTAATTTGTCACCCAGCAAGTTCAGATATTCATATGTGTCGACAGATTGTGTGACAATTGAGCAACGATCAGTTTGCATCCACGTTTCAAATTTCACATTGTGAATATTATTATCATTAAAACTTTGGAGTAAGATCTCTTTAAGCACAGCTGTATTCGGACAATCCAAACAGTCCCCCTAAGAAACACGCGTCCAATGGTTTGGCACATACAATTGCATTAATGCAGTCATGATAATTTTTTAGTGGAAAGCGTGTGTTTTTTGTCAAGTGTTCCAATTCTACACCACTCAACATAAGTTTTACGTTTTCATGATGAACGCATACACAAACGTTATGCGTTCCACTACTACCTGCTAGAATACAATGGGGAGGTTTGAGCTGTGTGAATTTATTGTACCCTATTATAACATTCTCATACTCTTTCTTGAACTGAGCATAGAGTTCTAATAAGTTACATAGCAACAATCGCTTCTGTACATGAACATCATTATCATTTTTGACCGATAAGAAATCTTTCATCCCAGGCATCAATCGACTATTATCGTCGCGTTCATAGAAACTTTTAACTAAAGATACTGTTTCATCAGGTATTACTTTGCCTTTCTTTGCAATAGGTGATGTTAGAATACCATTTTCAGCCATTAGTTTTTGAGCTTTTCTTGCTTCCCATTCTGAGCAAGAAAACTCTCTTTGAAGCTGATCACGACTCCAATATTTTGGTGTAAGAGTGAGCAATAAAATTCTTTCCTGTTTGTTCTGGGTCTCTCGAAATTTTTTCTTTTATTTGCTCGAGGACAGTTACACCTGCTCTATGATACTCATCAGTGCAGTTTTCTCGACACGGTTTATATTTCTTACTGACTGGAGAGAACGGATCATTTGTACTATTTTCTTTCTTCAAAGATGAGGATAATTCTAACCTACATTTCAAGCAAATTTTCGCATTTGCAGGTATTGATGGATATGTGTCTGCAAATGATAGGGGAAACTTGACTAAATTTTTTTTTACAGTGTGATTCGGTTTCTGAAAGGGATTGGCACATTTCAGAAATTGAACTCCAACCATCTTGTTTCAATATTGAAACGTTAAACGTTCAATAGGGACAGATTAATGGATAGAGAATGTTAGTTTTGAACAATCTCTTATTGAATCTCGATATATTGTTAAGCAGAATCAAATAAGAATTTTTTCAGTTATAAAGATATGAATTTGGCGTTTGTAACGGATGACTTTATAGCTTTCACCGGACGAATTCAGTAGCAGGTATGAGAAAAATGGTATCCCTCTGGCGGACACATTGAGAGATAGTCCTTTATTCAACAGACACAAATTACTTAGTATGGATATTCAATCGAGCGCGTGGAGGCAGCGCGGCGCGGCGCGGCCCGGCCCGACGCGACGCATTTTCTCATGTTTGCTACTCAATTACTCGAATACAAAAAAAAAGTAGGTTTCCAGAAGGTCCATATCAACGTAAAAAAACCTCAGCTTTCGATCTAGACTACTTAAAAAAATTTAAAAAAATAGGTTTTTGAGATATGGCCTGTTTTATGTTTTTTTTCTGTGAAAATGTAAAAAATTTGGAAAACTAAATTCACCATCGGAAAGCTGAGAAAAAACTACATTGATAGCATATCCAACATTATTTAGATATGGGTCATATAGAGTCGAAAACAAGCGTCGAAAATGTGAGGTTTTAGCGTCCGCGCGCCGGCTTCGGAGAGCTGACGAAGAACGCCCCATATATATCTTGGTTCGGTTGGAAGTCATTTAATCTCGACTGCGTTCCCCTAATTAATTTTTCTAACTCGCTTAACTTCATTGATGTATCATATCTTCTCATATTCAAGCTACGATTTTGCTGAGATTTCACCTTTATTAATTCTGCCTGTATTTCGTTAATCTGGTAATTTAATGTCTCTATGGATAGTCCCCGAGCTGTGCGATGATTAATTAATCTTACTTGTTCTGAGTTCTCAATCCTCGGGTTATGAGTTAGGGTTTCGTATTTTGGCTTCATGGTAACACTATTTCCCCGGAATTCTTGTCCTCTTGTCGGTGGTTTAGGCCAATTAAATTCGTTTTGTGTTTTATATCTCGTATCCTCCTGTTGCCTAAAACCCATTGATCTATCGTCATGCATTTTATTATTTCTCTCTAATAATTCAAGCTGTCGATAAGCTATTACGCTTGGGACTAGCTTATAGTTGGACCCATCTTGTTCGTATCGTTCGTTCAGGTCCTGTATTGTGTGTTCTCGCGGGTCTTTGTGTGCATTGTGGTCAAATAATTTATTATTTAGGTTGAATTGGACTTGTTCCCTACGCACCTCCTTACCGTCTGATCTTTTCTCCATCTCGTTTCCACTCTTTCTGTCTTGAACGGAATTATTGTTTTGAATTATTCTTTCGAATTCTTGAACTTTAGATTGACTATTCGGGTTGGGGAATTCTAGTGAGTTACGATGTAAATGAGAGTGACGCGGAGTATCTAATTTACTTGACATCGATGAATCTGCCAAATTCTGGATTGATTGATTCCTATAATCCATGTATAATTTTTGGAATATTCCTTCTAGCGTACACCTTGCTATTTTAACTTTTTTAATATCACGCCCTTCGAACTGTTCTTCTTCGCATGTTAATAAATGGTCTATTCCTTCTATCGCAATCAAAAGATGTTCTCTCGTTGGATTAAATGTTGCAAAATCCGCGAAAAATAAGGCTGAATTATATTTATTCCCGAAATACTCTTGCCCACTGAGACAATCTACTATGCCCATTCCTCTGCCATTTCTCAAAGCATCTTTTAATTTTGCGAGAAATTCTTCCTCATTGCCCTCTCCACCTAATGCATGTATTTGTCCCCCATGCCGGGATCCGAAATTAACGCGTTCCCTTCTTGTACCTGTCGGTGCTCTTGCTTCAGATTCCCCTGACTCGTCGCCCGATGATTCCCCACCATCGCTAACATTAGACGGTTGAACTAAGACTGTTGGCAATCCTTCGATTCTACCTTGTTCCTCATTTAACCCAACAAAATCTTCAGTGAATTGATTGTTAGTTTTCTCAGCCATTTTACTCTACAATTTTGAAGTTCTGAAGAAAAATGCCTCTTCACTATCAAATAGCTTCGCTGAATTAAACGATTAATGACACCGCGCTCAGGATTTTATGATTTATTCCCGTAATATTCCAATGTTTATGGATTATTGATTTCTTAATAAATATATGTATATCGGGTTAATTGAGAAAATTTTGATTCCACTCGTACGCGAACCCTACGGTATACTAAATTTTTACTTACCAACAAACGAAGACCAGGGCGACTATAATCTTCTCAGCCACTAGCATCCTTGTTCTCGATTGGTCGTAGTCGTCTTTCCGCAGCTTTCTGTCAGGGATGGATCCTTGCTGATTCAGCTGCTACCGACGAACTGGTATGAGCTGCTTCTGATAGTTCCTTGAGTGCTGGTAACTTGGTGCAAGTATTCGTCGGCTTCTTTGGTTGTCACAATTTTTCCAAAAAAATTTTCCGGCTTGGATCTCGAACCACAAGTTTACTCACAATTTCAATTATCTTTCACGAAACCGAAAATCCCACTTCTGACACCATTTGTTACGTGGCTATAGGTAGTAGCCTTATAAGTTCGATTTGTTTATTGGGGTATCTCGGCGGCAGCCGTGCGTACCTTTGTTCGGAAAGGGTACGTGAGTTTGAGTGGTTGAATTAACACAACACAGATTGTTCAGGTTAACTAAGAATACGTTTATTAGATCCCAAATACCGAAAGAGCCTTGTGTGACGATTCAATTAGATGTACTCAAGTTATACCGCGAGGTCGCGTACGTAGTGAACTGTCCGTTACATGGTTGATTTGAGTACGCTCTCGAGCGCCTCAAGTCGCTCCTATTTATGTTGTCGTGGGGGTGAGTTCGTTCCTGCGGTAGTGGGAGGTATTCATCCCCTAAGGATTCGAGAAGTGGGGACTCGTCCTCGTCGCTCCTCGTGCGTCATTGTCTGCGGCGTTTTCGTTACCGCGAGTATTTCTAGTAATGTGATACTTTTCTGGTTCTGTCCACGCGCATGTCGCGATGCTTCTGACTGCGTCGATTGTCAATGATAATATAATCAAGTATGTATGCCACGTGACAATATATAGTCATGATGAATGGTCTACAACTATAACATATGATTGGCCTTTGAAGTCGATAATAAAGATACTGCGGTTACCATAGTGGTTTTCCGTAAACACGATCATCAACAGTTAAACATGTTACACTGTATCACTCACTTAGTAGTAACCGTTAGACATAGTGGGTGAGGCTTGTATATGTCACGGCGCGATGTGTTCGCTTCAACGGCCGACGCAATAAAGCATGCGGAGCTCTGAATTGCTCCACTTATATAGGGAATGGTCGTATCGAATGTGCGACTTATTCTACAAATCTTTTGAGTGTTATTAGTTATTTACAAATTTCTCAAACAGTGTGCACATCGTTGATTCCTGTAGTGTTGCACACGGTTTTGCTTCTTCATAATTATCGATTAATTCGCAACGAAATTCCGCGAACAGTGCACCGACGTCGTTCGTGACTTTTCGAAATAATGAGTCAAAATACAGTATCTCAACAGTGTGCATATCCCAATTAGTTACACTTTTGCATACTGTTGCGATTTTTGCGATGTGAATGATTTTTATCGGTCGAAAATCACGAACAACGTGAATTTTTATGGTTTTCATTGATATGATTCTTGTTCGCGATTTTGCGTCAAATTCGCTCGCGCACAAAAGAATTACTAAAACGGATTGGATGAATCGACTTGTAAACTTGTGCACACTATTACGATTTTAAACAAAAATCATAAATAATTTTAATTTTATCAATATACGTATCACGCCATATAACTGCGCCAAATCAAATTCCGGTTCAGCGTTTTATTCGCAGACAAAAGCTCCGATCGACTTTCTTTCTGTCTCAGTTTATCAAGATATATATGCTAGTGTGCATACTGTTTCAATTTTTCGCAATTTGAAATAATAATTACATTAATCAAACAGAAAAAATAAATACTTATATATATATATATATATAAATACTTATATATATATATATATAGACATATAAGCACATGTCTTCGGGTTACAGCTTCCTATAATTCTACAGATGATTTATTTGTGAATGGATTTTTCCTTTCCCAATTTCTTTATAAATATAAATACGTATAAAAAGGTCGTCACAAGGCTTTTCCACGAAGAAAATCTTATAAAATCAACAATCAATTCGGTCGCGTTAATGTGTGTAACGATCCTTTTTACCTCTGTCATATTTTGAAATTGATTTTGGACATTTCGAATCGCTTTCACGTAAGAAAGTCGGACCTAAAAACCATCTGCTATTTTATTTTATAAATTCAGGAGAATATCTCGTCGCGTCGTCTGCCAGATTATCGTTTGTCGGTATCCATCTCCATTCTAATTCTTTGGAAAATTCCTGAATATCACCGAGACGATTAGCAACAAAAATTGTAAAATCACGTGCATCTTTATGAATCCAATGTAGGACTATTTGCGAGTCTGACCAAAAAATACTTTGAGTAACGTCATAATCATGTTCTTCGCGGATTATTTCTGCAATTCTCATCGCGAATTCAAGACGACGCTCCTCTTTAAGGGTCCAGCGGTCCCGAAATTCCCAGATATTAATTTATGTATCCTGGGTGCAGACGTTGTTCTCGTCCCAAATGAGAATATGTCATCTGAGACGTATTTCTCTCACAGCACTGCACTTTAACTCTTCTCACTTGAACACCACATCACATTCTATCCTAGAAAACATATATAAGGAATAAATAACGTGTACATTCAGCAAATCTTACTTTCATGTCTTACTCACATAGAGTAAAACATGAAATATATGGAAAAATCAACGATTATCGACTTTTCACTCTGTGCTTGGATACTGAAGCAATAATAACATGTATCCAAGCACAAAGACTACAAATATAGTATAATTGAACGATAATTCAATGTCAGAATTGATTTTCACTCATGAAAACTCCAATTCTGAACGTGTGTCGACCAATATCATGCTAAAACCAATATTATTTCAAATGCATCTACTCACAGTTTTGTTCTCCCTTCAATACAATTTCTGGCCCTGTGTAGCTTACCTGGAATACAAAAATTATCACAAAGCAACATATTACAAAAGATATAAGCACACAGGCAAAGGTTAAGTTTACTTATCTGATATTTCTTGCGCATCTTATAACACACTAGGCAGTGCATAGATATCATATGATTTTTTTAATATCAACAAGAAAATGCTGAAGTTCACTAAACATGGGTAATATTCATGAATGTGGGACTCATGAAATCCACTCATATTGTATAAACTGCATAGCTGAGGTCCAGGCAGCTATTGCCTGGTGGGCTCAAACTACAACTTCAAGTTATTTACTCATGGAATTAGCTAATGTGAATCAATCCACTTGAGAGTATGATCACTAAATGCGCAATTTGATAAGGAATTCAAATATATATAGTTTGCCTGTCCAGAAATGAGTTTGGAGCTTCCAAAGTAGCTTTGCATGTGTTTAAATGACTTTATAAACCACTTTGTGAACGTTATACTTGCCTATACTGGAGATATATATGACCCATGTATGGCAAAAGTTAGGTTACCGACCATAGACTTTTAGACATGCAAAGCTACTTTGGAAGCTCCAAACTCATTTCTGGACAGGCAAACTATATATATTTGAATTCCTTATCAAATTGCGCATTTAGTGATCATACTCTCAAGTGGATTGATTCACATTAGCTAATTCCATGAGTAAATAACTTGAAGTTGTAGTTTGAGCCCACCAGGCAATAGCTGCCTGGACCTCAGCTATGCAGTTTATACAATATGAGTGGATTTCATGAGTCCCACATTCATGAATATTACCCATGTTTAGTGAACTTCAGCATTTTCTTGTTGATATTAAAAAAATCATATGATATCTATGCACTGCCTAGTGTGTTATAAGGTGTACGTGTAATGCACAGCTTACAATTTACTTTCTGGATTAATCTTTCTTATCGAGTGAATGCAATTCATGACAATGTACTTTATTAGTAGTTTCTTGTACATTTTAACACAATAGAGCCAATATATTGACCATCAATACATGTAACTACTGAAAGACAGGTGGCGTCAAGTAGTATAGTAATGCTTAATCTATATAAATATGATATTGACAACTCAGGATATGTATTAGTATGATAGAATGTGAGTTTTTACAGTGGATAATTGTAATAATACCACAGACAAGTGTTTGCAAAAATTGGAAGTGTTGGCGGTACAAGGCTCTCCTTGAATTGTCATTTTAGCCTGTTTTACCCCTATTTTAGTTAATATATTAATTTTTTGGGAGCTTCCAGAGTCCAGGCCCATTTTTTCACTATATAGGCTGTATGTGGTATGAGTTGGGACAACTTTTAGTACCCATGTGGTGTGGGGCTTGACGAGCGAACTCCCAGGGTTCAAAAATAGAGGCTCCAATTGGTAATATGGAGTACTTAATGTGCTCCAATGACCTTGGAGATAATTTTTCTATAAAATTCAGGCAATTTGCAGAAAAAAGTGTCCCATTCATTTTTTGCCTCAGAGGTCATTTTCAGGGTGTGAATTAAGGTTGAAAATGCCTCTGAAAATGCAAAAACAGCAAAATCAGCAACTTTGCCTATTTATTAAAGGGGGTTAAAGTGCTCGAAAAAATCTAAAAAAATTCTGGGAAATCGGCTTGATGCCCTAGAACTTACAAAAAAATTTTGAGCCAAATCAAATTTTTTCATGTTCGATCCCACAGAGAATTGCCCATATGCATATACTTTCAATTTTTGGTCTATTCTGGAAAAATGTTCTTATTTCTTCAGTCACATTAATGAAAATGTAAATTATCGATATTTTTACACTTTTATTATTTTTTATACGGGCTTAGTCTGAATTGACAGAATGGATCTTCGCAATAAGGGCCTAATTCAACTTTTTTACCGGGCTATATCTCATTACATATTGCCTATAATCCAGAAATTTTCGCATATACTTCCGTTAAAATGTATTTACAAACTACCTACGAAGCACTAATATTATAGGTTGTACCAATGAAAAGTTTAACAATTTTTTCTATTTTTCTCCAAATCATCGTTTTCTAGTTAGGCCCTTATTCCACGCAGCCCCTCAATTGTAGGTCTTCCCCGTAGTCAGACGCAAGCTCGGTAAGAGTAGCTTGGACAGGAACGCGACTCTGATCGCGGGGATGCGCAGGAGTGCGAGCAGCAATGGTGACGATGTCAGCTGCAAGCTCGGCGACAGCGGCCGGTGCGGGAACGCGGACGGCGGCGGCGGCAAATTTTCGTCGAAACCGACGAGGTAAGCTTCACGTTCTACGATAAGTTGTAGGTTAAGAGCATGCTGTTGGTCCCGGGGTCGTGATGGTGCTCCAGTGGCAGAAGGACGCCGACATCGTTTTGGTTGAGCTCTTCTGAAATCATCTGCAAGCTCTTCAACGCTTGCAGGGGCAAAAACAGACCTTTGGATAGGTGCGGGTTCGTGAATGACGATGGCGACGAGCTGAGGCGGCAGTAATTCATCATCGGAACTGGCGAGATGAGCCTCAAGTTTAGGACGCCTGGCCTCCGGTAATGTTCGTAATTGCTTCGCAGAACTGACTTTTTGGGCGGAAGACTTCCTCTTTACCATGATTCCTGGCCGTACGTTGGCTTACCAATAATTTTCAGATTCCCGGGTTTCGGCAACTATATATTTCAAAGGAAATTTTATTTATTAACTCCACGTCTGTCTGTTGCAACAGCTCACCGCGTGATGACACATTGACTTGCCTTGTAAAATAAAAATTGCATTTACATCGCTACGAAACAAAATGCGATTAATTTAATCGGGAACAGATATAATACATAAAGTTCAAAAAATACTATTGAAGAATGATTACCCAAAAAAATTCATAGGTGTAAACGACCAACTTCATTCAATTACATTTTTCACAAAGAAAATCAATTCCAATAATAAAAATCTTCTTTAATCTCGTCTATAAACGATGCCACTTGGGTAGTAGTTTTTAAGTACACCGCTAGGTACTTTATTTCATGGCGCTCACTTTTCTCCGCGTGGATACGATAGCTAAACCAGGTTCAGCCGGTAGGGAATGACGTGCCCGTTGTAAGCGATGTTGCCAGAAATGTACAGGATGCATACGTTCCTAGCATTGTGGATTCAGCAATTGAACGTTCCGAGTATCGTCTAGCTTGCGATAGATTGCGCATGCATAATCGGAGCGTGGAAAGACCAAGCTTGAAATAAGTTGGGGTCGGAGTTGCTTAGTGAGCGAGTGCCGAAAAAGAGAGAGATAGATAGATAAATAGATAAATAGATAGATAGATAGATAGATAGATAGATAGATATGTTTTATTGTATTCGAATACAAAAATTGGAATTTCACTGAATATCAGTCGTTTCTCAAAAATTATTAGTCATTCGCATAAAATTATTTCACATAGCATCCTTGTCAACATCATAAAAATATATATAAAGCGAATTATCACAGATAACGTGTCTATTCTTATTAAAAGAAAAATGTAAAGGTCATTCTGTTAATTCTAAAAAATAAAACTTTACGGATCGCTTAAAACTAGATAAGGACGGCAAGTTTCTGTCTGAGGAGCGAAGGGAGTACCAAAGGTATGCTGCTTGCACCTGGAAAGAATTTATCCCAAAATCATCCATCATTTTGGGGACCGAGAGTTCCGGTGCATCACCCCTGGAGGGCCTAGTGGACACGTACCTACTGAAGAGGCTCAGAAGATAATCCGGCTGTCGAATATGCAGGATCTTATACAAAAGTACAGCAATGGAATATTGTCTCCTAATATCCATGCGCATCCAGCCCAGTTTCACCCTATAAGGAGTGATGTGTTTGTCCTTCCTCACACCAAAAACATATCTCACACATGGATTTTGCAGTACCTGTATTCTTTGCTTTTGTTCTTGAGATGTGTCAAGATGTACCGCAGAATAATAATCAAAATGAAGGAACAGCAGAGCCATTGATATGCCTCAACGTAATATCTCAGTCGTGTGTTTACGAAAAAATCGCGAGCATCCATGGCTCTATTAAACCTCTTTGTGACTGTATTGGTATTTTGATGCCAAGATAGAGTTTCGTCAAGCACTACGCCAAGATCTTTGACCATGCGAGAGAACGGCACGCGGGCCTCGCCGATCCCAAAGCCAGATGCATGAAGTGCTTCCTTATGCAGAAGATTGATATGATATCCGGACCCGAGTTTTTCCGGCATTGAGCACCAACGATGCAGCACTAGCCCAACCCGTCACGGCTGCCGCCGCCTTCTCAAGCAATGCTATACCTTTAGCCAGTGTATCTAATAAAATCTGAGTATAAATTTGTAAGTCGTCTACATAAAGCACACGATCAATGCCCTCGATGTCAAGTATGTCACGTAGATCATTCACGTAGAAAAGAAGCGGTCCGAGAATTGACCCTTGTAGTAACCCAAGATTCGTGGCAAGCCTCGATGATTTTTCAAAACTCTTTGTTATAACTATTTATTGTCTGTTTGTGAGATATGAGTAGAACTACGAAAGAGCAGTCCTCGAAGAGCCGATATCATTCAGACGCTTCAGCATTCTAGAATGGGGAATTTTGTCGAAGGTTTCGCTAAAACCGAAAAGTAGAATCAGAGTCATTTACTTTTTGTCCATGCCTTTTCCTATGTCTTCTGTTAGTCTCCATAGTGTGGTCATCGTGGAGTGGTTTGTACGGAAATCTGCCTGTCTAGGATCAAGGGTGTTGTTGCTTGTAAGGTAATTTTAGTCAGGAACTATCTTCTCAAGGACCTTAGATAGGAAACTCAGGAGGGCAATAGGACGAAAGTCTACCAGCGACGATGAATGAGCATTCTTCTTTAGCGGAAGAACATGAGCCGTCTTCCAGGATGACGGGAAGATTCCTTTGCTTAGGGAGAGGTTAAACAGGTTCACGATTTCATGTCCAGTTATAGGTAGATCACTAAGAATGGTACACTGAGGTATGCCATCGTCACTAACTGGTTGAGAAGTGGAATGAGAGAGAGAGAGAGAGAGAGAGAGAGAGAGAGAGAGAGAGAGAGAGAGAGAGAGAGAGAGAGATTAGATTAGATTAGATATGTTTATTTATGTACATTATGGTGTACAATAAAAAATAATAGTGGAGTAAAGTAAACATATGGTAAAAACAAAATAAAGCAAATATATAATACATAGTTTAACTAAAAATAGGTGAGATGAAATAGGTTAGTGTGTTAGAGTGAGAGTGTGACGAGTGCAGTGAGGGTGCATGAAGAACAGTAAATAAAATGAATGAGGTAGATGGAATGACTTAAGTACTAAGAGAAAGACCTTCGGATGGCTCCTTGATGGATATACGATGTGCAATCACCGCCCTGACCATTGTGCTCCCTCAGCTTAGCACGGACGGTACGATGAAGAGAATGAGTTTCTTTGGGAAGAAACTCATTGACGTTGAGTGGAACATTTTCTATGGGGAGAGGCACTCCCGCCGCTTCAAGCAGATCGCTGCTGATGCTAGAGGTCATTACCTTACCTCTCCTGATTTTGGCACGAATGATGTTGGTAACGTGGGCTGGGGAGGTAAGGGTGACCACCAGCAAAGGCCTGCGGTACGGTGGTGGCGCCGAGGTGGACTGCTGCACTGCCGGGGACGCAGAGGTGGGAGGGTCGCTAGAAGCAACCTGACGAGGCCGGATGTAGCGAGCAGTTGCCACGTCCGAGGGCAGGAGACCACTGTGGATGGTAGAGAGAGCGGCAAAGGCGAGCTTCCGAAGATCAGCCCCAGCCTCAACGTCGAGTCCAGTGAGAACAACGTCCGCAGAGAGCTCCATGTGCTGGCTGGTGATTTCGTTCAGCTTATTACAAAGCAAGTTGTTGATGCGCTCTAGATTACGGATTCTGGTGTCAGTCTCCGAAGCCAGAGTCGCAGCAAGTTCGCCAGACTCCAAGTTGCCACCGCCAGAAATGATGAGGGAGCAAACACGCTCCTGTCCCTCACGGAGTTCAGTCATTTTGGACTCAATGGCGCGCAAGCGCGACTCCTGGGACTCCACCCTGGTCTCCGTCACCTCGACGCGACTGACGAGGTCAGGGAGGGATTGGAGGTCGCACTGGATCTTGGCGATTGATGCCTCCATGGAGTCGAGCTTATCGATTTTGTCCATCTTGGCGAGGATGCGACGAAGGATGTCATCTTGCTGGTCATTTCTACAAGACGAGAATGAGCTAGATCTAGAGCGACCGCCTGTAGAGCCAGCAAGAGACACGTTGTCGAGCGGGGTGGGAGTGGTGGACGGTGTGGGGTGTCCAGAATCCGGGAGGCAGGACTGAGCACCACCGGGGTGCCGACCAGCCAGGGACGAGCCGGCTGAATGAGCCGGAGCACAGTGAGTGCAGCAGCGGACAGGCTTGCCACCGGATTGAACCGTGACAAATGCCATGCAGCACTTGTGCCAGCACTTGGCGCAAAAAGCACAAGGGTTGACCAGCATGTTGCTACGCGATGGCTTGCTGCACTTAGCGCAGAGCAGCAGGTCCTCCTGTCTCACCTTACGCCTGGCGCCATTGGTAGATTGGTTCGCCTTGGCATCTGTTTTAGCAGGCGGGTTAAGAGGTGGAGCCATATCCGGTACAGCAGACAGTCACCCGCACGAGGAGAGCACACCCTGGATGGTACGCAGCCGAGAAACAGTAAAAAAGCGAGGAGCGAGAGGCGACACGTCTGCACTCGTCAAGAGAGAGAGAGAGAGAGAGCGAGAGAGAGAGACGATTTCATCTCTATGCACCCCTCACATGTGAGGGGTTCATAGAAGAAATTCCACTTTAAATGATCGCGGAGATAAATACGCAAGTCAGAATAATGTCGGAATTAACATGACATGCGTAATATTCCACTCTTTCAATGGAAGATGCCGTCCTGGCATTCAACATACATTTATTTTCTACGGTACGGTAAGATTGCTCACTAGGCTGTCGGTCGTGTCAGACTAGGATAGAAATGTATTCCATTCTTGCATTCGACTTCATAATCGCGACCACACAGAGACAAAATACGAAAACCACAAAACTGCGCAGAACTATTGCAAAGATTTCGACCTTGCATACAATTGAGGTCTTATTAATATTTGATAACTATGAGGCAGATGACTGACCTCTCTAAGACCACTGTCACTTCTTCATGGGATAGATACCTATCATACAATAAGGAAATTTCGAGACAAAAATGCAATATTGGGATACTTACTTTTGTTCAGGATTAATTTGCTTCATGGGCTCAGCTGGTGTAAGATTCTTGAATACTGATAATTTCGATGAAGCATGCAGATGATCGCTCGATGTATCGAGAGAAAGAATATCCATATCAGATTGAGCCTCTAGCAATTTAGTGAGAATTGATATATCCATTTTTTGAGCTGCATAGTACAATGAATTTTGATCTGACGTCCAATACTCTAATTGCCCAGTATAAATAAAACTGTAAAGAAAAGTATCGAATGAAGACTGGATCATCCTAGTTTTACATAATGGATTTATTACTGCTACGTTGCAATGACTTTCAACACTCAGAAAATGATCAGAATTTTCTAGCATTTAATCTAAGTATCTTCAGAATACTCGTCTCGGAACTAAGTATCATGTAGATAGTGACTTGTTATGTGACAGGGGAATGATGTCAAAACATTTCCTAATTCTTGTAAACATAGATCAATACATTATTCACAATAAACTATCACATGCTCCTAAGAAGTAACGTTTACGGCATCTCCATGACATGAAGATTATTACCTTTTTCCCAGTTCTTACTGAATTGCGTACACTTGAAAAAAATATTTCATGTGACTACAATGTTAAATGTATTGATAAGTGAAGTAGGAATTGAAGGTACGTGGGTTCAATCAATGCATGTTCTATATCTCTAGCTAACGAACCAGGTCGTATCTTGAAATTTGCAGGCGAGCGTCACTACTGTCAACGACTGAATGTAACTATTGGACTGTAACTATAATACTATGGTATAAATTCAATAACATATTGGGTCTATTATGTACATCACAATGATTGTAATCGTATGGAAAAAAAATTCCAACGATATTTCTTCTGTAATTTATCACTGGTATGAAAGATGCTTGGGTTATGATAACTAGAATATGATATGAAAAGGTTGGGGCTTTTTGGAATCTATGATTGTTTATGATTGCAACTTTTGCCGTGAAAATTCTACCATAGATTGAATCCCATTTGATCTCAAATTTCAGGAGAATCGAACAATTCCTCTGAGAAAAATTAGACGAATGGTCGATCTTTGAGGGGCAATCCAGTGTAGAGTGGAGCAGGAAAATTACAAACTCCTCCACATAATTTGCTCTTGCAACGTTTCGCCAGCAAGGTTTACAGGCAGTTTATGGATCGATCTACATTATAAAATTCAACAGTGAAAGCAGCGGCTCCTATTGCCATTGTCGAACTATTATATACTGATTCATTTGAGAATTATAGCACGCCAAAAAATAGCGTTACATACACTGTACGTATGTACAATTTGGGAATTCCATGTTATTCGACCTGTAGATAACAAGAATCAAGGTTTCGAAGTCTGATTCGGAAGTTCGATTTATGCTCCGTTATAAGTCTTCATTTTTGAGAGAGAGAAAACAACATTATTCGGTGACTTCGATGAGCACCATCTGAGTATAAACTGCAACAAATCGGATGCCAATGATGAATACTTCCTTGAATATATAGACAAACACAATATCGTTTCGTATAGTTTACAGCCTTGTACGATTTTTCTTTAACCACGTTGAAATTTAGGTAGGCTACCCCCTTAAATATGAGCATATGTTGGAAAAGTCATGAACCTGAATCAGGGTGATTTTTCATCATTTCACTTGAAACCCTGTTTGGGAACTTTCTAGTTTTCAATCGTTCTATTAGTCTCTTTTGATGCTGTAAGGGCCACGAGCCGATCAAAGTAATTGAAAATCCTTTTTATTTTTTTTTCGAGTAGAAAGAAGGCAAAATTCGAAAATTATGACGAAGTGGATTGTTCCTTAAAATCACGTGTTATACCCGTAGATATTTTTTAATTTTGGTTTTTTCTTGATTTTTCGATTTTGGTAAAAATTGCGTGCGATGCGTATATATATATATATATATATATATATATATATATATATATTAAGTTTAGAGTATAATGTCGGTTTTCGAGACACGTATGCCTTGAGCACCGAGCGTGTGTTTATCAACATGCAGTCCAGAAGAAATGGCGTGATTGGGAAGGTTGCCGGGACATACACACAACAAATGCCTAGGTCCACGAGGATACCACAACAATCGATCATGCGATGAGAGACAACGGAAGGGGAGACCAATCACTATGAATCCAAAATGTACTGCGGGTTGATTGGAGGATTAGAGTGTTTGTCACGCTCCAAATTGTGGGCATAAATAGAGGGCCGCATACCTCTTACGAGTACTCGTTGATACGCCGCGCACGGGTCGAGATCGAGGACAAACACTGATCATATGAAAGCTCTCATCAGCCCGTAATAGTATAATATGCAATACAAAGCGATAGATATTTTGATTTCCAATAAACAGAGAATTATCATAATTCACGGTGCATTGACATTCCCTTAGTTTTCATATGTGTCGGAATATCTACATTCCTTCTTCAAGCCAGCCCGCGTGCAAATCATGCCGCTAGGGTTGATTGAAGGGGAGTGAGAGAAAAAACTGAGGCTACTCCATCTTTCCGCGTGTATGTCATACCGTTTGGAAGGTCAGGGGACTCAGTGTTTTTTTCAGTTTGTATAAGATAGCGGTGACACTGATCCGAGTGCCTTTGGCCCCAAAAGCCTCTACGACCAGTGTCATTTTAACTCAGATCTAACCACTTGTCCTTTTGTATAGCGTGCCGCTACAGGCCGTTTTATATAGGGTAGTAGTGGTGAGATCATGCATAGGCCTAGCCTTAATTAAATCATTTTCTAATATGAACAATCTTGGAATCTCGATAAAAGAGTGGAAGCCACTGCAATATTGCGGGTCTTACGAATCCTGTTTTTAACAGGACAGATACCAATAGTATCGAATTGATGTTAAAATTCTGTTGAATATCATAGTATACCCGTTTTGAAAGAAAACAAACCCTCACAATGCAATAAGTAAAGAACGACTGATAGAAACCCCGGATTAGTCCGTTAATTGATTCAACGGACACAGTGATTATTCAAATTTCATATGTTCTACAAAGGAACTTCATATAAGGTAACTGCAGCTAATGCGTCACCCCTAAGAGTTTTTCGCGAATTTGACAATAATAAACTTGGAATTTTCAAAATCTGCGAACAGCATCTTGAAGGCTGGCTCAATATGTATCAGAAACCATCTCTATGGTTATCATCCGTCTATTTTGACCGACTAAAAATGTCAATTTAAAAAAAACGCAAATGGGCCAAGTTGGCTACACGTGCAGTCAATGTAGCACGATTTCATAATCTCTTGTTACAGCCTCTATACGTCTACAAGAACGATCAAATTAGCATCCAAATAACTCTCAATCATGTTTTCATTGATATTCATCCAAAATTGTTAACGTTCAATTCAAAAATACATATCTAAATCATCGTAACATGTCTATAATAACGCAACGTTTATCTCTTAAATATTGATTCATTTAAATCAGTTTTTTAGTTCATAATCACATATTGAGATCGATTCAATCACTTGAAACAGACGGTAATCCTAGTATTATAGGAGTACCATATAGAAAAAGGCCAGTTCCAACTACTAGAAGAATGTAAATCCATAATAGGAGCAATGGATTATAATTTTGAATTTCTGATCAGACGAACCGTCTTGAGCTCACTTGAGGTTCATTAAAATCAATCGTATTGACAGTGTGGAGAAATAGTTGTAGAAAAACTGATGTGATCAATCGAAAGATGAGCTTTTTTTACATAAAATTGAGTAACCTTATTTGAAAGAAAAAAATTCAATATACTATTTTGGTAGAGGTAACTTACAGCGCGGCAATCAAAATTGCAAAATGAAATATATAATTTAACGGTGTTCAACTTTAAAGTGTTCTAAAAAGTGTTGGAGTGAAAAATGACCGGTACTCCAATGCCTCGGACCAATCATCCAATTTTAATACTCAAACGAGCGTCTTTATGCGCCGCTAGAACGGTTGAAACGCTCAGAATAGAAAATATCGAAAATCGTGTCAAATTGGCTTCACTTTTTTCATGCGAAAAGGAGCATTTTGAGTTTCTTCTGATTGTTTAGGTTGAGTGAAAATAGTGAAATAAAAAATGGTGAAAAAAATGAGTAAGTGAAACTTCAAAGTGTTGTAGGAGAGTGGTTTGAAGAGCTAAATGGGCGGAGAAGGTACTGAAAGTTTTCTTTTAATTCCCCTAACATAACCCGAGAACGAATGATGCTCAGAGAGTAGCGAAAATACAAAAACTGACAAACGTGCTAAATCAACTGCAGTGTCAAATTGCCTGCAATTTCCATATATATTGATACAATTATATTTGAATAATATTATACCCACACACACGCACACACGCACACGCACGCACACACGCACACGCACGCACACACACGCACGCACGCACACACACACACACACACACACCCACACACACACACACACACACACACACTCGCACGCACTTATACATTCCGTGACCTAGGTTGGAGGAAAGGATAGGAGAAACATGCATTAGTACTGGAGAACTTCAGAAATTTGTCTTTTGGATCGAGCCTTGGACAGAAGAGCATCTCTGCTTTCTCCATTTTTTCTCATGAGCATGAATGTCATGGATATCATTTACTTTTTCTCGTGAGCTAGTAATATTGTGATGATAGTGAGTAAATGTTCAAAGACTCGATAATTATCAATGATTCATTAATCGGATTTTCAAATGAAAACCTACTACACATGAAATTTTTGTGGGGATATATATATGAATCGAATATACTAGAATTCCAATTCGCAACCCAAAATTCTCGTGAAATTTTCCAAAATAATGGCACTCTCATAATAAGGTGACTGTACTCAATGTAGCACTGTACCCAATATGGCACTTTTCTGAGATTTCGTATTCCCGGGGCTCTTTGTGGACCAGTATCCGTTAAGATATTTTGGCAGTTTGATAAACAAATTTTTGGTCGCTTTCTCACACTTTATCAGCCCTCACAATTACTGATTAACAGCAGCATGAACGATTACTACTTGCTTTTTTTGAAAGAGCTGGTAATGTCATGGGAAATTGACTTTTATTCTGTAGTAATTCTTTAACAATATAGAGTGAAATAGATTCATAATTAAGAAATAAACGTTGAGTTTCTAGAGACATCAATGATTTTGATACGTATTTTTCTGGTAGATGTGAAAAATTTGTGATAATCATCTATGGAAACATAACTTCGAGTTCATTTGAATCACAATTTGATTTTCCGTGTAGGTGTATAGAGGATGTAACAAGGGATTTTGAAAAAGTGCCACATTATGTACACGTGTACCCAATGTGATCCCTTTGAGCTACTTTGGCTGATTGAGATTTTGAAAGTGATAAAATATTCAAATGATAAGTATCGTGATGGTTACGGATAGGTCTTGAGCTACACTTCGTGTTGCCGCTCGCAGGATTTTCAAATTCTGAATTTATCCAAGTCCATTTTGCTAAAAATTCTCAGGATGGCACCTTAGGGTAGAGTTAACTTACTTCTCGTTATCTATGATTTGTAGGTATCTGATTTTGGAAAGAATGAAAATATCTATATTTTATTTGATACACATTGAGAAGTGGTTAAGATATCAATATTTGTATTCGTTTATTTCTATCGATACAGGTATCTATATCTCCCTTGTGATTTTCCAGAAGACAGAAGAATAATGTTTTGAAAAACCAGCCAATGAGAACCGGAGAATTTCGATTAAGGCGCGTTACTCAGTCCTCATAGGTTATATTCACTTTTTTCCCCACAGAGAATCGTAGGATATCGTTCTCGATCGGAAGCTTGATGCACCTGAACTTCATTTCCTTTCGAAAAACCTGTCAAATCGATAAATTTTCAAGTACAGATTCGCAAATAGTTGGAAAAATGCTTCGATTTTTAGCGCAAGTGTGATATTTTCAACACAAATTGTGATATGTCTCAACCTACTTGCACCATCGGAAAGCTGAAAAAGAAACTATATCGATGAATTATTTACATGTCGGTCTCATATAGTCGAAAACAAGCGTCAAAAACACGAGGTTTTAGGGTCCGCTCGTCGACTCTGGAAAGTTCAATTTGAGGGGCTCCATATGCCTGAAAATGAGAAAAATTGATTTTTTTCTTTTTTTTTTCATGTATTCGGGTCTTCTTTTTTGAATGCCGAACCTTGTTTTCAAAAATTCGGTGTCCTGACAAAATTGTGTCAGATTAACTGAAGTTATGTTTCAGGCAATAACCACCAAAAATGCTGATTCTCAGTAACGACGCTGATTTATTTTTCTTCTTGTAGAAAAATATTCTGTATCTACACAGCAATCACGATTTCTTAATTTAAGTGAAAAATCTTTCTTAAAATGGGACGGAACGAATTTCAGTATAAAAAAAGTACTGGAATCAAAATTCTTATTTTGTACTTTGATTAAGTACTTTTTGTACTGAATTTCGGTACGACAAAGTACTTGAATTAATAATTCTCATTTCTGTATTTAGATTATTCTTTTATTAGTGTCTCAATCTCAAAAATATGCGGGTGATAACCCTTGCACAAGATAAATAAAAATGTAATTAATGTTTTAATCCGAATGCTCACAAAAATACTAGTCAAACACTGACCTTTATACAATAGTCAATCAATTTGGGCCAGAATCGATTTTAGAAATTACTAAACTTGATTTCAGTAAATTTGTACTAAATTCTAGAAAAATATTAATTTTGAGTAATAATTTACTGAAACTAAGAAATTTCGGATTTATTGAACTTATTTTGAGTAAAATAAATTTTCAGTACTGCAACACTTTTAAGTAATCGTTTTTACTGTGTATTTTATAATGCTCAATTATCAAAAAAATCGTTATGCGACTATGAAAAAAGATCTTTTTCCTTTTGCTAATCATGATTCATATTCTCACAAAGCATGAGCCTAGAACATTTATCTCTCTATATTAAAAGCCAAACCACCGCCGCCGTCAGATTTTTCCCACCCCTTTTGCTTTCTCCAAGAGAAAGCATTGTAATGGGGCAAAAATCGACCCACCGAATCAGACCTCGGGACCTCGATTTTCGTAATCTACGGGTCCAAAAACATGGAAATCCAAAAGTATCTGCGTGTGTGTGTGTGTGTGTGTGTGTGTGTGTGTGTGTGTGTGTGTGTGTGTGTGTGTGTGTGTGTGTGTTGTGTGTCGTTTTTTTTCGTCCACGATAACTCTCGAAGGAAGAGTCCGATCTTCTTAAAATTTCGTACACAGGTTAGTCGCGGCGAGTTCTCGGCCGAGTTCAATTTTCAGCAAAATCCGTTGTTTATTTCCTTTACAACCATTGCTGAGGTGTATACTTTTTCGTTCTCTTCGATCACGATAACTTTCGAAGGAATGGTCCGATCATGCTAATTTGCACACCGATTAGCTGTGGCAAGATCTAGCCAGAGTTTAATTTTTAGCAAAATCCGTTGGATATTTCCCTAGCGACCGTTCCTAACTTGTTTTCACACAAGTACTTATGAGTACTCATTGGGGCAAGGCGGAAAATCAGTTTTAAGTCATACTCGATGGCCAAAGATACTGAATTATTATATTTGCTCCATAGCAACCGTTGTTTACTTCCCTAGCAACAGTTACGAAGCTTGGAAATGAACAATTTATGACCCATTTCCATCATTTTCGATGTAAAAGGACACAAAATCTTCCCAATTAACTCCTCATCAACCGTTATTTACCGCAACCGTTGTTAAGGGGAAGAAAAATTTACGTAAGTTTCGTTTTCAGTATTTCGAATTCTTTGAAAATCAATAATTCCAATAACAAGTGTATTAATAATTAAGGGAGTACAATCGCTAAGGTAATAAATATAGAGATCTCGATGAAACTCAGCATATAGGTAGATTCAGGTCCACAAGAGCCCTGGTTCGATTTTTACAAGTCGAGCCTACTTTATAATGAAGATATGAGTGTTTTAGTTTCATCAGATTCAACGTAGACTCTTACGGAGGATCGTGTCGTTGTCGTCCTTCTTATCAAATATAAACCATATGAAACAAGAAGATTCAGTTGGAATTTTTTTCATGAAAAAATGAGAATACAATAACCATATATGATATTGAAAAACACCATCTTACTTCTTGTAAAGCACGCAAAAAATTAATATTTACAAAGAAATGTAACCTGCTGCTAAACGTCTGCTATGAAGTACTACACTTGAAGATATTACAGATTCCTGTAATACCTATACGATTATAATACGAGCTTAATAAAGTTCTAGGTTGAGTACTGCCACTTAAAATGAGAATTTATCTGAATTAACGAATTAAAATATCAATTTGAAATATTTATTTAATATTTATGATTGTTTACATAACTTTTTGATAGAACAATCACAACAATCTCTATAGAATTTGAATTAATGTTAAAGATGGAAGAATATTTGAAATCTTCACCGATTCCTCTTTGGCGACTTAGAGCTAAGTAGAAATACTTCCTAAATAATCACATATCTTCTTCAATATTTTTCTATTTTTGGTGACGCTGATTCTTCCATTTTCATTTTCTCCCAAGATATTTGAGATTCCAGAGAATTTATTTTCTCTGTACGCATCTAGAACCATATCGTATGTAATATTTGCCAAAATCATTTTCTTCCTCATACCATATGACATACATTTTTCTAAAGCATTTAAATTCTTCATAGCATTTGGTAGATTTTTAGAGAAACTCATTCTCTAAAGAACTATATCCCAACTTAGACTAGATTGCAGAATCATTTTATCTGTTATGTTCAATTTTCTTAAGACTCTTTCCAAGATATCTACATCGCAGATTGCATTGTGTACTCCAGCGATGTCAATGTTTAGATCATTAGCAAGCATTTCCAACTTATTGTATCCTTTGCCTTTTCTCTTAGTTAATCTCGAAATTATCTGCAGAGTATCAGAAAATCCTCCAATAACTGATTTGTAATGATCCATCATGTAGACTTGCTCTATCGCGTTCAACGATCTTGGGTAATCGAATCTGCAATCATGAGCTGTCAAAATACATTTTTTCCCAAAACTACAAAGAAATTGATGAAATGCATGCATAGCATCAGGCAAAAGAAGGGTTTCAACAACTTGGGCATGATAGCATAGATTGTTGTTAATAACGCTCAAACCATTGATAGAGCTCGCTTCTGCACTAATTTTCTGCTTAGGAGTTATGTAAATAGAAAACTCTTTATCTCCACATTTACTCGCAATTTAAAGAATATCTGCTGTTTTCATAAAGCCACTCGTTTCCAGATTAAAATACACAACAACAGACTGTAATTGTGGATCATGGTTTGCGATAGAAAATAGAATATCTGTAATTCTTAGTAGATCTATGTCAGTCTCATATGTGCTTCCTTCAACAAGTTCAAATTCATTTTTCAGTTGGGTTTTTTGTTTTTTCTTAAAAGTTCACGATTTTTGAATTCACGCGTTTTAGATTTCTTATACTTATTTCTCGCGTGAGTATCAACTCTTTGACTATGCTTCAAACTATTTTTGCCAGGAGACATCTGCAAATTCTTCTTTCGCTATTGTAAGGGCAACTCAAGCCCTTAGCATGTAACTGTTTGATGATGCTAAATAATTATTGGTTGAGGGGAGCATGAAAGTATTAGTTATAAGATTGCGTACATAGATGCGCCTGCACGCGCGCGACGCGGTATACATGAATCGTCGGGTAGATTCAAAATGTATGTATATAGATATATCTAACCATATGCAGAAAATATGGAAATCGGAATAATAATGAAATGATGCGTGAAACTATGAAAAATCAAATTATGCGGACATACGGCTCGAGACGCCATTGTTACGGGACCAGTAGAAAAAGAGCGAACTATCCAGACATACTTGATACTCTGTAATACGAGTCAACAAATTACGCGATCTGTTGACTGCATTTGTGGCGTAGTTTATTATGAAAGAATATGATTCAAGCTAAATTCGAGTCTGCCTAAGTAGTACTAAGATCCTTATGTGGAGATATACGAACGAATCGTAACACATCACGTAATAATGCTATTTGTTTATTGTTAATTATTTTTACATTATATTTTCCGATAAAACGTTACATTAGGCATTCGTACGTGATCTCTAAAATGGAATACAAGTTGAAATATGAAAATCAAATTATTACATCGCGAATAAACAATGTCAACAGCTTATTGATTAATTATGTTGACACGGATTGTGACATTGATTTTTTATGAAAGTTAAAACTGTTTGCGGATAAGTTTTGAGAACTAATGCCTCGATCGCCTAATGTTGAGTTTTTGGCAAATATAGATGAAAACATCCAAAAGTTATAAACAATTAGATGAATGTTATGAAATATTGAACTTAACAAAAATATCTCGACATTAGGCAATTGGTATTATTCTCGGGCTTTGATAGACGGTGAATACGCGTATGTAGCGACAATAGTTATTGCATAATTAGAGTCAACAAATTATCAAAATTAGTGAACTTCGTAAAAAACGAACTATGAGAGCAGCTGTAAATATCTCGATTATAGACCCTTAAGGAACCAGTGTGCGACTTCACACTGTGACGTTTATCGGCATTTATCAAATGAGTAAGCTAAAAAACGAGTCAACGCGATACCCTGCGATGGTGCGTTAGACTATATAAAGGGCCGCCCGTCCGCTAACGGACATTCTTTCGCGAGCATCGGTAGAGCACATGTCGGAATACGATCGTCTCCGCGCATATACACCATGTATTGCGAGCGACCGCGAATCTTGTTCACGCGCGATAATTGTAACATCTCTGTAAATAATTTTAGTAACTTTCAATAAACGAGTAACTTTATTTTTAATCAATCTCTTTGGAATTTTGTTACCGAGTTCGAACCATATTAAAGTCACAAGCGCTTAACCACATGTTGGCAGTAGCGTTTTAACATCTCTCATTTGCAATGCATCTAACCTCACGTAGGAAGTGATGCTGCATTTGAGTGCACAACACATGCACTTTAGCCTGCTGGTCTAACCACACGTTGGAAGGGACCAAGCTAGGTGACACGGCTGTTAAACCAAGCGTTGTGGTTCATTGCCCAATGCCGGTGTTTTCATGCCAAACACACTCCTTCTATATTTACATATGTTAATACACACACACAATCTACATAAGTGAGTGTCCTGTACGAAACCCTGCAACTTCGTTTTGATGAATATGATATATGGCAAATTATTCAATGATAATGTTTCATTTTAAAGTAAATTCAAATATTTGATATACCACGAGTATATCTGGCGACCGTGAAAAAATGCCCAAACGCACCTAAAACCGATAGGTACGTCACAACTATGCGTCACACTATTACAATAGACAAAGCTCAAGCTGAGACATTCAAATATGTCGGAATCGATAATTTTATTAGCTCGGAGAGCGGGTGAAGCCGCGACGGGGGATGCTAGTATTGAATATATTAGAACATACTTGAATCATTTTACATACTTGAGTACAATTAATTGTACTTATGAATAAGTGGTATATATAAAAAAATCGTTTTCTTATAAATGATATCATGTAAGGTACCTGTACCCAATATGCGCCACCTAAGCGAGAAAGGTCACTACACAGCGTCAAATAAATATTTTCTAACATAATTGGTGTCAAATGAAAGGTCTACTCAATACCTACAAAATGAGCTAAGTCTTTTTCAATTTGAACAGTTCTACGCCAAGATACCGCGGTTTTAAAAAAAACCGTTTTAAAAAAAAAACGCAGAGGTGATGGAGCTAAACGGACATCGGATTCGGATTTAACAGCCAAAAATACATGGAAGGTACAATAGGTATAACATAGTAATAATCTATGAATAATAATCTATGAATTTTTCACTTTTCACACATATTTCTTAAATTAGCGTACCAAATGTATTTTTGTCTGAGGAATCGGATTCTGGTATTACTTTTGCCAAAAAACTTCATTTTGCAATAATTTGTTTAAAAAAATTGTTTAAACAAGATTATTTCGCAAAAATTATAACAAATTCGAATTCAGCCATGTCTCAAACTATGAAATGTGCATGTGGTTTATCTGTATCATGAAATATAACCCAACTACTGAGGTTTGAAAAAGAGTTGAAAAAAAATTTTGGTTCGGACGCCATTTTGAGGACCTTAATGTTGAATCAATCATTCCGCACCTCACTTATCTTTTAGTGCAGAACTCGAAGCCACGTTTTAGTCCATGAAAAGATGTGCATCTTCACGCTTTCATATAGAAATTTTCGATAATTAAAAATTTTACCCATCCGAATAACATGAAAAAATAAGGTTGAAATCTTAGTCAGATTCGACACCATCTCGGACTTAATGGGTTAACTTTATATGTATAATAATATTCACATATTCACACTTACTGGAAGCAGAGGTCTTTAGTAAAAACGAGACTTCATCATCAATTAAACGTAGCACTGTGTCACTCACTCGAAATTCGAGTAATTGAAAGTAAAATTCTTTTTGTATCAATCTCATCAGTGTTCTCCAGAGTAAGAATAGATAGGCGGCTCCAACGTGTGCAGCTGCTGGATTCTCAATGTGATGAGGAGACAACCAATTTCAGTTCAGTACTCTTCTCCAACCTATCTTTTTGAATATGTATATCAAGTAAGAATTTGATACTTTGTTGTTAAGTTATGTTTCAGGTAACTGTTCAGGTAAGGGCAAGAAATTTGATTGGAAATAGCGAGTAACTGTAAGTGGGGAATTTTTGTTATTATCTTCATATGGTCTAATTTAGTACAATAAGTGTTTAGAATTGGAGTTCTTATAGATGAAATTCAATTCTGACACTCAATTATCATACAATTGTAGTGTATATGCGTCACTTGTGCTTAGATATATGTTATCATTGTTTCAGTATCTAAGCACAGAGTAAAAAGTCGCAAATCGTGAATTTTATTCATTATTTCCATATTTTACTCCATGTGACTGAGACATGAAAGTAAATATTGGTATTTATACACGTATTTACTCTCTTTGCGTCTGTTTCAGGATGAATGAAACTGCAGTATCCAGTGATTAGTGTTAAAGTACAGTGTAGTGAGTATCAATGCGTGCCTCCAACCAAGGTATTCTAATTAATATTTTGGAAGTTTGGGAGTGTTAGTCTCTGGGATTGTGGGGATAGCCTGTTCTTGAGCCAAACTAACATCAAAAAATGTTTGGTCAAGATCGGTGAACCGGTTCTCAAGTGACTAGAGTAAGTGTGAATATCATTATAAAGTTAATAATTATAAAGTTAAATACGCTTGCAGTGTTAATATCTTGGCACTGAGGTAGCGTTGGGAGCTAAAACTTTTTGCGTTTGGTCACTATAGTCCCAAAGGAACATACGTACAAAGTTTGGACTAGATTGGTAACCCGAAGGTCTGATACTCTCCTTGAGAGATCTGATAAATAGTTCTTTTAAGATAATTCATTTTTCATGGAGTAATTTATTGTCCAACTTACCCCGTGTTCGGGGTATATTGGCGTCTATGTCGGGGCAAGTTGGCGTTCAATAATTCACATGAGATTAAACTTCATACAATGAACATAAACTATATTTTCTTAAAGAATATTAATATTATTAATAAAGTACAATAATTTTCATAACCATTTTAAATCATCATCAATAATTTTCCAAATAAATAACAATGAACAAACATATTAACAAAATCTTCAACTATTTTGACACTCACTGCAAACATATATAGTTTTCTCACTCTGACGCACTTTTCAAGTGCCCATTTTTTACACATTAAACATTGAAAAAACGATTCCCTGTGGATTTCAGGAAAAAGTTCTTCACAAACTGAGCAAGATGATTCGTTTCCTTCCAATTCAATTCTTCATATCTATTGAAGAAATTTAGTGATATTATTCAAGGAAAATACGAGTATTAAATTGAATATTGGATAAAGAGAAAATTCATTGAGCAGTAATCATAATAGAACTTTCTGTGTAGAATCTATTTTCATTTGAGTCAGTATATGAGTAAGTTTATCAAATATACCTTCAAATGTGAACAAACAGTATTTATAACCGAATTACATTCTAAAAATTTATTTTGATCTTTGCAATGTTTAATGTAAATGACGTTATGCATACCTGATTATTGGCGCGATATCCAAATGAAACATCTAATGAAGAATCTGAGGTAGTTTCCATTCTTTGAAGCTCTTCATAGCTGACTTCACTGCAATACCTTCGCAGAGATCTTAAAGAAATTTCGAACTCTTCGAATGTCTCACGTATTGATTTCCTTTCATATTTTATTTGCCGTATTGCTTGTAAAATCACTTCTTTACGTATTTTGTGTCTTTCTGTCTTGCGAATATACGTGCGAACCATCTTTATTGAAGAATTCGTTTTCATTGCAAACGCTAATGTGCCCCGGAAAAAACCGCCAACTAGCCCCAAGGATCCACAAAAATTTAACATGTGATTCTTTATAATTAATATACATTATTTAAAATTTTCCTCTTACTGATTATGAAGATTGAATGTTTTACTATAAAATGCTATATGAATAATAAAGTTCATGGATATTATTTATAGTGAAAGTTATTATTCCCTTCAGTTATGAAAAATTACTTCCGGTATACGAAAATCTCACCTATTGACGCGACAAAGGCAGCTATCGGATTGAAACTCACAGCATATATAGAAAATAAAGAGTTGATTGTGGGGTATATATGTTGTGGTGCTATATATATATATATATATGATAGATTACGACATATAGCCATTGCGACAACTTGCCCCTGTAGCCAACTAGCCCCGGTCTTCCCTATAGGCTGATAGGAAGATATCCTATAGCCGCCTTCCTGCAAACTATGGGCAGTTGCAAAATGCACAGCCCGACGTTGCGCTTCTCGTGTGAGCTGCCGGCCGCCGCATCGGCGATCTGCTCAGCGCATTTCTGCTCATGCACTCGCACTCATACCTCCATACATTTAATCCTAACGTCGCCTTTCGGCGCAACTCGGGTAATATGTGAGAAAAGGCGCATTGCAAATGTGCGATGCGTCTCTCGTCATTCTAGAATTTGAAAAAAATGAGCGGGGCAAGGCTGGGCCATAACAGATTTCATAGAGTAACATCCAACTCTTAACCCTATAGTTATGTAAAAACTCTAGTTTGAATAAGAATATTAACAAGAATATTCATCTTCACTACTCACCAATGATAGCTTTTGTATTCGTATTAAACTGAGCCCTCTGAGATGTCTTGGATGGAGAAAGATGCTTTTATCCGAAGAAACATCAGTTACTGCGTGGCACTGACGACACTTGATATAAAATAGTTGATATAAATTCGAGCCAGATCAATCAACCTTTCTGGGAGAGAATAGAATTACAGATTCTGCAGGAAAGTTGTCTGCCCATTGTTTCTGGGTGAACTATTCGACGGCCTTCAATTTTAATAAACTCCGTGTTACTGCTGCGTAGGTTATGTACATGTGCAACACTCTTCTCTTTGAAAAGCTTCTGGATTTTAGCCCCATGCTCTTCCTTAAAGACGTAGATTTTATGAACTTTCTCGGTTACTAAATGACTCTTTCAACGGAAACTTATTGGATTTTCATTCACACCGCTAACGGCTTTTCCAGCTCCCATTTCACTCGATCTCCCTATCGGCTATTCGAGCATTCGGCTTCATCTGTGTTTATGAGGCGAAAGGAGCGGTGTTGCTAAATCTTACTCACCTACCTAACTAGTCAATTGAGAGACGGCATTGCAGATCTAGTGTATAGCGTAGTCGCGATAGTACTCCCTTGAATAAAAATTACACTTAACCCGTTTCGGCCCAGAATGCCACTCGAAGCATGTCGCTTTTCGGTACCTCAGAACTCTTCTTAGTCGCAACAGAAAAATGTTTCAAGGACATATTTCGAAAGGTAAAGACTTGCCCTTTCTGATGGTGTCGATCAAATTTCTCTAAAACATTGTTAAATAGGCAAAAATACAGTACTTTTACAGAAAAACATGATTTCCTGGAAACAGCTTTTTTTTAAATTGAATTTTCAAAGGGTTTTGGGTCTGCCATGGACCTGGAACCTCAGGCCTGTGGAGTAAATGTCTGAACTTAGAGGATGCATTGTTTAAATGTCGATTTTTATGGATCGATTGAATCTTCTTCTTCTCTGCTATCTACATCATCGTCATCATCATGATTGTCGTTTTTCAAGGTGCCTTTCTTTATCTCATTTGCCTGCCCTGGTGGTGATCAATTTTGATTCGCCAAGCTTCTGCGCTCTCTCGCAAAAATCACCGATAGCTTCCTTGGGGACCAAAATTATCTTCCTCGCATGCTCCATGTCGCGAGCACGGGTGACAAAATTAAGGGTAAAAAATCACAATTCCTAATCAGTAGCCGTTGTCTACTCTCTACAGTCTTTCTCAGATCGATCAGTTTTCTCAGAGGCGATGCGTGTTTGCGTAGTTTGCCCTTACAACTCTGACTCGATTCGACGTTTCCTCGTAAAATATTGAAAGCATACTCGCAGATGAGAACGATCAATTTAACGTCGGCTTTCTGCTGACTACCCCCGAAGTAGGAAATCCTTCGTAGAATATTACGCCGACCAATATCATGTGAAGTCTTCAGAGCCATCACACCCGCACGACTGGTACATCGCTCATGCCTGCGCCGCTTTTTATAGGGTTTTGCGGCACGTAAACGGATTGATGCTCATCGAAGGGGAAAATACAAGTGCGCAAACGTCAATTTTCCGGAGTATCTTGTCGTAGATCGAGTAGAAGTGAGCCGATGGACTTTGAACCGGTTGAGACGAAGAGCAGCGCTGGAGAGTTTACAGGTGGAGCCGACGAATATCGGCCTCCACACTATACCCGCAACTCCCCAACTTCGCCACTCCCAGAACAGCAGGGTGTCCCTGTACCGCATTAGCCATCGGACGATAAAGACGTCTTTAGTGATCTATCAGAGAAAGACGACGTACTATCTCAACTAAACAAAGATCACGATTTTGCAGTCAAATACTGGAGACTGCACCTTGCTCACCAAAAGATTCTGATAAAAGCGCAGGCGTGCAAAGGAATTGAAATAGTAACCCTAAAAATCATGCGACGAAAGAGCTTGTTACGACGATATGTGCGCGCAAGGGCCGAGAGACGGATTCGAGAAAGAAATCTTTCCAATCAACCACGCAGCGACTGCTAGAGGTGCGACAGAAAAAAATATAATCTGCATTCGGCACGAGAATGCTGTAAGTCAATTTTTTATTCTCTAGCGTTTTGCGAATTTGGAACTTTTTTTTCGGAAGAATTCAGAATAATAATGACCTGCTCTTTTTTTTCTGTTATGGCAGGTTCGAAATAGTCCGCTATTTGAAGGAGAGGTCATTTTCTTCCAATAATATATAATAAATGCTCATAAAATACTTGTGCATTTATTTTGATATAATATAAAATAATTCCACCCACAGATTTCTTTTTTCCATATTTGTTTTCTTTTCTTGGACACTATGAAGAGATACGAGCAATGACCGGGCGTCATATTAGCAAGAGCCTTGACTATCATGTCGCAGTATGTCGAGACCGTAATGACACCCGGTCATCGCTCCTAATTGGCCATAGTGCCTACCTATTCTTCTTACATCTGTCGATCCAGTGGCCACATCTATCCATCCACGATGTATCTGTATACAAGATTTCTGGAATATTGCACAATTTTTTCTAAAGTAGATTAAAAGATTGTGGCCTCGAAGTCTGATTCGAGAGTTCAATTTCTGCTCCGTTATAAAGCTTTTTCTTTGAGAAATCACAAGAAATTGGAAATGGAAAATTTTTGACATTCATTTGAAATCAACGTATCTGAGAAGCTTTGTTGTTTGAAAAAAATGCGAACTTATTTCTTGGAGAATCCATGTTTTCAATTTTCTTGAAATAACATATTTTTCAAAAGAACTGAGGATAGGTTCTTTCGGGTCTAAAAAGAATATGAGAAAGGCAATTCACGTCCACTCTTCCAGCGCGGTGCATGATTGCCAAATCAAGCTGTTTCTAACTCGTGCTTAAAAGGATGAAATATACCTAAGACGATTGTTGAATTAATTGTTCCAATGCAACTTTCCTTCATCATTCCAATAGCTGTATCAATTTTCTTAAAGCTTTTCATTTTCACAACGAAAAATATAAAACATCGCACGCTGAAGTGGTGTTACGTCTAATTTCTGTTTCTCGAAGAGAATAACTTCGGCAAAAATCTCATTCAATGCAAAGATATATAGCTTCCATCATGAACAATAAAATATTCTTCTGTCACGAAATTTAAAATTTTTCATTCAATTTGTTTTTCATATTTAGCAAACAATTTGAAAAAAAACTAAAACTCGAATCTAAGAATTATATCTCATTTCCTTCTTATTTTCTTCTTTTACAATCGATTGGCACTATTTGTTTGGATATTCATTGTTTAGATACAAAAAATTGAGAAATAAATTGAGGTAGGTCATGCCACATGAAGCTTACGCATACATGTGCGGAGCATGTACACCACATGCATGCACGAACACAAGCTCACTCTCGCAACGTAAAATCATCAACATACGTTACGGTTTACTATGCCACACGGAGCTAGGGAAGTTTTTGTTATTATATCCTCTGTAACATACTTTCTTTTTGTCAAAATTCGAAGAAACGACTTCGAGATATCGGCAACAACGTTCTTTTGAGTATGCCTTGAGAGGCCCGGTATAGGACTCCACGTGTTAAAAAATGAAAATTGGATATTTGATAATTCATGATTGGCACGGCCGAGCTTGGTCAGATTTTGAGAACTGATGTAAAATATTGTTATTAATGAGTGGCTAAAATTTCAAGACGATTATAAGAAACCACAGTTTGGCATAAACTATCTACAAACGGATATTTCCCTTAAAAAAGCACGTGATCATGGGCATGTGGTCATGGACTTTATTCGGACAACTTTCTCGAGTTCTCATGGAATATTTTGTATTTACCAATTATGAATGCTATTATTTCTTTCATTATTGTTTTTGTCAGCAGAATCTTGTTGGAGGTCTAATAACCAAGATGATGATTCTAGAAGTTTTCCCAATTCTAATATAGAATCATCGTCATCTTCAAATACTGGGCAGTTGATTTTATAACATCCGAGCCAGGACAAGCACGAAAAAATAATTCACTCTAGTTTCCAAAGTGAAAATAACACTTTCAAAGCATATAATCAAACAACCAAACAAACTATGAAATCAATATTACAAGGATTATAGTCCAGCTCATTCTTTCATGCTTCCATAGCGACGCATTACGAAGAGTCATAATCATTTTACGCATCAACAGCATATCTATATGAACACGAAGTCATTGGAATAAGTTCCATCATGATCAATGACTTGAAAACTGTACAGTTTTGTAATAGGTCTACAATACTCTACAAACAGCTATAAAGAATGCATTCGCTCTCGTTTCGTATTCTTTAATCCTGACTTATAAGAATTATCAGAGTGAGCAGATAACTTACTCTTATTACGGTTTACATAATAAGCACTCTTGGCCTTAAACTCTTTAGCAGATCGTCAAAGTGACCCATTGAAGACTGATGAAAACTCAGGTGATACATGGCACTTCAGATCGCAATGTACTGTAGAGCCTGGATTTCTCGTAAATCATGAAGATTCTCCTGATCATCATAAGAAATCCCAATTCAGCAGTCTGTCAGTAGGATTAGTAAGTTTAGATTTATGAATACACCGTTTACACTTATCATGAGCTGAAATAATTTTAAGTGGGCTTAATTCTTCGAAAAAAGAGACTTTTTGTTGACTGCGTTTTGTTGATTGGGTCATTTAAGCCGGGTATTGCTGTTACTTTTTTGATGAAATAAATTTTTAAACTTTTAACTGTCAAAAATTCGTTTATTCTCATCGAAGAAAATAGTACGGGAAAATATGATTCGTTTTGAATATATCTTTTACATAGAGAAGTGTTAAAGATTCACAGATCTTTTAGATTCGATAAAGTGGATACTTATTCGGTATTATGCAACTGGTGGGTGAAATTTTGAAGATGAGTGTAGTCATGTCCACGAATGGTTAGTGAAGCCGGCGACGGGTGTAACACGTTCACACGAGTGATTGAAAATGAACGCACCAGTCGAATACGATATTTTATATTACGATTGCTCATTCAAAAACCATTTTCAGGGAGCATTAGTGCATGAAATGCGATTTTGCGCACTGGTAACATGAATATATTTTAGCTTTACTTTCTCGGTAAAAAGTTGAATGAACCAAAATGAAACAGGAATAATTACATCATTTTTGTTATTATTATTTTTACTATCAGTGCAGTTTTCAAAGCGAAACCGCCGCCGCCACCGTCAGAATTTTTTTCCCTTTTTTCTACTATTTTTCTCTACCCCCTTTTTCCACCGCTTTTGCCCATCCCTTATTCCCACCCCCTTTTTGCACCCCTTTTCTCGAGCTCCCCCTTTTTTCACCCCTTTTCTCTACCCCTCTACCACCCTCTATTCCATCCCTTTCTCCCACCACTTTTTCCACCCCCTTTTTACCCCTTTTCTTCCACCCCCTTTTTTACCCAGTTCTTCCACCCCTTTTTTCACCCCTTTTTCGTTCCAGCGGGAGCAACGTGTCAAATCTCAAAAATAGCATATGCACCTCACTCATCTAGGCTGTTTCGGTACGTGCAAACCTACCACCCTCGCTACGCTCGGGTCGCAAATGTTTTGCGTGCCGGAATCGCCTGACTTTGCGCAGGTGCATGATATACTATTCTTATCCCTTCTTTCTATCCCCTTTTTCCACCTCTGTCTTCGAATAAATTATTCGTCCACGATAACTCTCGAAGGAATGGTCCGATCTTCTTGAAATTCTGCACACCGGTTAGTCCGTTCCTAACGTGTTTCATCGCGAATCCTCATAAGTGTTTATGGGACTATGAGAATCATAGAGAATCAATAAGAATCGATAAGATAGTTCCCATAGCAACCGCTGTTGATATCCTTGGTAACCGTTTGTTCACATCTATAGCAATCGTTGCTTTGGAAGCCGGGAAATCAGTTTCTACCCATTGAGTTCCAAATTGCAGAAATTTTATTTGTACTTTCTAGCTCGAATAATTTGATGAATAAGACGGAAGGTTCATCGCAAAATAGTCATTCCTACTTTTCCGGGTATGCTCTACACGATACAATGGTTGAAAAGACTGAAAAAATTTATTTTCAATAAATAATTAACAAATTCCTGTGATTCCTGTGATATATTCCAGTATCAATCTGTCAGTGGGATTCCTTTTTGATACCTAATAACAACATATTTCGTCGTGAGATGATTCTCACAGTTCATGTAATCTTCAGCAACTTTGTTCCTACGTTATACTGGCATCATATAGTTTGAGAAAAAATAGGTGTCGAGAATTGGTCCCGATCGTATTATTGCAGATTCCCTTTTTACCCATGTATACCCCCCAACGGACCTTGATCGTGTATATAGGTGATATTGCGAAGAATGAATTCATGCTCCAGGGATGTGATGAGCTGCTATCTTTACGGTGGTGCAGATGGTAGTACAACTGACCGGAGATCAGGAGGACGCTGATTCGAATTTTGCCCGGGGAGCGTAAAAATTTTTTTCTCGTACTATCAATTTGGAATAGTCAACCAAGCCCGGTAGAATATATTATTCGTCGTTTGTAAATTTTTGGACGTTAAAGAGAATAATTAATCATTGGAATTATCCGCTATGGTGGAAGACGACAAACACAGTTGTTTAGCCGATAAATAATTCTTCGATTCTCTGATTTACAGGTGGAGTAACCAGGCTCCCAAGAAAGTCGTGAATGAATTTTATCAGAAATTGAAAACTCTCCTGAGTTGGCCCCTTATTGCACGGACTGCGAATTGGCCCCTCATTATACGAACTGCCAGTTGGCCTTGTTTTGCCCTCAATCTGTAACAGCAGAGTCTGGGCCTGGTGATCGAGGCTGAGGCTTCTGTACGCTTCGAGAGTATAGGCTCACGTTCAGGTCAACGTGGGCATCATTCCAGATTTCAAGCAAAGGAGAGTTCGGTATGGAGGGGAGTTGAATTTTTTTGAAAATTAACCTCGTGGTTTCGAAAAGTAACGTTAGGCGTCATGCACCTATCGATCGCCGAAAACAGTGAGGAAGGAACTCGAGGAAAAAGGGGTATCTACGCACCGGTCATTCAGCGTAGAGGTCCCTTCATGCGGCTCACGCCGATTGTTGGGAGCCCCGCGGATTTCTCCGCGTGCAATGAACTCTCTTAGCTTAACGGCTGAGGAAACCGCGACCGCGAAGTAGGCTCAGGGTGACGCAGGGCTGCACTGAAGGATCCCCGGGTTACGCGGAGAGAGGAGGGATTCGGCACGGAGACGATATCGAAAATCGCAAATTAAACGCGTGACTCGATTTAATTGAAATAAGAAACCTCTCTATATAGAAGAATAAACAGATAATAAAATGCGCCATCGAACTGCTGAATCATGTGCTCGACACCCTCTCACACACGTACGAAAGTGAGAAAGGAGAGACGTCCGCCTTTTCACTCATAGCACAAACCACGAATAGTGTTACGCCAATATGTTGCAAAAAGTAATGGAGGATTCACGAAAACATCCGGAGTGGAGGACTGAGGGTGGAAAATTGTAAAAATTTCACCCGATCGACGAGCTCAGGAATACAGTGGATCAGGATGACCTAACCTGGAAACGCGTCGTTTAACGAGAAGACTTCGCACACGCGCTTGTAGATTGTCATGACGAGGCCATGAAGGCCGCGAAAAGACACTCGAGAGAGCACGCGCGAAGTACTTCTGGCCATGCCAATATGCTGAAGTGGCAGTCTACGTGCGTCGATGCTTAATCCGTCAACAGTGTAAAATTGAACAACGAAAACCGATTGAATTTATTAGACGCCGAATGGTGAAAAAACAGATAGTAGCCTCGGATATCGCCGGACCGTTCCCTTACAGTACAGCGGGGAATAAATACATTCTGATCTTTGACGATCTACTCACTCGCTTAGTAGACTGCGAGCCGATCAAAAAAGCAGATGCTAAAACTATCTGACGGCAGTTTGAAGCGAAAGTCTTGATGTAATTCGGCGCGTCCTTGGTATTCCATAGCGATATTGGAACAGAATATAAAAACCAATTCCTCAATGCGCTACTGGAGAAAGCCGGCATAAATCACTTCTTCAACCCACCATACCACGCACAGCTGAACCCAGTCGAGAGAGCCAAAGAGGCCTTCAAGGTTATGATCAAGTCATACCTTAGTTGGCGACTGCACAGGAACCATGGAAAAAAATGACGGAGACAACGGAGGTGCCCGTGAATAGTGAGCTCTGCTTACATATCAAATGTCAGTGAGGTAAGCCAGACTTTGGCTTACCTCACTGGCTCAAGAGGTACTTTTTAAACTCATAAGTTCTGGGAAAAATTATTTATGTTTAGAAAATGCAAGTCATATAAATTTACGAGGAATTGGATTGAAAATACATACCCGATGATTGACTTAACACATTCAAAGGACATATCTGATGGTACGGTAACAGCATTCCTATTTGAAGTACAATCTCCATTCTGCGCACGATCAAGTTGAAGAAAATAATTAGTACATGTTGTTACAACTAATTTATGAACCTGAAACAAAGGTGAGGTGATAAATGAGCATAAATCATCATTCAACCATAATACACCACCAAGATAACCAATACATTCAAATTTCAATATTTAGGAGAAGGATATTTCTTCTATAGGCAAGGATTTTATTGCAGAAGTAGAATATCACTGCCATCGTAGTAGTTTTCCCTTCATATATGGTAAATTCTCTAAATAAGAGCCGTTCCCGGTTATCGTTTATTATTTTATGCAATAATTCGGTTTAAAATAGATGAAAAAAATATAGTCATAGTTAGCGATGTCAGTCAACATATACGCTCAGTATGATAAATGAAAGTCTTCATCAACATTGAGTGAAAAATGACAAAATAGTCAATTTATTACTTCGTCGAACAGTTGGAAATTTCGAGCGTCTCCGTGACAAAATCATGCAGTACACCATTGAAGCATCCAATTCGAGAAAATGAGGTCTTAAATGAAAGACAATTTATCGTAGAATGACGGAAAATTATCGAGAACTCCATGAATGAAACCGACTGGTGTTTAAAATGAAGGTGAGAAAATGCATGTCACCATATAAACAATTTATTCTATATTTCATTCTGTTCGAGTGCAATATTTTTGTAAATTTGAGTAATGTAACTAAACTACGTGATTCTATGTGTCTTGCAGGATATAAAGTGCAGTAGGATTTGACAAGTGGAAGTGAAAGTGAAGTTCATTCAGAGGAAATACGTGTCATGGGGGACATTCGATTATAATAATTAATGTCTTGGGAGTATTAGAGTATTACATCCTGGGACTGTGGATATCACCTATTCTTGATTCAAACCAACACGAGAAAAAGTTTGGTCAAGATCGGTAACTCAAATCTGTAATGGATCTGTTGGTGAGTAAAAAACATTTGATAAAATAACCATTTCTGAGCTTGCGACAAGTTTAAGACTCAAGTATCGGATTAAACTGAGTGGGAATTTCAGCCAACCAATACAGTGAATAGAATGTATGAAGAGAAAACCAGAGTAACATGCATACATATTGCAACGCCTCGTTTAATTGAGTAGCTGTTGTGGGATCGTTGGGTGCGTTGCATAACAATTTTATTATTGAAATTTCGGAGACGCATGCAAATACGGAAAGGATCGGAGTCTGGCGAAATTACCGATTTTTTAATTTTACTTGGATTTATTAAAAAAACCGCTGCCAAGTGCCTCAGCAGTATTCTTTCTCAAAGTATTGCAATTGAACCTCAATTTGCATTAATCACCACTCTTTGAGAAAACTAAAGGAACCTCTAACTCATTTCTCCACTCCATAGTAACGGTTGCTAAGGACTTAAACAACAGCTGCTATGGTAAACGTCTGAGCTTCGATGTTCTTACTTCTTAGTCATCAACAGTTCCAAAAATGGACCTCCAACTGACTTTTTCCATTCCCTAGTCACGGTTGCAAGGGATATAAACAACGGTTGCTAGAGACATCAACAATGGTTTCTACGGGAAATGTCTCTTTGATTCTTATAGAATCCCATAAATATACAAAGCCAAATGATCATTTATCATGAATTATATGGGAACTTATCAAAAACACGATAGCAACGGTTGCCATGGAAATAAACAACGGATGCTGCTAAACACGTTCACATCTTCCGGAGGCCGACCTGTGTGCAAAATTTCAGGACGATCGGACTATTCCTTTCAAAGTCATCGTACGACAAAAAAAAAGTCAGTCTGAAGCTGAATTTTGTATCTCCATAACAACGGTTGCTAAGAAAATAAACAATGGTTGTTCCAAAATGAATGTCTTATAGATTCTCATCGATCTTCGAAAGAATTGGAGACCCATCGTGCATTGATGATGATTTTTGGAGCTTTTATCAAAAACTAGGGGGGTACCCCCCCTGCTCGCTTCGCTCGCCAACCCCCCGTGTGTTCTTTAGAAATCAATAATTTCAATAATAAGTGTAGTAATAATTAAAAGAAAATTACATTCAAAACAATGAAACTTTAAACTTGAACTTTCGATTTTGTTCGAAGGGGGGGTAGGTAGGGAGGTAAACAACGGTTGCTATGGAGTAAATATATCAATTCAGTTTTCTTGGTCATCGAATGTAACTTGAAATTGATTTTCCAACTTTCGAAGCAACGGTTGCTAAGGATATCAACAGTGGTTGCTATGGGAAATATCTCATCCGATTCTCTTCGATTCTCATTGATTCTCATCAACTCTCATAGTCCCAATGAGCACTTATGAAGATTCGTGAGATAACACGTTAGGAACGGTTGCTAGGCAAATAAACAACGGATTTTATTGAAAATTGAACTCGGCCTAGATTTTGCCGCGACTAACCTGTGTGCAAAATTTCCAGGAGATCGGACCATTGCATATTTATTTGAAATAAATAATCTATTCGAAGACACGGGTGGAAAAAGAGGATGGAAAAAAGAGGTGGAGAAAGGGGTGAAAAAAGAGGTGAAAAAAGGAGTGAAAAAAGAGGTGGAAAAAAGGGTGGAAGAAAGGGATGGAAAGACGGATAAAAAAAGGATGAAAAAAGATGGGTGAAAAAAAGGGTGAAAAAAGGGGGGTGAAAAAAGGGGGGGTGAAAAAAAGGGGTGGAAAAAGGTAAAAAAATGGGTGGAAAAAGAGGGTAAAAAATGGGGTGAAAAAAGGGTGGAAAAAGAGGGAAGATTTTGTATCCTGTGCAGTTGGAAAAACCACTGCCAAGTGCCTCAGCAGTGTGCTTTCTAAAAGTATTGCAATTGAACCTCAACTTGCATTAATCGCCACTCTCTGAGAAAACTAAAGGAACCTCTAACTCATTTCTCCACTCCATAGTAACGGTTGCTAAGGGCGTAAACAACGGTTGCTATGGTAAATATCCGAGCTTCGATGTTCTAACTTCTTAGTCATCAACCAGTTGCGAAAATGGACCTCTAACTGACTTTTCCCACTCCATATTAACGGTTGCTAAGGACGTAAACAACGGCTGCTATGGTAAATATCCGAGCTGCGATGTTCTTACTTCTTCGTCATCAACAGTTCCGAAAATGGACTTCTAACTGACTTTTCCCACTCCATAGTAACGGTTGCTAAGGACGTAAACAACGGTTGCTATGGTAAATATCCGAGCTTCGATGTTCTAACTTCTTAGTCATCAACCAGTTGCGAAAATGGACCTCTAACTGACTTTTCCCACTCCATAGTAACGGTTGCTAAGGACGTAAACAACGGTTGCTATGGTAAATATCCGAGCTGCGATGTTCTTACTTCTTCGTCATCAACAGTTCCGAAAATGGACCTCTAACTGACTTTTCCCACTCCATAGTAACGGTTGCTAAGGACGTAAACAACGGTTGCTATGGTAAATATCCGAGCTTCGATGTTCTAACTTCTTAGTCATCAACCAGTTGCGAAAATGGACCTCTAACTGACTTTTCTCACTCCATAGTAACGGTTGCTAAGGACGTAAACAACGGCTGCTATGGTAAATATCCGAGCTGCGATGTTCTTACTTCTTCGTCATCAACAGTTCCGAAAATGGACTTCTAACTGACTTTTCCCACTCCATAGTAACGGTTGCTAAGGACGTAAACAACGGTTGCTATGGTCAATATCCGAGCTGCGATGTTCTTACTTCTTCGTCATCAACAGTTCCGAAAATGGACTTCTAACTGACTTTTCCCACTCCATAGTAACGGTTGCTAAGGACGTAAACAACGGTTGCTATGGTCAATATCCGAGCTGCGATGTTCTTACTTCTTCGTCATCAACAGTTCCGAAAATGGACTTCTAACTGACTTTTCCCACTCCATAGTAACGGTTGCTAAGGACGTAAACAACGGTTGCTATGGTAAATATCCGAGCTTCGATGTACTAACTTCTTAGTCATCAACCAGTTGCGAAATTGGACCTCTAACTGACTTTTCCCACTCCATAGTAACGGTTGCTAAGGACGTAAACAACGGTTGCTATGGTAAATATCCGAGCTGCGATGTTCTTACTTCTTCATCATCAACAGTTCCGAAAATGGACCTCTAACTGACTTTTCACACTTCATAGTAACGGTTACTAAGGACGTAAACAACGGTTGCTATGGTAAATATCCGAGCTTCGATGTTCTTACTTCGTTATCAACATTTCCGAAAATGGACCTCTAACTGACTTTTCCCACTTCATAATAACGGTTGCTAAGGACGTAAACAATGGTTGCTATGGTAAATGTCGGAGCTTCGATGTTCTTCCTTCTTAGTCATCAACAGTTCCAAAAATGGACCTCCAACTGAGGGGTGGAAGAGGTGGAATAAAAGGTGAAAAAAGGGGGTGGAAAAGGGGGTGAAAAAGGGGGGAAAAAGGGGTGGAAATAGAGGCAGAAAAAGGGGCCGGAAAAAGGGGTAAAAAAAGGGGTAAAAAAAGGGGTGAGAAAAGGGGAGCAAGAAAGGGGAGCAAAAAAGGGGAGCCAAAAAGGGGAGCCAAACAGGGGAGCCTAAAAGGGGAGCCAAAAAGGGGAGCCAAAAAGGGGAGCCAAACAGGGGAGCCTGAAAGGGGAGCCAAAAAGGGGAGCCAAAAAGGGGAGCCAAAAAGGGGTCGAAAACTTTCACGGCGGCGGCGGCGGTCTGGCTTTTAATATAGAGAGACACGTTAGCAACGGTTGCTAGAGAAATAAACAACGAATTTGGCTGAAAATTGAACTCGACCGAGATTTTGTAGTGACTAACCTGTGTGCAAAATTTCAGGACGATCGGAAAATTTCTTCGAAAGTTATCGTACGACAAAAAAGTGCACGTACGTACAGACATTTTCGGATTTCCATGTTTTTCGACCCGTAGATTACGAAAATCGAGGTCCCGAAGTCCGATTTGGTGGGTCGATTTTTACCCCGTTACAAAGCTTTCTCTTTGAGAAAGCAAAAGAAACGTGAAAAAAATTAGTGTGTCGTCTTAGGCGATACATATGATGAGGTACGAATGACCTCGAAGAAGTCGTCCTTAATGCCGTTGAAGTGGTGGACGACAACCACGCTGCTTCACGGTAACCAGCCTGCTTTCACGCGTGCTCAGCCCGCGCTTGAAACGCCTCCTGCGAGACGGTTACCTGTAAATTAGATTGAAAAAAGACTTACGCGAAAATGAGTTCAAATAAGAGGAATTGTGAAATTTTGATTAGTAAATTTGTTGAACGGTAACTTCCGGTTTGCAAAAATCAGATTCACGCGATTTTTCCGACGTCTTTTGGCGTGTACTAATCGCGCGAGTTCGTTTAATTTGGTTTACGACTGTATGATAAATTTACTTGAATTTTCCGACGCGGTTTTGGCGTGTACTGGTTCGTATGGGTTATTCGCGAATCCGGCAGTTATTGGTACGGTTGATTGCGCGAATTTTCCGACGTGATCAACGTGTACTGTTCGCGTTTCTTTTATTGATGATTATGGTTGACTAGCAGTCCCGCACTCCGCTTACTACACGGATTTCATCGAATCACGCACTGATTTCGCGAGGATAAAACTTATAAACTACACTCGCGACCCGGCACTCCCGACGCGTACGCGATCACGAACACCGGCGCTACCGATACTCTGGCTCTCGCTTGGGAGGGCTTTTCACGGGATTTGCGCGCCGTATAGATAGATTGACACGCAGAAGAGGGTAGAGGTAGTAAACTACACTCCAGAGCTGATCTACTTGCTTGGGTTTCGCCTGTCGGCTATTCCCCGGCTCGTATACTTGTACCTCGTGCACGTTGCGTGCGGGGTGTTGAGTCGCCACGTGGTCCGCAGCTGCTTGCTGCGAGCTCCGATTTAGGCTGCTGTCCGGTGTGGCGGGTGAGACGAGAATGGTTTTCTGTTGGAATGGACAAAAACAGCGGTTTCATTGTTGTACGTTGAGTAGATTAGTCACGTGCGCTAGAGTTTTGAATATCGATATCACATAAGTTTTCTAAGAAGTGTCGCATGTAAACATGTAGGGAGTATGGGAAGGAAGCTGGCAGGCTCGGTCCTGTTGGTCTGGCTTCGATTAGTCAGTCATTGATCGGCATTCAAACTGAGTGGACGAGCTCTAATAAAGCACATTTCAATCTTTAAGCAACTTGCCTTTTTCATTAATTAACCTGCTTCTACATATTATCAACTAACTTTAATAGGTTATGGCGCCCAGTGTTAATTTTTTTGATAAAGGTGGTTTAAACTGTGTTTTGAATAAAATCGTTTTTTAAGTGGCCGTGTTTCGAGAACTCGTTAATTTTCAGTGAAATTGAAATAGAAAAACAGAGTTCGAAATGAATGACGATACAAAGGGTCCAAGACATTTGATTAAGCCATTCAATGGCGAAAAATATAGTATTTGGAAGTTTCGGATGCGAGCATTGATAGCTGAAGGGTCTGATTGTTAAACATTTGACTGATACAATGGTTGGATTTGCAAAAGAAGAAGATACCGCCAAAGAAATAATTGCAAAGCTTGATGCAATTTATCAACGAGCGAGTTTGGCTACGCAATTATCTACTGAAAAAAGAATGTTTAGTTTAAAATTCAAAGAAGATACGCCTCTTGCAGCCCATTTTATTATCCTTGATGACATGTTTGTAGAATTACAAGCCGCAGGATCAACATTGAATGAAATGAATAAAGTAGCAAGATCATTATTATCCTTGCCAAGTTCATATGACAATGTGGTGACTGCTATACAAACACTGTCTGATGAAAATTTGAGTTTAGCTTTTGTTAAAACTAGATTACTTGACTATGAAATAAACTTACAAAATGAGAAAATTGAAACTAGCAGTAAAGTTTTGAATGCCGAAGTAAAAACAAATGATCAATCTTTTAAACAGAATCCTGATTCAACAAAGAAATTCAAAAATCGAAAATCAACCTTTAAATCAAAGCAAAAGTTCATCAATAATAAACAGCCATATCAAAAACAAAAAGGTTTTCAATATCAACAATCTCGACAACAGCATCAGCAACAGCAACAATATAAAAAGAGAAGATGTGATCACTGTGGAAGAAATAACCATGAAATAAAAGACTGCTACTTTTATAAAAAATCTCAATCACAGTCAGATCTGAAATCAATCCAAACTGTTCATCGACTTGATGATTCAATTGCCTTCTTCAGTGAAGTTGAATCTTCATGCAATCAGGTGCAGAAAGGAGATGAATTGATATTCTTCATAGATTCAGGTGCAACTGATCATCTGACTAATAATTTGGATGTCTTCTCAAAGATCAAAGACTTGGAAGTGCCAGTTAAAATAAACATCGCAAAGAAAGGTGAAACAATCATCGCGACGAAAATAGGCTCAATACCTATTATAACCAATTTTGGCATCGCTGGATTATTGGAAAATGTTTTGTACGCACCGGACCTCCCTTACAACCTACTCTCTGTGCGTCGAATTCAACAAGCTGGACTGCGAGTGATATTCAACGAAACAGGCGAAGTCATCGTAAAGAAAAATGATAAAATCATTATAACTGGTAAGCCATTGAATAACTTGATAAGTGTGGTTTTTAGTCTAAATAAAAATGTATGTAACAAAATACATGACAACAATAAAACTGCACTTTTATGTACTTTTAAAATCTGGCATGAACGTCTAGGGCACATTAGTGAATCTAAGTTTCTGGAAATTAAAAGAAATAATTTATCAATAAATAATGATTTAATAGACATGATAAATCCCACAGATGAATTATGTGAAGCTTGCATTTATGGAAAACAAGCTCGTCTCTCATTTTCAAAAGTAAAAGATAAGAGTCACGTGAGAAGGCCATTATATATTATTCATACTGATGTTTGTGGGCCTATTACTCCAACAACAATCGATGACAAAAATTATTGTCACATTTATCAATGAATTCACTCATTATACGGTCGTGTATTTGCTTAGCTATAAATCCGAAGTATTCAGAGTTTTTCAGGATTTTGTCGCTAAAAGTGAAGCACACTTTAATTTGAAAATTGCATATTTATATAGTGATAATCCAAAAGAATATCTTTCAAACGAATTTAAAGCATTTTGTGTACAGAAGGGAATCCAATATCATCTAACCGTCCCGCATACTCCAGAACAAAACGGCGTAGCTGAACGCATGAATCGGTCCTTGTTAGAAAAAGCCCGTGCTATGATTCACGGCGCCGATCTCACAAAAGAATTGTGGGGAGAGGCCATCTTAACTTCAACGTATTTATTAAATATTTCTCCAACTAAAGCCATATCGAGTAACACTACACCATACGAACTCTGGCATAATAAAAGGCCGAGATTAGATAATTTAAAAGTTTTTGGTTGCACAGTATACGTTCATGACAAGAATCGAAAAGCTAAATTCGATAAAAAGTCATTCAAAGGTATACTGGTTGGTTACGAACAAAATGGTTATAAGATATTAAATACGGAGGTGAATAAATTTTTCATAGCGCGTGATGTTATTTTTGATGAAATTGATTATAAAAAATCAAGACCCTCTGTACACATTGAATCAAATGAGAATGCTATAGACAAAATTCGTAAAACTGATAAAACATTAGAAATCAGTCAAAGTCATGAGAAAATCGACGAACCTGTAATTGAAACAGAAGAGGTTGATAAAGAATCTATTCTAGAAATGGAATCTGAAAATGACATATCAAATGAACACAAACTACGGCGTAGTGATAGAATAAAAGGCAGACCTTCTATTTCTTATAATGAAGAGTACTGTTATCACACTTATGCGCAAACTGTAGTTAGTGAAATTCCAAAATCATATAATGAAATAAAAGACCGGGAAGATAGACTCGAGTGGGAGCATGCAATTCAAATTGAAATTGACTCTTTACTACAAAATGAAACATGGGAGATTGTGCCTTGTCCAGAAAATAAAAACATTGTTGATTGCAAATGGATTTTTACAATCAAATATGACGTTCATGGAAATCCGTCGAAATATAAGGCGCTATTAGTGGCAAGAGGTTTCAGTCAAGTTTATTTACTTGATTATAACGAAACTTTCGCACCTGTTGCCAGAATAAGTACATTTAGATTAATAGTGGCTTTTGCAAATCAATATGAACTGTTAATCCATCAAATGGATGTAAAAACAGCTTTTCTTAATGGTGAATTGAAAGATGAAATTTATATGCGAGTACCAGAACGTTTCCAAACAAAAGGAAATTCTGTTTGTAAATTAAAAAAGGCTATATATGGTTTGAAACAGTCTGCTAGACTTTGGTTTGAACGTTTTGACAATATATTGAAAAGACATGGTTTTAAAAATGCTTCAGTGGATCGTTGTTTGTACATTTTAGACAGAAAGTTCATAACTAAAAATATTTATGTATTACTGTACGTTGATGATGTGATTATTATAACTTATGATAAAGATACCATGACTAAATTCAAAAATTATTTGAAGAATCAATTTTCTATGACTGATATGAATGAATTAAGATTTTTCTTGGGTATCAATGTTGAAAGAACCAAAGATCGAATTATGTTAAGCCAAACTGCTTATTTACAGAGAATACTTGAAAAATTTAATATGAGCAATTGAAATAGTATTAGTACTCCATTGCCTTTGAAATTGGATTATACTGCTTTAAGTTCAGATGAATACTATGAGGCTCCGTGTAAAAATCTTATTGGATGTTTGATGTATGCTATGCTTTGCACTCGACCTGACTTATGCATATCTATAAATTTGCTAAGTAGATATAAAATTAAAAATAATAAAGAGATTTGGGCAAATTTGAAAAGAGTTTTGAGATATATTGAAGGCTCGTTGAATATCAAACTAATTTATACAAAACATGATTTTGAAAATGTGCTAATTGGTTATGTGGACTTTGATTGGGCAAATAACGAGCTTGACAGAAAAAGTACAAGTGGATATCTATTCCAATTATTCGATAATTGTACTATTAGCTGGAATAGTAAAAGGCAAAACTCCGTTGCAACTTCATCAACAGAGGCCGAATACATGGCTTTGTATGAAGGAGTCAGAGAAGCTTGTTGGCTAAAGCAATTGATCACTCAAATCAAAATTCAAATAAACCTTCCAGTTGTCATCTATGAAGACAATAATGGATGTATAGCCATAGCTAATAACCCAACTGACCATAGAAGAACAAAGCACATAGATATAAAATATCATTTTTCTAGAGAAAAGATAGAACAAAAGGAAATAATTCTTAAATATATTCCCACAGGTGAACAACTGGCGGATGGCTTAACAAAATCATTACCTGCAATGCAGTTTAAGACAATCGCGAAAAGATTGGCCTGGTCGGAGTTAAAATGTCTTAAAGTTTAATATAAAATGAAATGTATTTAAAAAACCGCTGCCAAGTGCCTTAGCAGTATGCTTTCTCAAAGAGGCTTTAACATCACCCACAAACGCATCCCAAACCTGTATTTTCACCATTCCACTAGCGTAGATACTATCATTTATTTTTCAAAAATTACAAAAATATTATTTAATCAGTTCAATTCGTATCTTTTTCAATTGACCAAACTTTGTCGCGACTGTTGATGTCTGCCCGGGCTCTCTTATTATTTGATCAAATGCAACAAAGCAAACGGTTCTAGGTTCTACACGATGCGAGACATTTGGACCTGCTTAATTTTTCGATCAATTCATCTTGTGACTGTCATACGGTTTAATGGTGGTTAAAATCGATTCGTAAGTCCGTATTTAGCAAACTCGAAGACTCATTTTGATCATTTTCGATGGCTGAGGTTGGAAATGATCAATTCAAAATCTATTTTGATCATTTTCGAGGGCAAAAGACACCAAATTTTTCCAATTTTCTCTATAGCACGTTGAAAATACTGGAAACGAAACTTACATGAATTTTTGTCCCCCTTAGCAACGGTTGCTAGGGCGGTAAACAACGGTTGATAAGGAGCTAATTGAGAAGATTTTGTGTCCTTTGCCGTCGAAAATGATGGAAATGGGTCATAAATTAATGATTTCCAACCTTCGTAACTGTTGCTAGGGAGGTAAACAACCGTTGCTATGGAGCAAATACAACAATTCAGTGTCCTTGGCCATCGAGTGTGACTTAAAACTGATTTTCCGGCTTGCCCCAATGAGCACTCATAAGGATTTGTGAGAAAACACGTTAGGAACGGTTGCTAGGGAAATAACCAACGGATTTTGCTGAAAATTTAACTCGGACTAGATCTTGTCACAACTAACCGGTGTGCAAAATTTCAAGACGATCGGATCATTCCTTCGGGAGTTATCGTGGACGAAAGAAACGAAAAAATAGACACCTTAACAACGGTTGCTAAGGAAATAAACAACGGATTTCGCTGAAAATTGAACTCGCCCGAGATTTTGCCGCGATTAACCTGTGTGCAAAATTTCAAGACGATCGGACCATTCCTCCGAGAGTTATCGTGGACGAAAAAAAAACGGGACGCACACACACACACACACACACACACATACATACATACAGACACTTTTGGATTTCCATGTTTTTCGACCCGTAGATCACGAAAATCGAGGTCCCGAGGTCTGATTCGGTGGGTCGATTTTTGCCCCATTACAAAGCTTTCTCTTTGAGAAAGCAAAAAAAAAACACATTCTCAAATGAACCCTACCAGTTTTTGAGTGGGAGTGTTGGAATAGACAAAAACAGCGGTTTCATTGTTGTACGTTGAGTAGATTAGTCACGTGCGCTAGAGTTTTGAATATCGATATCACATAAGTTTTCTAAGAAGTGTCGCATGTAAACATGTAGGGAGTATGGGAAGGAAGCTGGCAGGCTCGGTCCTGTTGGTCTGGCTTCGATTAGTCAGTCATTGATCGGCATTCAAACTGAGTGGACGAGCTCTAATAAAGCACATTTCAATCTTTAAGCAACTTGCCTTTTTCATTAATTAACCTGCTTCTACATATTATCAACTAACTTCAATACTTTCCTTCCTCACGAGGAACGCCGCTCTCCTCTTGTTTCCGCGCGAGGGCTGTGCAGACGCATACCGCGCATCTACGCCGTCCACGCTTCGGCCGTTCGGCTTGCTGCCGCAAGGACTCGGGGTGGGGACGAGTATGGGTTTATATCGTACGCGTGTGTGTATGCGTGTGTGATTTGGGTGAATGTGTTCGTTGCAATATAAGTGGCGGATGCGGTCAACCATTCTTAGAGTATTTTCCTTAACTCCCATTATATATTAATTGATTACAAAGAATATATCAAATGCAGCACTCTGGGACTAGTCAGGATATTTTGGTAATAAAATAAGCTTTCTTTTGGTATCTATCACATTATGGTCCGGGTGATCGAAACCGATCTTTTGCTCAGTTTAAAGCTTGGAAATGAGTTATGTGATAGTTATATGTTCACCAATGATCCTGGAACCAATTTTTCTAAAAAATTTAGCATTTTTCCAGAAAAAAAGGTCTTCTGAGTTTTTACTCTTAAATGTCTCCAGATAGCTCAAAATTGAGGTCAAAGGTCTTAATAAAATGTCTAATATTGCGAACTTCGCTTTTTTGAGTCTCTAGCAGGGTAGGACATAGGGTCAAAAAAATTCTGAAAAAATTCAGGGAACATGATAAAGTCTCCTAGAATTCATAAAAAAAATCTCAATTTTTTTTTCTATTTTCACTCTCTCACTTGTGTCGTGTCCGGCCTAGAAGAGGACGGATTATCTTGAAGTTAGAGAAAAGGGGCGACGTTCTCGGCCCTGGCCTATTTCGTATTTGCTTACCTGAGATCTAGATATTACTGTTGGGCGCTGTTATGCATGAGCGCGCGGTTGGGCGCTGTTGTGCGCGAGCACGCTGTTGGGCGCTGTTGTGCGCGAGCACGCTGTTAGGCGCTGTTGTGCGCGAATGTTTGACTCACGAGTAATTACAGTTGGAATAAATATTAGAAAACAGAATAGAGAATTTAGACTTTACTGAATGAAAGAACTTGTAATACGTGTAGGTTGGATTGGGATAAAATGATTATGATTCTTATTTATTCCTGGGTGCGATTGACAAGATTTGATTAAATAATCATTGAATTTATTAACTTTCCAACACCGTATAATATAAAATACAATATATAAATTTATATATACTATCCTGCGGCGAACGCTATTTTATCGGGCGGTCCGGATAATATAATTTATATCGAACTATGAGTAACGTTATAGCCTATCCTGCTTATAGTTATACGCAACTTACAGTAGGAGCTTGTTGATTTTGTTTTGTCGTCTTACTTATAGGCACACACTGCCACTGCGTTCGTTCGCACTATAACACTTAATTTACACTTAACAATCTCTACACTTAAAGTCACTTATGATGCTAAGACGGAGGGTTCTGTGGTCATCCACTTGACGCCGGTTCCAACAGCGGGCAACCAGAGCTTCTGCTTCCCCCGGATAGGAGACGGCCGTACAGAGAGTTAGTGCCACGAGGCCTGCTTGGGGCCTGTATTTAATGGCTCGGCTTCCATCCGGGGGAGGAAGTCGCCCGATCGGCCTGACCAATCGTTGAAGGTGTCGAATCGTTTGACGTCAAGGTGGTGACCGCGAGGACAACCGTCTGCACATTCCAAACATCGACACCGTCAAGGTGACGAAAAGCTGACTCATCGATTTGGGACGCGTGGCTTCACTACATCCACTCAACTTATATAAATATATCTTCTAGTACTTTCTAGTAATAGTTCAGCGTGGTACCCCACACCTCCCCCCTAAGAGTGTACTCGCCCCGAGGACAGAGGGTATAGGAGAGGTAGTTGGTCCAGGGTTCACTTTTTCTTATCCTTGCGGCAATAAGGGCACGTGTAGTTATTTAATGACGACGTTAGAGGAACGCAGGTTTCTTCTGCCAGTAGAGCTCGACATTTCACGCATTCACGCCATCCTCTGCTATCTGGGTGTCCCGGTTCTTTGCTCTCCACGCACAACACACCTTTTGGGGCCAGCTCCAGATAATTACGGCTTGGCTTCTTTTTGGCTTCCCGAGCCTTATATACGGCCTTTTTGTTTTGTTCCATTCGGCGCGCATGTTCCTTTAGCTCCTTTTGTCGCCTATCCTCCGGCAGAGCTAAAATTTCGGCCTTAGTCAATCTTCTTTTCTTTACCAACGGTTGTTCGAAATTGGGTTCCGGGACCTTTTCAACCCTTTTCTCTTCTAAATCATAGGAGGTAATCATGTCCTCGACGATGTTCAAAGCTGTCGAGGTAGAGGGTAGTTGATCGTCCTTGGTCAGGAAGTTCCTCGATATGTCTTCGAGTTGATGTCCGGGAGAAGGCAAGTCAGTGCCCTCTGTTACGCTCCGGATCGATTGCATGGTGACCGAAGATTCAACCGTGATTTTTGTAGGAGACAGGGCCTCGGATCTAGGTGTCCTTGGTCGAGCTGGCTCGGCCGATGAAGCCGGACTAATTGGGCTGAATTGCTGGGTTGGAGCGGCTGGTATTGGGCTTGGCGTGCGGACAGTTATTCTACCTTGGGACAGATCCCAGGGTGCTGGACTCATCGGTGGAGGTCTCTTGTTATCCGGAGGCGGCAATGTCTTATTTACGGGCGTAGTTGCGCCGGGCGACGATGGTTGGGCGCTCGGCGATGTTGTGCGCGGCGGCAATTGTTGGGCGCGCGGAGAATGTTGGGCGCTCGGAGAATGTTGGGCGCTCGGCGATGTTGTGCGCGGCGGCATTTGTTGGGCGCTCGGAGAATGTTGGGCGCTCGGCGATGTTGTACGCGGCGGCAGTTGTTGGGCGCGCGGAGAATGTTGGGCGCTTGGCGATGGTGTTGTTTGTGTAGCTGTGCTACGACGTGCCTAGATATCGGGCGAGGCTCCGGAGCGTCCAAACTCCGCTCCGATCGGTCTCCGTTGATACGGCGCAGCATCGGCCAAGTCCAAAGCTTCCAATCCGGGCCTAGGAGACGGGCGGGAGGCTATCCTGTCTTGTCGCAGTCTCCAGACGGCATCCAATTCTATGTGCATCAGTTCTCGAATTGCGGCCCTCTCGTTGGCGAGAGCTCGGTCCAGACACTTCCGAATTTCTTCCATGGCACTTCAGTACTACTTGCCCGGCGAGAGAGAAGGAAAAAGAAAAAAAATTCCGTGCTAGTCGTCGAGCTGCAGCTACGGTACTGAGCTCGAGTGACCGAGCTTATGCAACAGGATACTTTGTATAAGCTGACCGCGTAGGATTGTAATCTTGAGGGAGGGGAGAGGTATGACGTGTTGGATTAGCGTGATTATATTTGCCGGATCAAGTGGATGGTATTAGAAATATTGAATTGGAGTCGGGTACCTGAGTACACTAATCGGGGTTGGGGTCGAGCACCTGAATAACGCTAGTTGCGGTCGAAGTTAGTTAATACGGTCGTACCCATCACCAATGGAGTAATAGTATACAGGCGATTACATTATGCGTATACAAGTGAACAAAGTAAGGATAATACACAAGTTGAGTTGTCGTCTTATATCTAGCATTATAATTACGCTTAAAATTTTACTCCGTATGTATCTTAAAAAATTTCACGAGAGTCCGAGGCGCATCGGGTTCTAGGCAAAGGCGCTCGCATTACATGCTTATCTATGGTGCTGACGGAGAAAGAATTTATACGAGCCGTTTCGAGCGTTTTGATTCTTCGAATTGAAGTATAAAGGTTTGCAGTATAATGTTCGTGGGATGATTGTCTGGGTTAATATGTGGTTTTATGTTCAGTAGTTATTAGTACTTTGAAGTCGTAGCACGGTCTGTTCGTAGCGTAAAGTAGTGGGGAATTAATGAAATGGCGTCTCCCGTAGTACTTCAATTATACGCCGATTTGGTGAATATCTCGGTTTGGTTCAAAGAATTGAGGCTCGAAGATTTCAAAGAGGATAAAATGGAGGAGTTGTTGTTGGAGGTACGGCAGAAACAAGTTTACCTCATTTTATTGAAGGACATGGTATCTTCTTTTAATTCCGACAAGTTGTTTATGCCTCCAACTACAGTGACTTTTGGTAAGTTATTTTAAACCGAGGATATGAAAATAAGGTTTTTGGGGCGGCTAAATTTTGCTATTTTTCTACTATAGCTATTGGAGGGGAATCGGCAGAGGCGGCCTTGGGGCCTGCCTTCTTCGTAGCTCCAGGTCGGTTGTGGGAGGCGGCCTGTGATTTGGGCCGTGAATTTTCGGTTACTCTTGCAGCATTCATAACTAGGTTAGTATTTCTTGATTTGTCCAATCGTTACCAATTGGTCCTTTTACTATAATTCCTCTCCATTTTACAGAGTACCGGAGGCAAAACTTGAACAATTGCATAGTACGGCGGTACAATCGGGGATGATAAAGGGAGAACTGAATGATATTGAATATATTATTTAAAATTGTATACTGAGCGTACGGGTTTAATAAACGTCGTTATCCATGGATGTTAATTGTTTTGTTTATAGCCGTAAAATACGGATTTAATAATTACGCTTACCAAAAAAAAACCTACAAAAACTACAGGAATCTCTACAGGAATTTCTACAGGAATTTCTACGGGAATTTCTACGGGAATTTCTACAGGAATCTCTACAGGAATTTCTACAGGAATTTCTACAGGAATTTCTACAGGAATTTTTTATTACTGGAAATAATGTCAGTTTTTGTTAGGCGCCGTCCTAGGGCTCTCTAGTATTACGATATTACGTAAACGTCGGGTGTGTATTGGTGGAGAAGAGAAATACATATAATAATAAAAAAAATTCGTGAGATATGGTGTTGTTGGGAATGGTTGTATTGTTGTGAAATGTTGTGTTGTTGGGAAATGTTGTGTTGTTGGGAAATGTTGTGTATCATCAGTTAGAATTTTTAGAGTTTCACTGTACCATGAGGGCATATGTTCCACGCATATATAAACATACATACATGTGCATATAAATGTATACATGCGTACACATATTCGAATGTACATATATACGTGTACATTCGTATTCATGCGTATACAGATGTGCGACGTGTAGATGTCTTACTCGTCGGTACACGTTGTTTTGGGAAGATTCAAGCAAAAGTTATCTTTTGTTTAGGCAAGGGGTGTAGGGATGGCATAGAACTTACTTCATAACTTCTAGGCTGATTGTATATTTCGAAGGAATTGTCGGGAATCGGTAAATATGAGAGGGCTAATCTGGGTTGCTTGTCTGTTTCTTTTATGCCTGCGCGAAGACTCATTAGTTGAATATTAGAAGTTTCTTTATGATTCAAGGTTGCTAGTGACGGGGTTGGTTTTTCGTAGTTCTTTGGGGCTTTGCCTGTCTTACGTTTTCTTTCAATTTCAGGGATAATTGCCTTGCAGCAACTTCTTGATGGCAAGAAACATGAACACAAGAACAAAATTAGGGCGATAGTTATAATGTTTACGATGATTCCGTATCTCCAAAATGATTGGTTGGATTCTACGATTCTATTTTGTTTATAAATTTCGACGAATTGGCTTTCTAAGGCTTTAAATGAAACAACGTCTTGGTTTTCAATCCAATTGTTTAGTTCCGTGACGGCCACTGCGTGCAGTTCGTAGTTTGATTTGCTCAATGTAAATGGGACCAAGGATGTTTCATTGAATTCTATGTCGGTTTTATAATAGAAGGTGTTTGATAATCGTAAGTCATTAATTCCATATAGCGTTTTTCCCTTGTAAGTAATCGAGCATTTTCCATGTATAGTTAAGATTCCTGCTCCCTTTAGGAGAAGTTCTTGTAAAGGTTCGTCTTCACAAAACAACCGAGTTTTCAGAGGCTGTATAGTTGAAAATAGCCATTCATCCGTGGATTTTAGTTTTCCCCATTGGACGTCTCTGTGATTCGTTAGTTCTCGATTGCATTTACTTAAGGTAGGTAATGACGGCTGTGCCAGCAATTCATATTCGCAATGGGAGTTAGAGAAACTGTCTTCGATGGGAATTGAGGGTTGACACAATAGTACATAGTCATGGATTCTGCATTCTGACACGTAATCATGCGCAGCTAGGAAATAATATTTTAAATCTTTGCTTACGAAAAGGTGTGATTTCTCTGGTTTAATTTGAGTAAATTTCGTAGTGTTTCCGGCGATCACTGCGGGAATGGGCAAGCTATGCATGAAATAATGCATGAAAGTTCTCTCATCAGTTAACGGGATTTTCATCGTTACGATAATTTTTCCGTTAACGGTTATTACGTCAGTAGTGGCTACAGCAAGGAGATACTCGTGGGTAATAGTTTTTCTTTCCCAAGGAAGTTTTTGCCCCTTCTTATAAGTATTTAATGATAGTAGGATATTATTCAGTTGGTCGTGATCAAACATCAGGGGGTGTAGTTGCCCTTTGCTCGTACTTTCGACGGCCTGAATACAAATTTTATACGTGTCTATGACAAAGTTTAGTGATTGTTCGAATTCTATGACCCATTTCGATATTGAGGAGGCGAATATAGTAGAATTGAGGGCGTTGCTAATGTGGGCATTAGCGTTTAGGAAATTCTCGTATTGAAACTTTACGTCGGCCCGATCTTTGCTTATAGTTTCGTATAAGTGTTCGAGGTTAGATCTAATTAGGTGTGTTTGTTCGCTTTCGAGTACTGTAATGTTTGTCTGACGTTCATATAATTGGGCTAGTTGTTTAGATAGAAGTTCTCTATCGTCGGCATCCATTAAGCCAAACAGTTTTTTTTGTTCGCCCAGCCCACGAATTCAAAAGGGGCACTTCTTTTCACTAAGCTATGCGTTGGAGTATTAGGGAGAGTAGGGGCATGAGGGATCTTTACGATGTCAGTTAGGTCGTTGTGTAATAGTCGTATAATCTTGATGGAGTGTAGCAGATTAGACATAGGGACGAGAGTATCACAACTATAGTGAAGTATGTCGAAGCATTTTTTATACGTGGTACGCAAACGTTCTATTCTCCATTCTGCGGGTTCGTTGAACTTTGACAGATCTAAGCTAACAGTCACTCTCCACTGCGATCGAATTAGCCGAGCTTCCACTAGATATTCATAATAAATACCGGGGTTATTTTTAAATTGAACAATCTTGTATCGGCTGGCGTCGTTGGCTTCAGTGGCGAGTATTGTAGGCGTCCAGCAGATCCATAGGAGAATACTTGTTACACGTAGTGTATGCAGATTGCTTGGGAGTAACGCTGCGATAGACATGTTGGGAAGCCGTGTGGTACGCCGGGTGCGCAATGGTGTTGGTTCCCTGAAATAGTAAGGGACGTCATTCGTATGCTCTCTTAACTCGATCCATGTGTATTAGCGCGTTTTTTCCGTTGGTAGATTCGATTAGAAGGTCGTTGTTACTGTGTATTTCTCTAATGACGAATGTTCCATTGAAAAATTTATCTAATTTCCCTTTGCGAGCTTCTCTTTTCACGTATACTTTCATACCTACTTGGAGGTTTTGCGGGCGCGCGGTTTTATCATAGTGTTCCTTATACTTGGTTTTCGCTTTCATAAGGTTATTACGGGCTAGAGTTTTTATTTCGTTCAATCTTCCTATTAAACTGCGAAGATACGAGTGGTAAGTTTCTAATTCATATTCGTTGGGTAATCGATCGGGAGTTCTGCAGATTCTCCCGAATACGATTTCAAAAGGTGTGAAGTTAGTAGAGCTATGCACTGAGGTATTGTATTCGTGGATGGCGAATGGTACGAGTTTGTCCCAATCCAGTTGATTCCCTGCTCTCGTTCGTAGGAAACTATTGAGCAAGGAATGACTTCTCTCGAGAGATCCATTGGCTTGAGGATGGTATGCGGTAGTAGTGGCTAGTTTGAATCCGAAAATATTAGCGAATTCCGTCAGTAGTTTATTCTTAAAGCTGGTCCCGCGATCGCTCAAGATTATCTTGGGTACTCCGAATGACGATATTAGATGTCGAGCTATTGCATCAGCGATGGTCACCGCGGTTATGTTGGGGACAGGTACAGCTAGGCAAAATTTTGACAATAAACATTGCATGGTGAGGACATGCTTATTCCCGGAAGTCGTTGTCTGAAAGGGGCCGACTTGTCTACCGCTATCTTGGCAAAAACCTCATGTGGAGTGTCGGTGATCACCATTGGTTCCTTAGTTCGTAAGTTAACGAATTTTGATTCTTGGCAAATCTTACAATGACGAATGAACTTCTCTACGTCGTCTCTCATATTTTCCCAGTAATATTTTTCCCTAATTCTGCGGTACGTTTTATGTATGCCTCTGTGTCCGCCGAACAAACTGTTGTGTAAATCTTGAATAATAACGGGTCTAGCATGCAATGGAGGCATGGTACATGAACCGAAGCATACCGTAATGTTTAAAGGTAAATCTCCAAGTTCTTCGGCGAGGATCTTGGGAAAAGTTCCTCTAGGCAGAGAATCAGTAATTTCACCGCGCCTCGCGAGTCTAAAGGATTGAATTTTATATTCATGTAATTTGGAAGTTAACTCTTGGAAACATCTCGATAAGTTGGAAGGGGTAATGGCGTGATCGGGAGTTTCGGCCACCACGAGACTAATAATAAACCTATTTCTATTCTTGGTTATTATCGCCTCGCCGAGCCGTGGCCTTTGATTTTGCAAGTTTTCAACGGATATGGCATTAAGGTCGAGCAATAATTTATTGTTGATGGAGTTCATATTGAGGTCTTGCGTGATGAAATGGACTAGGTTATCCTTGAGGTATGTCAAGGATTCCCTGGTAGTTGAAATTTTTAGCGAGTTGATTTCGCGGGAAATACCTGCGCTAGGTTGGATTCGAGGGGTATACGGATTTGCGTTTTCGAACTTTTCAGGGTCGGAGGTAAGAGGTTGTGCGGCTGTTGGGCTCACCGAAGTCTCATAGCTTCCGGACGAGAGATCAGGGTTCGCGTTAACGCAGCGTCTTTCCTCGGTGGGTGCGTTGCAAATCTCTGCTCCAATGACTGAGGGGGTATTGTTGAACGTCACCCGCCTGGTTTTACCGCGATGTACTGGCTTATGTGGTTCCTGTGGTTCTTCTGTTTCACTATCCGATTCTTCCTCGCTGTCCTCTTGGTGTATGGTAGAGAGGTTCTGCCAGTCTGGGGGTTCCCAAGGGGGGGAGTCATTAGGATCGATGGTAGGAATGAGTGAGGAGCGAGCTCGGTTTTTCTTTATTGGGGACTTGGCCCGTGGAAGTAGCTTTCTCTCTGTTTTCCACTGAGCTACTGTTTCCTCGGACACGGAGGTTTTCGCAGGAGATACTGGGGCAGAGCTTATTTACGGCGCTGTCTCTTGATTTTTGCATTCCTCCGGGTCACTGGCGGCATTTTCCGAGTGGGAATCCCACCAATACGTGCCTTCTAGTAAGCTGGTTTTGATACTTTGTAGTTTCTCAGCAGTAAGCGAAGAAGGAGCCATTGTCTCGGAATGTTCTGCGTCTTCATCTGGCACCTTTGATCGTCTCATAGTAGATTGAAACATTGGTCTTCCTTGTTCGATTTCGGAAGAGGATGAAGAAGAATCCGTGTTGACCTCAGGGATGATATTGCGAGAAGGCTTAGGAGATAGGGTGGATGTTTTGTTGGTTTCGGCGAATGGATCGTCGAACTCGCTTTCTCCCGTGTATTTTGATATAGGTTCGGTCTCGCTGTGAAAGGTGTCGCTTTCGTCCTGAGCTGATTGGTCTATCAGCTCGGGTAAGAGAGTTCGATCCTTCAGGGCGACTGGAATGGTTTCAGTTTCGGTCGACTCGTTTTCGGAGTCACATCCGGTATATAAATCGGTGGTGTCTGAAGATTCGCCGGAGTTGATGTTTTTGTGAGAAACTGGTCCGAGAGTTACAATTTTAATTGGGAGTTTTCTCCTTAAGGCTAGTCTTTTCGCAATGGTACTTGCGTTTAAATCCGCCTGTCCACCGGGTATAGGAGGGGTTGGGGGTCGGTTTTTGGATCCAATAGGTCGACCTGATTCCTTTTTAGCCTCGGCTATGGCCGAAATAGATTCGGACCCACTGGCTTCACTCAAACTTCTAGCCTTTTTGGCTCGGGCGAGAGAAGTTTTAGTAGGCTTCGGTATCAATGGTAACATCCTTGCTGAAGGTAAAGTGGTTGGTTCAGATCCCTTAGGTTGAGTTGTTTTAGAATTATCAGCTGGGTGTCTGGATAGAGCATCTGCGTTGGAGTTGAGGCAACCAGGCTTATATTTAAATGTATAGTTATAACCGCGCAACTTTACTCTCCATCTATTCAAGCGACTCATTGGATCTTTTATAGACTCAATATAAGTCAGTGGTTCGTGATCTCCTATTATAGTAAAGTGTTGGGCGTACAGGTAATGTCGGAAGTATTGCACTGAGTAAACTACTGCTAGACATTCCTTTTCGGTAGTGGAGTAATTCTTTTCAGCTTTGTTAAGCGTACGGGACATGTATGCGATCGGATGTTCTTCGTTTTCATCGTTGATTTGGCTCAATACAGCCCCTATAGCATAGTTTGATGCATCGGTCGTTAGTATAAATGGTCGGGTCATATCTGCAGGAGCTAGTACTGGAGCGGTGCTTAGGGCAACTTTTAGGCACTCGAGGCTAGCCTGTTGATCCGGTCCCCAAGAAAATTCTCTCCCTTTACCTAGTAAGTCGTTCATGGGTTTGGCTTTTTCGGAAAATTGCGTTATAAATTTTCTATAAAATGACGCCAGTCCCAGAAACGATCTCACATCAGTCAGATTTTCAGGTACTGGGAATTCTTTCACTGCTCTTACCAATTCAGGATTGGGTTTGATCCCGTCTTGGTCTATTTTGAATCCTAGAAAAATCACTTCCGGGGTCAAAATATTGCATTTGTTGATTTGTAGCTTTAAACCGGCTTTTTCTAAGCGAGAGAAAACTTCTGTCATTTTCTGGTGGTGTTCTTCTCTGGTATTGGCAAAAATAATAATGTCATCTAGGTATGCGAAAACCTCGATGCCCTGTAGGCCTAAAAGAACAGTATCCATGAGACGTTGGAATGTTGGAGGAGCTCCACATAGACCGAAGGGCATTGATATCCACTCGTAATGGCCATATGGGGTAGTGAACGCCGTTTTGTATCTGTCCTTCTCGTCGACCGGTAGTTGGTGAAATCCACTCACCAGATCGCAAACTGAGAAAAACTTAGCTTTTCCCATAGTTTCTAATATCTCATGAATATTAGGTAGTGGATATCGGTCTTTTACTGTTTTAGCATTCAATTTCCGATAGTCGATTACTAGACGATGTTTCAGAGTGCCATCCTGGCTTTTCTTCGGTACTATCCACAGGCTACTATTCCAAGGGCTTTTGGAAGGCCGAATTCTGTTATCATCTATTAGTTTTTTGATTTGGTCTCGCACTTCCGAGTGCAGTCCCAGTGATATTCGGTACTGTCGAGTGAATTCTGGAGAATCATCGACGGTGGGAATTCGGTGAGAAACGCTTTCCGTTCGAGGAGGAGCGTCTCCCGGGAGCATAAAGAGATGAGGGAACCTAGTAGCCATTTCCTTTATTAGTTGCGAGTCTAACTTGGAATGATAGTCTCTCCGCAGTTTGCGTCTTATGATCTTGATTCGTTGTTTCAAATTCATGGGTGGTTGGGGATCTAATTCTGGCTCCGATTCCAGAAAAGAATCTGATCCGTCATCTAAGTCGAAAGGTTCCAAGTTTTGTGCTGGGATCTCGATGTCTACGTATTCCTCGTTGGTATTAATGGCTAACGCGTAACAAGTTCTATCTTTCACGGTCACTGCGGCTTCTCCTAAATAAACCCCTGGGATTGTTTCAACTCGAGGCAAATAAAATTCTCCATCGGACAGATTTGACAAAGCAGGAATAGCCACTGGCGTTTTGGTTCGGGGATGTAACCGATATCGCACAAGGTCGCGATTTTTAACCTTCTTAGGGGAGGGTAGATTATGGGGACTTTTGGGATCGCTGCCTAATTCATGATTGATATTCCGTACGTTGGAAAAAGGTATTATGTCTTCGAACGGGGATTCTTCGCCAGAGAGTTCGGAATCAGGGCATCCGGAGTCATAATCGGAGTCGACAGACGTCTCGGTATCTGAGCTGGTACTTTGGAACTCCAAAAAGGGGATAGAAGTTTTTGGGGTTTTGTTCAATCGCATGACATTATGGTCGAACAATAGGCGCGCTTTCTCTTTCTTGAAGTATTTCGACCCTAAGATCGCTTCTTCCTTGATCATACAGATTGACGGTAAAACATGAAACTTGTGTCGGCGCCCAAATAGGCTTAAATACACGTAACCTAGACTATAAACGGGCTCGGGTGATATCCCTGTAATTCTGAGTTTTTTGGTAATATTAACTTTTATGTCCGGTCTCAATGCGCTTTGTTTGATTCCGTTTATGTCTGAACCAGAGTCAAGAAAAAAGATTCCTTTCCCGCCTTTAAGTTTATTATTATTTAACTCGATTCGGGGGCCTCGACCTGTTCCGCTGGCGTATCTAATTCGGACGCATTTAGGTAGCGTATCTGAGCGCGATTTTCGTTGGGGTTGCTCGCCCTTTGTTGGAGCTGGGACCCTGGGAAGTAGGTGCGTATGTCGGCGGTGGCTGGTTGATTTGGGTTGCTGCTGGGGCTACATAGGCATAAGCTGTCTGTTGAGTCTGTTGTGGTACTGTCATAGTGACAAATTGTTGGGGTAGTTGTTGTGCGACTTGTTGTGGCACGAACTGTTGTACATATTGAGGCGCGAATTGTTGGGGCACTGGATGAGGGTATTGGAAAGCAGGTTGTTGAAAGAAGACTTGTTGAGGCGGTTGGGCTTGTTGTGCCAGTTGTGCTTGTTGTGTCCTAGGTCCCACTCCAGGGGAGGTTGGGCGCGATTGATTCGCATGAGGACTGTTGGGACGCCTCAAGATAGACGAGGGAGGTTGAGCTTGCTGGTTGTAACTCAAAGATGGATGTGCCAATATTTTTCCTTCTGGTGATATAGTGACAGCCTTTTTCATTTTGGTATCTCTGTCGTTGTAAATGTATTGGAAATTATTTCGATTGAACATATTAGGGTCGTTAATGTCAATGGTTACTGCAGGCCGTCCATATTCATCGTACGGTAAATCGTCTATCGAATTAATGGTCACTGGCGTGCCAGGCCTCAAGGAAGCCCCTTTGTTGCCTTGCTGGGCTTGTTCCGATTTATATTGGGCGAGCATAAATAGCACGTCTGCTTGATTCGTAGTTGGAAGATGATCTAACTTCTCAAGCTCTATCGCTTTCGTTAGTGACCCTTCGAAGGTAATGCATGTGGCCAATTGCGACCTCCAGCTTCAAGGAAGTCCGGATATGAAAACTTCCTTACCGAGCTGTTCGAGAAAAGTTCGCAGGGCTGCTTCATTTTCGGCGTTATTCGAAGCTGCTATGGCTCCTCTAATGAGCATACTTAAACGGTTGTGGAAGTCTCTCACATTCTCGTTTTTCAACATACAGTTGCTGGTTAATTCTTTTACGTAGAAATGACACGATTTAGAGGGGGCGAAGTGAGCTTGAAGGTGTGTTATCAAGTCGTTTAGAGAGCGAAACTCTCTTCCTTTAATTCTTTCGCGAGCTTTTCCACGTAGTTTAGTCAGGATCCCTCGAAGGAAATGATTTTCATCGGCGGCGGCAATGGTTCCGCGATAGTTCTCTATATCTTGGACAAAATCCTCAAGAGGGGTAGAACCGTTGTAGAGAGGGATGTTAAGTAACGCATTTTGGATAGCATTTGATTGCAGAAAGGAATATACGGATCGGTTCAAATTGGATATTTCCTCGCGATGTTGTAATTCGCGTTCCTTGTAGTATAGTGATAATGCCGCCGTGCGTTGTTTTTCGTCCGTGATTAACCTCATCTCGGCGAGGGTTTGATTCTGAGCCATTTTAATAATTCTTACGTAGTCTATATGAGGAGATAAGCAAGTACGAATCGAACGTTCCCCACAAGGGATGCCAATTTGTCGTGTCCGGCCTTGAAGAGGACGGATTATCTTGAAGTTAGAGAAAAGGGGTGACGTTCTCGGCCCTGGCCTATTTCGTATTTGCTTACCTGGGATCTAGATATTACTGTTGGGCGCTGTTATGCATGAGCGCGCGGTTGGGCGCTGTTGTGCGCGAGCACGCTGTTAGACGCTGTTGTGCGCGAATGTTTGACTCACGAGTAATTACAGTTGGAATAAATATTAGAAAACAGAATAGAGAATTTAGACTTTACTGAATGAAAGAACTTGTAATACGTGTAGGTTGAATTGGGATAAAATGATTATGATTCTTATTTATTCCTGGGTGCGATTGACAAGATTTGATTAAATAATTATTGAATTTATTAACTTTCCAACACCGTATAATATAAAATACAATATATAAATTTATATATACTATCCTGCGGCGAACGCTATTTTATCGGGCGGTCCGGATAATATAATTTATATCGAACTACGAGTAACGTTATAGCCTATCCTGCTTATAGTTATACGCAACTTACAGTAGGAGCTTGTTGATTTTGTTTTGTCGTCTTACTTATAGGCACACACTGCCACTGCGTTCGTTCGCACTATAACACTTAATTTACACTTAACAATCTCTACACTTAAAGTCACTTATGATGCTAAGACGGAGGGTTCTGTGGTCATCCACTTGACGCCGGTTCCAACAGCGGGCAACCAGAGCTTCTGCTTCCCCCGGATAGGAGACGGCCGTACAGAGAGTTAGTGCCACGAGGCCTGCTTGGGGCCTGTATTTAATGGCTCGGCTTCCATTCGGGGGAGGAAGTCGCCCGATCGGCCTGACCAATCGTTGAAGGTGTCGAATCGTTTGACGTCAAGGTGGTGACCGCGAGGACAACCGTCTGCACATTCCAAACATCGACACCGTCAAGGTGACGAAAAGCTGACTCATCGATTTGGGACGCGTGGCTTCACTACATCCACTCAACTTATATAAATATATCTTCTAGTACTTTCTAGTAATAGTTCAGCGTGGTACCCCACACTTGACAGAGAATCACCCATATATAAATTGATTTTCTAAATTGAAAGCTGAAGTTTTTCTTACGTTTATATAACCCTTAAAAATGAACTTGTTCTTTTGTATTCGAGTAATTGAGCGCGAGCCACCAAACTCGAGCCCGAGCGGCTGGAGACGGCGCGGCGAGGCCCGGCACGGTTCATTTTCTCACGTTCGCTACTCAATTTTGAATGGTCATATCAACGTAAAAAAAACGCCAGTTTTCGATCTAGACTAATAAAAACAATTAAAAAGCAAAGCTTTTCAAGATATGGCATGTTTTATGTTTTTTTATCAGAAAAATGTGATTTAGCTCAATATTCTTTCTTGAGTTCTAGGGCATCAATCACATACCCAGAATTTTTTCAGATTTTTCCAAGCTCTTGAACCCTGTTTGATAAATAGGCAAATTTGCTGATCTTGTTGTTTTTGCATTTTCAGAGGCATTTTCAACCTCAATTTACACCCTGAAAATGACCTCTGAGGCAAAAGATGAATGGGACACTTTTGTCTGCAAATTACCTGAATTTTATGAAAAATTTATCTCCAAGGTCACTGGAGCACATGAAGTACTCCACATTACCAATTGGAGCCTCTATTTTTGAACCCTGGGAGTTCGCTCGTCAAGAGCCCCACCCCGTGGGTACTAGAAGTTGTCCCAGCTCATACCACATACAGCCTATATAGTGAAAAAATGGGCCTGGGCTCTGGAAGCTCCCAAACAATTAGTATATTAACTTAAATAGTGATAAAAATAGGTTAAATGACTATTCAAGGGGAGCCTTGTACCACCAACACTTCCAAGTTTTGCAAACACTTGTCTGTGGTATTATTACAATTGTTAACAGTAAAAACTCACATTCTATCATGCAAATACATATCCTGAGTTATCAATATGATATTCATATAGATCAAGCATTACTAATACTTGACGCCACCTAACATTTAGTAGTTACAAGTATTGATGGACAATAAATTGTCTCTATTGGGCTAAAATTTACAAGAAACTATGAATAAAGTATATGTGTCCTGAATTGGGAAGAATACGCTATTTTTTTTATCGTAGAAATCGAAAGAACGTGCAAAATTAATTAGGTCGTATTTTTTTGTTTTTCGATCCAATCAAAATTCGAGCTAATATGAGGAGATGAAATTCATGTCGTTAGTAACGATATGACGTCATTTGCATTTGAAGTATATCTATATCTATCGAAAACGCCGAATCTTTCAACGGTCATATCTTTTAGAAAAATAACATTAAACAAAAATAAAAAAATACGACCTAATTATTTTCTGATTCTCCATGCATTTTACATGAAAAAACTAGGTGTTGTGAAAAATTCGTCAACCCTATTGCATTTACTCGATGAGAAAGCCTGATCCAAAAAGTAAATTATAAGCTGTGCATTACGCGTACACCTTATAACACACTAGGCAGTGCATAGATATAATATGATTTCTTTAATATCAACAAGAAAATGTTCAAGTTCACTAAACATGGGTAATATTCATGAATATTAGACTCATGAAATCCACTCATATTGTATAAACTGCATAGCTAAGGTCAAAGCAGCTATTGCCGGGTGGGTCTGAACTGCAACTTCAAGTTATTCATTTTAACTTCATAACATTCATTTTTGGAAGACCCAAAATGGCGGCCGACCGAAAAAATTGTAGCTTTCAACTTGGAAGTGTTTTTCCCAAAAACTATGGGTCAAATCAAAAAATTCTTAGGAACGAAAAAGTCTTAGAATCACCTGAAGAACACTCTTGAATTTTCTCAGAATTTTTTGATAAAATTTTTCAAAATTTCGATTTTTCAAATTCTCAAAAAACGCGAATTGCTTAAAAACTTCTGAATGCTTAAAAATTTAAGAATGTTCTTTGAGTAATTTTAAGACATTTTTGTGCTTATAATTTTTTTGATTTGATCTATAATTTTTGAGAAAAAACATAATGAAATTATTTTTTAGAAATTTTTCTGTGCGTTTCTTAGCCGGCAAATCGAAAAATTTATAGGAACAAAAAAGTCTTAAAATTACTCGAAGAACATCCTTAATTTTTTTCAGAAGTTTTGAAGCAATTCGCGTTTTTTTGAGAATTCGAAGAATCGAAATTTTGAAAAATTTCATCAAAAAATTCTGAAAAAATTCAAGAGTGTTCTTCAGGTGTTTTTAAGACTTTTTTGTTCTCAAGAATTTTTTGATTTGACCCATAGTTTTTGAGAAAAACACTTCCAAGTTGAAAGCTACAATTTTTTCGGTCGGCCGCCATTTTGGGTCTTCCAACAATAAATTTGAACAATTACAACTATGCCAACTTTTAGTTTAAGGTCCATGGACGCTCGAAATTAACTTCCCGGCGTTCGTTGCGACCGGTTTCCATGTTTTACGGTTGACGCAAAAAAAATTTTGACTCGAAATTTTGTGTTTTTTTGCAATCAATTGTTTATAACAATGAGGGCGTTTATTCAATCGAGATGAAAGTAACGGAATCGGAATGCTGACAAAATTTTGCACAAGAAAATATTCTTCCCAAATTTTTTGAAACATTATAACCATATGAAATCTATCGCTCAAAAAAACGGCCATCGAGCGGCCGTTTGGGCGCTAATGGGTTAACCATAATATCACACTTGTCGTAAGATCCAGAAAGCTGAGGTACACGTAGACAACTTTTGCAAAATGGATTACGTTTCTGACATCAATACTCATATCCGGAACCTCAATCACCAAGATCTGATCAATTCTGACCACCTAAGCCTGTAGGCTTATCGAATACAATAATGAAGATTTAAGAAAATAGCTATTTCACTGGTTTGGTCACCCCGCTCATGGGGTCAGACTTGATTGGATCTTTGCGACTGAGGTTCTGGATGAGTATTGATGTCACAAACACAATCCACTTTACAAAAAATGTATAAGTCAACCTCAGCTCTTTAGATCTTACGGCAAGTAGTATCACATATGTCAAAATCATACTATTGAGAAAAACTTATTTTAAAGTTTAATCTTATGAACAAATCACTGTCACTTATGATATCAAATAACTTCACAACTGGAATTGCTCCTTAGTATGCCCCCGCTTGATAGGAGTGATCAGACACTCCATGCTTGAGTCTTCTTCTCAGCGTGCGAGCTTGGAGAGTTGATGCCTCCACTCGACTATCCATTACACGAATCTTAGCTTCATTCTTCTTGGCAGAATAGAAACTAGCACTCGTACCAGGAACAGTACCTAATGCATTCATCACATCTAGAATAACATTAGCACCATCATTGAAACTTGCCACTGGGGAACTTCTATTTTTTTCTTCTGTGCTGACATACCTTTCAAAACAGAAAAATTCAATCATGAATAAATTTTTGTCTTGAATATTTATTCAAATAATTATGAATTCAAACAGAAACTTACTACTCATGACTCAGCAACATAAACTATTCTCTTTCATGTTTCTATTTTCATTTTGAGAAAATTAGAGGTTAACCCTAAACTAGCCGGTAGTTGATAATCAAAATAAACTTGAGAGCAAGGGCTATTCCACACTCATGGTTCAGTTTCACACATGGATTTTGAAGGTCTGTTCACATGGAGTATTGTCATTCTTACACTAAAAATGGCGGCACATATCGTTTTCACCGAAAATAGTCAAGACCTTGCTGCGGGAAACACAAAACATTGGCATTCGAGTCATTTATAGCGAATTATATTAAATAAATGTTCTAGGCTAATGCTTTGTGATAATTTGAATCATGATTGGCAAGAGGTAGAAAAATTTTTTTAGAGTTGAATATCGATTTTTTTTGATAATTATGCATTATAAAATTGATATAAAATATTTTTCTGCTGAGAAAAAAATTAAATCAGCGTTGTTATTGAAAATCATCATTTTTGGCGGTTTTTGCCTCAAAACATGACTTGAGTTAATCTCGCATAACTTTTTGAGGACGCCGAATTTTTGAAAACGGGTTTCGGCATTCGAAAGAGGAGATCCAAATACATGAAAAAACATGAAAAAAAATTGATTTTATTCAATTTTAAGGTTTATGTAACCCCTCAATTCGCAACGAAATTCCGCGAACAGCGCACCGACAAGGCGGGACACGCGCGGCGTCGAATAGAGAGAGAGGTTAGATTAGATTAGATTAGATACGTTTATTAATGTACATTATGTTGTACAATAAAAATAATAGTGTAATAAAGTATACATATGGTAAAAAACAAATAAAGCAAATATATAATACATAGTTTTACTAAAAATAGGTGAAATGGAGAGGTAAGTGTGTTAAAGTGAACGAGTGCAGTGAGGGTGCGTGAAGAACAGTAAATAAATGAGGTAGATGGAATGACTTGAGTACTAAGAAAAATACCTTCGCGGTCAAAAATAAATTTAAAGATGTGGTGCTTAAACATGGCGAATGAGTCGATGTTGCGAATATGAGTGGGGAGATTGTTCCAGATGTAGGTCGAACTGATGAAGAATGAGTTCCTGGTCGACTCCAGTCTGAACGGGGGAACGACAAGGGATCTTTGACACTCACCCCTTACAGGCCTCTGGCTAGTATTTAGCTGATAGCGATTCGCAAGGTAAGTTGGCTCACCACTGGCCAGGATTTTGTAGAGAGTACAAGCCGAGAAGTACTCCCTACGACCAGAGCCAGTGAGCCAGCCAAGCTGACGCCTGTAAGGAGTGATGTGCTCGCGCCTCTTTACACCATAGATGTATCTGATCCCCGTGTTGAGGATACGCTGAAAAAGGAGATCCTGTTCATCGGAAAGGTCAGAGAGCACTAGAGAGCAGTAGTCTACCACGGGAAACAAAAGCGCCTGAATAAGGTGCTTTCTGAGCGCAAGGGTGGTGCTGCGCCTGAAATGGTGGAGGCGGTACATAAGCGAGTTGGCTTTTTTGCAGATGGAAAGAACATGCAGCCTCCAATCCAGTTTGGCGTCTAGCACGACACCAAGGCTGCGTACAGAAGATTCAATTGGGACCGGGGTGCCATTTATCACTATGGAGTGGTTTTGTGCCGATTTGGAGAATTGATTGATGTAATAGCCAGTGCCAAATACAATTGCTTTGGTTTTTTCAACATTAAGTTTGAGATGATTAAGAGCGGCCCACTCAGCGAGTCGAGAACCGACTCTGCTTAGAGCAGCAAGCGCCGCGTCAAGGTCAGACAGGTTGCACTGGAGATACACCTTGTGACCTGGTGCCCGTTCGCACCAGGTTCACGTTAAGGATTGGCTCGACCGCGGGCACTCCGTATTTATACCGGGCGCCAGGAGTGCCGCGGCTAGCTCTACTCGCGGGAGCACGGGGGACTCTCTCGGGGGGGACGGCCGCGCGCGTAGACTCGAACGGAGTCTATCCGCGCGCTCGCTTTGCCGTGACGTCGGGGGGGACGCGAGGGGAGAGGCCCGGGCCAGGGCCGGAGCCCGTCGTTCTTGGAGTGTGTTGGCGCGGTCGCCAACACACACGTTCACTGGGGAGACATCAACGTCCCGGCGGCCGCAATTGAAGCAAAAGCTCCAGCCGCCGGGGTTTGGGCACCCGCGCCTCTCGTGCATCGGTCTCCAGCACGAGAAACACGAGTAATCGGGCGGATCTAGCGCTGGGTCCACCGACAGACGCTCAATTCCCCCGAATGCGGTGCCCCGCACCCGGAACCGCTTCAGTCCCCGGTTGCGCCGCCTCGGACCCTCCCTCTGCTGGGTCGTCGTTCCTCCCGCGCCCGGTCTATCCGCGACTGGGCCCCCGTCGCGACGTCGGTGGCAGCCGCCGTACCGGCCTGCCTCACCCGCTCCAGGGGTCGCCAGCTCCGGGTGGCCGGTGAGGACCCGCCCTCCTCCTCGCTTCCGGCGGAGCGGTCCCTCCGCCGTTCCAGCTCGTCCCGCAGATCCGCCTGCCGGGACGAACACGGCCCTCCGGACGTCAACGACGCCACTGCCGCCCGTTGCACCTCGTCCCGAGGCAGCAGCCTCAGCGGCTCTACCCGGGGTTGCGAGGGCCCAAGGTGCAGTGGCTCGTAGTCATCCGGGTGGCACTGGAACACCCGCTTCTCGCGGTTCTTCCGGCGCCGTCGGTTCTTGCCGGTGCCCGGCTCTGGCCTTTTTTCCTCCTCCAGCACCTCGTACTGGGGCCGGTGCTCCCGGGGCCCGACGACGCCGGTCTTACCCCCATGTTCCCGCCGCAGATCCTCCTCTCGCATCTCTGCGAATGTGCGGCGGGGCCTCCGTTCCTCCGCCTCGTCCCACTCTAAGGGCGTGGAACTCCGAGGCGGAGAAATGGGCACGAACCGGGCTCGGGGCCCGAGCCGTCCCGTCGTTCTTACGGCCGGTCGACCGCGCGGGGCTCCGGTGCGGAACCGGAATCCCTTCCTTGGGGGTGGGGTACTCGGCGTGACCGCTGCCACCTTTGGTCGCGCCCCCTGAGCAGTCCATCTGCTCAGGCTCCCCCCTCCCAACCCCCTCTGAGCCGGGCTTTGGCCGGGGAGACGACGGGTCCCGCCGGAGTTTTGCTCCCCGGCTAGGGCCGTGTCTCCATCGGTGGCCATTGCCCTCTCGCTCTCCGGTGTCGGTGGGGCGAGGAGAGGTTGGACCTCGACGGGCTCTGGGAGCTCGCCTTGGCCCTCCACTCCGTCTGCGTCCCCCGTAGCACCGCCACCGTCGCTCAAGGCCACCACAAGCGCAGTCACCGCCATGGTGCGCCATTTGGGGTCGCTCATGCACACCATGGGACCCCAACGTTCCTTGATGTGGCTTGGCGCCTCGAGGAACGCGTCGATCTCGTCGACGACGTTCTCCTCGAAGGCCAGCCTGACCTTCTCCTCCAGCACCCGCTCAAATTGCGGGTGCTGGAAGATCCTGTCGATCTCCTCCATTGAGAGGCCCAGCTCGGCCATCTCTACGCGCATGAGGCGCTCTACCTCTTCGGCCTTTTTGGCCGACCAGCCCTTCATGAAGGCCGCGCGGGCGGCCGCCCGCTCGCGGTCAACCTCATCCGCCCAGTTGTCTACCAACTGGGCAGGGGCTTGAGGAGGGACCTCCTCGTCCACTTGCATGGGGCTATGCGCCCCGTCGTTCTTTTCTCCGTGGTAGCTCATACTCTCCTCTGCAACACACAAAAAGAAGGACGCGTTTAAATAAAACCAAAAAAAACAATTGGCGGTATTAAACGGTTTTAGACGTTCGAGGAGGAATCCATCGCGTTAGCTCGCTGACCGGTGCTTTCGCGTTCCGTTTGCTCCGGCCCATATCCAGGATGTACGTAAGTGGCGAAAGTTTCTTCGCTATCCGATAGGGCCCCGTTCGCTTAGGAGCCAACTTGCGATTTACCCCCTTATCCGCGCTGGAGAGTGCGTGTTCTAACCGCCATACCATGTCTCCTACATTGAATTCCGCGTGTTTCCTCCCTTTATTGTATTGTTTACCCTGCTGTTCTTGGGCCTTGAATGCGTTCTTAATCACGTAATCGCGTAATGCCTCCAGTCGCCGTGTTCGTTCCTCCGGACTCTCGTTTGAAATCTCGGCGACTGGCAAGCATTCTTCCACTTCTCGTCTCACGCTGTTAATCGGAGCAGGATGTCGTCCGAAATTTAAAAACGCCGGTGACACTCGCGTCGAATCATTCCTCGCCGTGTTGTAAGCTTGCCGAAGCTCGCACAGGTACTTATCCCATCCCCGATGGTCCTTGCCCACGAACATAGCCAACATGGTCTTGATCGTTCTGTTGCAGCGTTCCACGGGGTTAGCCTGAGGATGGTAGGGCGCCGTCGTAACGTGCGTGATGTTATATTTAGCCAGATTCTCGTTTACTAATTTATTTTCATATTCTTTCCCGTTATCGCTTAAAAAGTACTCCGGCGCTCCCCATCTGTTCAGAACCAACTCGTTGAACGCTTGCCAAACCGCGTTCCCACCGATTTTACGAACCGGCTTTATCTCGATGTATCTCGAAAATAAGTCCATGAAAACAATTAGATACTTGTATTGGCATTTGCTCCTGGGCAATTCCATCGTATCCGCCGCTACTACGTTCCATATCCTATCGACGCATCGTTTGCCCATCAGGCCTTGAGGCGGCTGCTGTGACGTTTTGTACTGTTGGCAAATTTGACAAGCTTTTACATACTCGTACACGTCATGGTAGCTACCTGGCCAATAATACTCGCGCGCGATTCTATCGTACGTTTTCTCGATGCCGAGGTGGCCTGACGGCGGTTCATCATGCGCATCTCGCATCACACGTTCTCTCCACTCTTCTGGCACTACCAACTTCCAGTTTTCTTCCTTATTTGTTACCGGGTCCAATAAATTATCCCTACGGTACACGTACAAGAGATCGTTCTCGACTTTCCAATTCCCGAATTTCCGTGGGAAGGTTTTCACCTTTTCCCGTCGTTCATTGTACCACTTGTCGTTCACTACACTCAACGAAGCCACTCCTGTTTCGTCTCCAAAAGCACGTGACAGGGCATCGGGCACTTTATTGAGTTCGCCCTTCCTGTGGGTTATCGTAAAATCCCATTGTTGTAATTCAATTACCCATCTAGCCAACCGACTTGTTGGATTTTTCAAGTTCCTTAGCCACTGGAGCGCTGAGTGGTCCGTTATGACGTGAAATTCCGTTCCTTCGATGTATGGTCTCAGCTTCTGAAAGGCCCATATGATTGCCAGACATTCCTTCTCCGTGGTCATGTAGTTTCGTTCCGCGGGCGTGAGCACATGGCTGATGAACACGATCGGGTGTTCGCCATCCTCATGCTCTTGTGATAACACCGCGCCCAACGCGTAATTACTCGCGTCGCATTGAATTGTAAAGGGCTTTGAAAAATCCGGCCTGGCTAAAACCGGTGCTTCAGTGAGAGCTTTCTTCAAGCTCGTAAACGACTCGTTCTGTTCCTCTCCCCAATCGAAATTTGCCTCCGTTTTCAATAGTTTGAGCAAGGGTACTTTCAACTTCCCGTCGTTCTTGATAAATCGCGCGTACCAACCAATCATGCCTAGAAATCTTCTTAATTGCTTCACGTTCTTGGGTGCCGGGTACTCGAGAACTGGTGCGACTTTCGCCGGATCTGGCCGTAGGCCGTCCGCGTCAAGCAAATATCCTAAGTATTTGACTTGCTTACAGCAGAACTCGCATTTCCCTCGGTTCACCGTCAGATTTGCTTCCCGCAACTTTTTCAACACCCTCTCAAGCCAGAATAAGTGCTCCTCAAACGTTTCTGTTGCGATGATCAAGTCATCCAAATAACCAAACACGTGTGGTTCAAATTCCGGCCCGAAAAGGGCGTCGATCAATTGCTGGAAGGTCATCGGTGCGTTCGTAAGTCCGAAGGGCATTCTTTAGCTAGCCCGGCTAGCTCAGTCGGTAGAGCATAAGACTCTTAATCTCAGGGTCGTGGGTTCGGGCCCCACGTTGGGCGCCAATCTGTGACCTGGTGCCCGTTCGCACCAGGTTCACGTTAAGGATTGGCTCGACCGCGGGCACTCCGTATTTATACCGGGCGCCAGGAGTGCCGCGGCTAGCTCTACTCGCGGGAGCACGGGGGACTCTCTCGGGGGGGACGGCCGCGCGCGTAGACTCGAACGGAGTCTATCCGCGCGCTCGCTTTGCCGTGACGTCGGGGGGGACGCGAGGGGAGAGGCCCGGGCCAGGGCCGGAGCCCGTCGTTCTTGGAGTGTGTTGGCGCGGTCGCCAACACACACGTTCACTGGGGAGGGGTGTCGGCGCGCTCGCCGACACGTACGTTCACTGGGGGGGGACACCGGGGCCGCGACGCGCACACTGCCAAACCTGTCCGATGCTCGTTCTCTCTCGGCTCGGCTCTGCTGCTCTCGGCTCTGCTGCTCTCGGCTCTGCGGCGACGTCGCTGGCCTCCGGTGTCCTGGGTAGGTACTCACGCACACGCACACGGTCACGCACACTCTCTCGGCTCGGTCACTCGGGGTCTCGCGCGCGTCGCGTGTTGCTGCTTGCGGGCACCGGACGAGAATGGCCGTCCGCCTCGTGTCTCGCTCGCGGCCTCGCGCGCCGCCGGAACTCTCGCGCGCCGCGGCTCGCGTACTCGCTGGAGAGTGCTGCCCTCCCGAGCCGGCGGCTGCCGTACCGGCCGGATCGGAGAGGAGCAGCCTCTCCGTCTACAGTGACGGGTTTCCCCGTCACAACCTGAAGATCATCAGCATAGACAATATACTTGATGTTAGCAGGGAAGTGTCTAGCCACATCACTTATATAAAGAGCAAACAGCAGGGGGCCAAGAACTGTGCCTTGGGGGACGCCACAATTGACGTCGCGGAAGTTAGAGCGGTCACCGTTCCGGCCCCTCACTGCCTGCCTCCTAGCGCCAAGGTAGGACCCGAGCCACCTTAGCGCGCCCGATAAAAACCCATATCAGAGAGTTTGCGTAAGAGCGTGACGTGGCAGACCGTATCGAAGGCCTTGCTGAAATCAAACAGGAGCATCGCAGTCACCATCCTTCTGTCCCTGCCGCAGCGAATGTCATCAGTGAGTTTGAGTAGGGCTGTCTGTGTACTATGCCCGGCTCGGAAGCCAGATTGGAACTCATCAAGGAGATTATTTGCTTCAACGTAAGCAGTGATTTGATCTGAGGCAATTCTTTCAAGTGTTTTTGACAGAAAACTAAGCAGAGAGCTAGGGCGGAAGTCACCCAGGCAAGTGGGAGAGGGCACCTTGTTAACCCATTAGCGCCTGAACGGACACTTTTCGATGCCAAAGTTCAGAGACTCACTGTAAGATGCATTTGATCGGAAAAAAATCTGGAACCACAGTTTCCTATGGTTTAAAAGGTGTTCTTTCGAATGGTGGTGGTTAGAAAATCCAAAAATGAGTTTTTGTACAAAAAAATAGCAGTATAAAAAAAAAATTCCGAAATTTTGTGGTAAAATATTTTTTGTGAGGAATTTTTTTCTGCCTTTGCATTTTTTCACATACTAAAAACTAATGAACATCGCGTCCATGGGTCCTTAGCTAAATGTTAGTATCCTTACATAATCAAAAGAAATTTTTCATAAAGCCAAAATGGCGACCGGAAGAAAAAATCGTAGTTTCAAACTTCAGCAATTTTTTTCTCGAAAACTATGGACTTAATCCAAAAATTATTTAGTACAAAAAAGTCTTAGAATTAGTCAAAGAATACCCTCGAATTTTTTGAGAACCGTGAAAGAAAATTTTTGATTTTTCATCAAATGTGAAAACTGAAATTTTCAAAAAATCGTTTGAAAAATCTGAAAAAATTTAAAAGTTTTCTTTGATTAATACTAAGACTTTTTTGTCTTCAGAAAAATTTTTGTCAAGCTCATAGTTATCAAGGAAAAGGTTTCTGAAGTCTTTTTGAGGTCAAACTTCAGCAAAAATTGCTGAAGTTTGAAACTACGATTTTTTCTTCCGGTCGCCATTTTGGCTTTATGAAAAATTTTTTTTGATTATGTAAGGATACTAACATTTAGCTAAGGACCCATGGACGCGATATTCATTAGTTTTTAGTATGTGAAAAAATGCAAAGGCAGAAAAAAATTCCTCACAAAAAATATTTTACCACAAAATTTCGGAATTTTTTTTTTATACTGCTATTTTTTTGTACAAAAACTCATTTTTGGATTTTCTAACCACCACCATTCGAAAGAACACCTTTTAAACCATAGGAAACTGTGGTTCCAGATTTTTTTCCGATCAAATGCATCTTACAGTGAGTCTCTGAACTTTGGCATCGAAAAGTGTCCGTTCAGGCGCTAATGGGTTAAGAGCAAGCACAAGACATTGTTTCCAGCTACAGGGAAAAATAGACTGGGATAGCGAGAGATTGAAAATTTTAACAAGATGCGGCCCAAGGGAGGGGAGAGCCGCATGAACAAACCTCTGGGGAATCTCATCAACGCCCACCGCCTGCGACCTCTGTCTGACTATGGCCCTCTCAAGTGACTGAAGCGTGATTTCAGAAAAGTTGAAACCGGTCGAGTGCTCAGGGAGCGCAGACAGGTAGTGAGCAAGCGAGGGTGCCTGAGCGTCATAAGAGGTCAAGGCAAAGTGAGCATTGAGATCATCCACGGAGAAGTGCGACATGTTGCTCTCGTGATCCGGGCAGATTCCCAAATGCCTGAGTTCCTTCCAGACATCCTTGGGGTCGGATAGGCCTCCGATCCGGTCATAGTAGTAGTCGAGTCGCGCAGATTCTACAAGTCGATGGGTCTCGTCACGTACCCGTCTGTAGTGGAGCAAGTCTAAGTAGCATTTTGTACGTTTGTAGCGTCTGTAGAGTCGATTGCGTTCCTTAATGAGCTGAGAGTGATCGTTGGTGAACCAAGGATGCCTGCGTTTCTTTCTATGTTTGACTGTTTTTAAGGGCGCAAAAAAGTCAAGTGCAGAATTTATGTGAGTATAGAGGCAGTCAAATCCGTTTGAGAGTGAGCAGTCGGAGTCATCGAGGGCTGACCAATCACAGCCAGCCAGGTAATCGTTAAGGGCAATCGGATCGATTGATTTAAAATCACGATACGAGTAGTCAGACTGAATAACCTTAGGAATAGAAATATCAAGGGTGGCGCTGATCCAGTCATGCCCTGCGATGAAGGGGGTGTCAGATTTGTGGAAGTCAAGTACTGTATCAAGTTCGTCGATGATGCAGAGATCAAGCCAGGTGTCGGAGTCCGGGGTATGATGAGTGGCACCGTAGGGAATTAGTGCAAGGGAGTTCTCGTCCAAGAACCCACGTATGATATTTGCATCAGTGCTAGACGATAGCTGATCTGCGTTAAAGTCGCCAAGTATGACCTTGGAGCTGTAGTCGTGCATATACATCGCGAGGTCCTGGAAGAGGCTAGTTCCCTGCACAAGTGGAGCATGGGGTGGACGGTATACCACACCAGTAAATATCGGATTGCCTCCCCTGGGAGTGATCTCACAGAGGATGTATTCAGGGAATGTTTCAAGTGGGGTCCAGATTTCTGTCGAGGTGCAGAGTATAGTGGCAGAGAGCGAATTATGGATGAACAATGCGACACCTCCTCCAGTAGTTCTGCGATCCCGCCTGAACAGGGTAAAATCATCAAGAGCAATGATGTGATCCTCAATGTGGGGGGCCAGTTTGGTTTCAGTCACAGCTATTACCTGGAAATGAGAGCGAGAGGCTACGAAGTGCCTGATCGCTCCAATGTGAGCACTAATAGAGTTCGCATTGAAGTGCCAGACACGGAGTCCCTCCCTCACGGCCGTCGTGGAGTTGAGCATGGATTGATGATGCGAGTTAGTAAATAAGCTGTTAGGAGGTGATTTCGGTGAGGTGATGGACTGAGGTGAGTGCGAGAGATCGGTGAGATGAGTGTGAGATAATGAGTTGATGGGACATGAGTAAATTATTCCGGAGAGGATAAAAAACGTTCCAGATGAGCGAGTGAAGAAATGCGAGTGGCTGTGTCCCCTTTTTTCCTTCTGGCGAAGATGGCTCCTTGATGGATGAACGAGGTGCAATCACCGCCCTGACCGTTGTGCTCCCTCAGCTTAGCACAGACGGTACGATGAAGTGAATGAGTTTCTTTAGGAAGGAACTCATTGACATTGAGTGGAAGATTTTCTATGGGAAGAGGCACTCCCGCCGCTTCAAGCAGATCACTGCTGATGCTAGAGGTCATTATCTTACCTCTCCTGATTTTGGCACGAATGATGTTGGTAACGTGGGCTGGGGAGGTAAGGGTGACCACCAGCAAAGGCCTGCGGTACGGTGGTGGCGCCGAGGTGGACTGCTGCACTGCCGAGGACGTAGAGGTAGGAGGGTCACTAGAAGCAGCCTGACGGGGACGGATGTAGCGAGCAGTTGCCACGTCTGAGGGCAGAATACCACTGTGGATGGTGGAGAGAGCGGCAAAAGCGAGTTTCCGAAGATCAGCCTCGGCCTCAACGTCGAGTCCAGTGACAACAACGTCCGCAGAGAGCTCCCTGTGCTGGCTGGTGATCTCATTCAGCTTATTACAAAGCGAGTTGTTGATACGCTCTAGATTACGGATTCTGGTGTCAGTCTCCGAAGCCAGAGTCGCAGCAAGTTCTCCAGACTCCAAGGTATCACCGCCAGAAATAATGAGAGAGCAAACACGCTCCTGTCCCTCACGGAGTTCAGCCATTTTGGACTTAATGGCGCACAAGCGCGACTCCTGGGACTCCACCCTGGTCTCCGTCGCCTCGACGCGGCTGACGAGGTCAGGGAGGGATTGGAGGTCGCACTGGATTTTGGCGATTGATGCCTCCATGGAGTCGAGCTTGTCCATTTTGTCCATCTTGGCGAGAATGCGACGAAGGATGTCATCCTGCTGGTCATTTCTACAAGACGAAAATGAGCTAGATCTTGAGCGACCGCCTGTAGAGCCAGCAAGAGACACGTTGTCGAGCGGGGTGGGAGTGGTGGACGGTGTGGGGTGTCCAGAATCCGGGGGGCAGGACTGAGCACCACCGGGGAGCCGACCAGCCAGGGATGAGCCAGCTGAAAGAGCCGGAGCACAGTGAGTGCAGCAGCGGACAGGCTTGCCACCGGATTGCACCGTGACAAATGCCATGCAGCACTTGTGCCAGCGCTTGGCACAAAAAGCACAAGGGTTGACCAGCATGTTGCTGCGCGATGGCTTGCTGCACTTAGCGCAGAGCAGCAGGTCCTCCTGTCTCACCTTACGCCTAGCGCCATTGGCAGATTGGTTCGCCTTGACATCTGATTTAGCAGTCGAATTAAGAGGTGGAGCCATATCCGGTACAGCGGACAGTCTAAGTTGACTAGCTAAATAGAAAAAGGAAAATGATGAAAGAACAACCTTCCGATGTAGAACCGGCTGCAGGCGAGAGGCGAAAAATCAGCTGCGGGCGCACTGCGATGCAGAGTTGGCCTAATGACGCTCGGTGGTCGAGCGCAGCGAGGCCGTGGTGGGAGCAGAGCGGGGCGGAGCGAAGGCGAGCGGCAAATTAATGAGTGCTCCCACTATAGGCTGTCGATAAATTATCGATTGAGCCCAGCAGCTGGTAAGGAAGGCAGGAGACCACGTGTTTCAGTGAATATAAATAATATAAACACTCACTGACACACGGCTGCTAGCAACAAATTATGCAAAAATGCAAATTTGTTGACACAAAGAGCACTAGGACTGGTCACCTACACTTCACTCACAGCAGTCAGAAAAGTCAAAAGTCAAAGTCAAAAGTGCAACAACAATAACAATCACCGCAGCAACAACAACAATCAGCACTCACACCACACAACAGCAATGTAACTGTGAAGGCGGGAAATAGGCGCGGCAAGCAGCTTCGTCGAGGCAGCGGGAAAGGCGGCGACAAACAGGGCAACGTAACCTCAAAGCGGGTAGATACGGCAAACTCCGGCTCAGGATGAAATAGCAGGTCCAGTCATTGAAGAAAGTAGCAGGAGCCGACAAGCCGAAGTCACCTGCACGAGGAGAGCACACCCTGGATGGTACACGGCCGAGGAACAATCAAAAAGCGAGGAGCGAGAGGCGACACGTCTGCACTCGTCAAGAGAGAGAGAGAGAAAGAGAGAGAGAGAGAGAGAGAGAGAGAGAGAGAGAGCACGCGTATACAGCCGATACGCACAGCGCTGGAGAGACAGAGAGAGCGCGTATAGTCGGCACGCACAGCACTCAAGAAGCAGAGTGGGAGAGCGCGTATACAGCCGATACGCGCAGCACAGGAGAGAGAGAGAGAGAGAGAGAGAGAGAGAGAGAGCTGCACGCAGGGCAGAGGAGCGGCAGCAGCGCAATTGGGCGCGGGAGAAAGGCTCTCTCTCGCGATAACTACGAAAGCGAACGGACGCGACTCGCGGGCCACGTGCGCCGAGGTCACGCGAGCCGGAAATCGGAATGCGATCCCCGCACCCGGGATCGCCGCGGCAGTGACGGTGCCAAGGAGAAGGCAGCGACACCGCCCAGGGCCGACCAGCCGCCCCGCCGACGACACGGAGGGAAGGCCCACTGCAAGTACGAGAGGCGAGCGCCGACGAAGAGCGACGGCGGAGAGTCGACGAGCGCCCGGACGAGGGATTGCGCGTACAGCATGAGTGAGTACGGCCAATTCTCTCCGCGGCTACACTACGGAGACTCTCTTCTCTCTCTCTCTCTCTCTCTCTCTCTCTCTCGCACGCATGCGAGGACGAATTCCCCCCGCGTGCGCGACGGCTCGTACCAGCCGCAAGTATGAAATCGTTCGATGTATGGTGCGAACGCATTTAGATTTATGTTTTCTCGCGAACACGCGGCTTGGCTCCCGACACTCTCGGCTACTCGTGCAGCCGGAGTGTAATTTAGGTATAGTGAAGCGCAGCCGAAACGGCTATACAATACAGGCGTGTAACGCAAACAATTAATAAACTATATCAGTTAATTACTTTGAAACCGAATAGTTTTGAATCGACCTCCCCTCCCCTCTCGCCCCGCGCATATCCCGTTCCACAGGTTGCAGCGGACAGCGGAGCGGAGCCGGGAGAAAATCGCCCCGCACCTGGATTGCCTACACCGTCTCGAGGTAGGCTTATCACCGGAACCCTCATCTCCGCGGGTCTCCTGCCAACAGGCGGAGACAGCGTATATAAGTAAAGTATATACGCGCAGGTTGCAGCAGCCGGAGACACGAGACACCCCTCCGAGGAGCCCCTTACAGGGAAACTCCTCGTGGCGAGTACCCAACCTCGCAAACTTCTATCGACCGAAAATCGCGAACGTGTATTTTCGTCGTTTTCATCGATATGATTCTTGTTCGCGATTTTGCGTCAAATTCGCTCGTGCACAAAAGGAATACTTAAACGGATTGGATGAATCGACGAATAAACTTGTGCACACTGTTGCGATTTTTCACAAAAATCATTTATCATAAATATTTTCAATTTTATCGATATACGTATCACGTCATATAACTACTCCAAATCAAATCCCGGTTTGGCGTTTTATTTGTAGACGAAAACTCCGATCAATGTTCTTTTGATCTCAATTTATCAAGATACATATGCTAATGTGTATACTGCTTTGCTTTTTCGCACTCCAAGTAACAATTACGTTATTTAAACAGAAAAGCAGACACGTATATATACACACATGTCCCGGGGCTACAATCGGGTACCCTGATTACCTGGACATCGTTCGAGTCCAGGATCGGTTTCCTCTAGCAAAAATGCCAGAATAGCACATTTGGAACACACCCATCGGGTACTCTGACTACCTGGACATCGGTCGGGTCCAAGGTCAACTTTTCCTACCAAAAATATCAGGAGAGTACCCTTGGAACATCGTAATCGGTAACCCTGATTACCTGGACATCGTTCAGATCCAGAGTCAACTTCTTCAAGTTAGAATGCGAGGAGCGCACTCTCGGGACACTGCCATCGCGGACCCTAGCCATCTGGACATCATCGGGAATTAGGGTATATCCTGATTCAAGTAAAACTTCCAGTCAACACGCCGACATCGGCATCCTAAACCACCATTTGCCCCTGTAATAGTATATTATGCTACTCGTGCGTTAAATGCGATTTTACGCACCAGTGTGACAAGCTTGCCCGAGTTGTCGGCGAAACCGGCGACGAGTGCTAGACGGTCAGACGAGTGCGTGGAATCGTGTTTCACGAGTTACGTACAATATTTTATGGTATAGTGATCGAAAGCGAATTTTACGCACTAGTACTATAATGATTTGGCAAAAGCACTAGTGCGTGAAATTGCATTTAAGGCACGAGAATCGATGCGTCAAATGAGCGTTTGTGATCACGTATACCATAAAATCAATTATAAAGAAAACATGGGATGAATTTTGATATTTCTTATTGTCCGTGGGTTTGAAAAATTCTGCAATATTTTTCGTGGAATCTACGAGACACGACCATTAGCAATAGTTTTCCCATATTTTTTCTAACTATACATTAACAATTTACTCTCAAAAATTTTCCCATGATTTCATTTCTACGCGGAAAGCAAGAGCATATAAACGTTGTTACGTTGGCGTTCTGGACTATATACCTCTTACAATGCGGGAACATAGCTGCTTTATCAGGCTACCGCGGCTAACTTCATGGTAATAAGAAAAAATGATCTGAACAAAAATCTGGTCGGGAGAAAAAAGTAGTAGATCGCTTGACACGGTACTCCAAACTCATTATTGCGAACGAGTTTTTGGGTATTTCTTTTTGTCAATCACTCAATTGGGATGCAAGATGATCATGAAATCCTGTTTCGTATCCAAAAAAGTCGTTTTGGCTAAATTGATGCCAATGTAAAAATGTGCGATCTTAAACATTACATAGTCGCGGTGTCTTCTGCTTAACGCATGGAACACTACCACATTCCGTGATTATGTGTCACGTGACATACATAACTATTCATATTATCATTAACTATCGGGGCATTCAGAAGCATCGCAACATGCATGTAGACAGATTCGAAAAAGTATCACATTGGTAGAAATACTCGCGGCAACGGAAGCGCCACAGACGATGACGCTCAAGGAGCGACGAGAACGAGCCTCTACTTCTCGAATCCTTAGGGGATGAATACCTCCCACTACCAGAAGAACGATCACACCCCCACGACAGCGTAAATAGGAGAAATTTGAGATGCTCACTCACTGACTCAAATCAACCACGAACACGAATAATTCTCCACGTACGCGACCTCGCGGTATAACTCACGTACATACATCTAAAACTTTGCAGTCACACAAGCTCTTTCGGTATTTGGGATTCAGTACATCTATCTTAGTTAACCTAAATTTACCTGTGTTGTGTTCCATTCCACCGATCATCTCACGTACCTTTTCCGAACAAAGATGTGCACAGCTGCCGCATAAAAACCGAATCCATCCCCAATAAACAATCGAACTAATAAGGCTTCTACCTATAGCTACGTAACATATGATTACATTTTGAATTTGCCGAACTTGAATTTGAATTGTTTTTATTAGTTTTTTAACATTCTTTTCCGTTATCATACCAAATAGAATGATCATGACAACATTCTTTTTTTCAATGCGATTACAGTACGATTTGATTCAATTTTCAATGAGCTTTATACAACTGACGAGATGAGCTCATTTTCGAGTAACCGACCAAGTACCATGGCGTGCCTGTACATGGCGAGGTGTTGAATCGCACGTGTATAAGGTATAGAGCAGCACTCTCTCCCAAGAGAGTCGGCGCTTTACCGTCTATACACGCGAAGGAGTTGCCACGGGCTGGAACAGTGGCCGCCACTGCTTTTATCGGTGGCGAGGCCTGGCGAGTACCTAATCGCCGAACGGCCCGGCCGGAGTTATTGAAGCGCGGTGAACGCGTCTTCCAAAAACGCAAATCGCGTTATCTCAGCTGCTATTGCTCAGAATCACTTGAGATTTTTTGAGCATACGCGGGAAACCCTAGCAATGCTGACAATTTGAATCTTACAGATAACAATTATATCTTTTTGAGAGAAAAAAATTAATCAACCATATCATCTGTTTTTCAACTCTGACGAAAAATACTGTGTGAGGAAAGTCGAACCACAAAAAATTTCTCGCAACAAAGTTGGTTATTCATGTTCAAAGAATTCGTGAACCAAATTTCAGATTAATCGGACCAAAATGCTGAATAAGTTTCTCATAAAACTTGATAAAGCTTATATAAAGCAAAATCGGACCAAAAGTACCAGAGTTATGATGGAAAAAAGGAAATTTGTCGTGTCGCTCGTTTGTCGCGGCGCTCGATTCTGTTGTATACTTTCGATATTTTTCTTAAAAAGAATACTAGTGGAAAACCGATCGTGCCACGATGGCAAAGATGGTCTGCAGTATATTTTATCAGGTCTAAGATCCTCAAGTGTTAATACTTGATAAGTTGTAAACAATTTCTTTAAAAAAATTGCGTACCTTCGAGTTTTTTGCTTAAAAAATCTAACCTATCGACTTTCCTGTTGCTGTAATGGCCATATTCGTAGATAGTAAGATTACAAACCTAATAGAATATACTGCAGACCATATAGTGGCACAATCAGTTTCCCACTAGTATTCTTTTTAAGAAAAATATCGAAAAAATACAACAGAATCGAACGCCCCGTCAAATTTTCTTTTCTCCACCATAACTCTGCCCTAGCGCTATGCTGGCCTGTAAGTGGGAGCGGTAGACGTTCTAGAGAGAGAAAGCTGACTTGGAGGCCCCTCCATCTCTCTCGCACATTCGCTGTGACGGGCTGACGCGCCAACATATACAGATATACTGGAGCCACGTTCCGTCAGAGTGGGGGCTCTGGCAGGATATTTTTGAAAAATGGAAAAGTTATGGCAAGCTATTGCCTTTCAACTCGTGTCGGCCCAAAATGCCATTCAAAGCATGTCGCTCTTCGGTACCTCAGAACTTTTCTTATTCGCGACAGAAAAATTTTCCAAGGACATATTTCGAAAGGTAAAGACTTGCCCTTTCCGATGGTGTCAATCAAATTCCTCTGAAACATTGTTAAATCGGCAGAAATACAGTATTTTTACAAAAAAAAACACGATTTCCTCGAAACAGCTATTTTTCTAAATCAAATTTTCAAAGGGTTTTAGGTCTGCCATGGACCTGGAACCTCAGTAACCTGTGGAGTGAATGTCTGGACTTGAAGGATGCATTGTTAAAATATCGATTTTTCTCCCCTGTGCATCTAAAGCGGCACCTCAACTGCAAAATTTTCTCAGAATTTTTTGAGCGATTTTTTGAATTTTGCAAAAATTGACAAGTGCTCAAAAAAACCCAGTTTACATCATTGACACGGGAGGTCTCTGTAGCTTGCGCGCAGTATAGTGCGGAAGTCACAAAAATAATACATCGAGAATTCGAAGACTTAAAAAATATCAAAATCAGAATATTTTTCAAAATTTTCAAATTTGCCAAAATTGTCAAATTTTCCAACATTTTTCAAGATTTTTTAAAATTTTCAAATTTTCCGAACGATCAGGATGGAAAGGGCGTTTCCTCTCTTTCTTGACCAACATCGAATAACAAACACGGGAGGAAGGTCACCATCGAGAAAAATATTCAGTCTTACACGCGCGTTTGAACTGAGAAGTTCATTCCGTAATATTTGTAATCTTCATTTGAAATACATTTGTGGGAACAGAGGGTCCATTGTTTCCCATTTAAACGAAAATCAAACGTTTAACGTTTTTCCTCATAAGAATGAGGATGGTTATTTCCAAATCAAATTGGATATACTTGAGTATGTTACTCAATCTGGACAGAAATACATCGCAGGTAAATTGACCAGAATAATTAAGATTGGCCAATCGACTTGCATTTATTTAATAAAACTGCAAGTAAATAAAATCTTGAGATGAAGTCGCAATTTAACATATTACAAATTTTGAAAGGGAAAAGCAAGTGAGGTGAAGTCGAACTGAACCTGAAGTTTTTGATTTTGATAAATTAATAGGCTGAATTGACGTCAAATAAAATGAGATATTAAGACAGAATAAAGACTGAATAAATAAAGCAGTAAGACTAGAATAAAGTGTGAATTTGTAATAATTTGAGAATGACTAGAAAGAAAATCAGCGACTATAAATAAATGAAATCAGGTTAAACAGAAAAGATCATTTCGACTTCCCTACTTCAAGACTCGTTTTCTTTGATGATGTTTGACGCTGTGTACTAAGTGTTTTCAATGATAACTGAATTTGAATCAGATGAATTTGGGAATTCAATAAGACTGTTGATTTAAAATAAACACTGATCAATCCATCTGTGATATTTGACGCTGCGTGCCAAACGTCATAGTATTGGGCTGGATCAAACATTATACATATGCATTGAAAAATAAACTAAAATTTATTGAAGTGCGGTAACTTTATTTGCCGCTGTGAGCCAGATATTGTTGCTCGGAGTTGATATGCAATGTTAAGACATGTTATTAATTATTTTTGGTTATGCAGATAAAAATGTTCTCTCTGATGAAGAAGTGGAGGCATTTGAGAAAGCGGAGGCATTACATCCAGGTCTTAAACTAATTAGACAGTTCAAAACTGTTGAAGAGCTGGAGGAGATTGATGCGGAGTTGGAAAACACGTTGTTGGAAGATGACCAGCCCGACGCCTGCTCGACAGTTTATGAATCTGAACCCTGCACTGTTCATGCGAACGTGGCAAAACATGAGATAGTTAAACCAAAAAGGGTTGAATTTGATGATGAGGTTAAAATTATGAATGAGAATGAAATTGAGAATGAACAAATTGATATGGTTATACAAAAGACGGATAGAGCCTCTCAGACAGCACCCACTCAAGGTGAAGTAGGAAAACCAATAATAATGAGTAATGATAAATTAATATGAAAGTATAAAATTGTTAACAATGTTAAACAAAATCCAACAGATGACCTGATTAGACGGGAGCTTGCCGAAGACAGAGAGCAGCTCAGGTCAGCCCTTGCACAGGCCACAATGATGACAGAACAAATGTCAGAGGTTCTGAAAACCATGAGGGGATATGCTCAATCTGCTCGTGATGTAAAGACTCAATTGTCTAGACTGGCTGAGTCAACTGAGACTGATGCAGGGCGAGTCATTCAGGCGTCTGATACTGTGGAAGCCGTAGCTTTACGAAACCTGCCAATTTTTTTACGTATTTTTTTTTATTCTTTTTTGGAGAGGCTCGTAAAGGACTGAATTACAATTTTAAATTTTTACTTAAATAGATTTTGCGAAAACTATCAGAGATATCAAAATGGAATTTTTCTTGTATTTCCATTACTATATAAGGTACTCTTAGTAAAAATCTCACTACACGGACGAGGACGAACTAACACAAGGTATGTTAATAGTCGAGGTCGCTCATCTCATCGAGGTGGTAGAAGCGGTTCTCGCGGAAGAAAATCGGTCTGGTAAGCGGAAAAATGTAAACCAAAAGGGTGGAGGCCTTTCAAAGAGAGGAAAAACCTCCAATAATAAAAGCCAGTTCCATGTTCAGAAAGGGGGGAAAGATCATAAAGAGACTAACAACTTACAAAGGTAAGGAATCAGTTGCTTGTTTTGTAAGAGATGATAGGTCTGTAGACAGTATTTCTCCAGAAAAAGAATACCCATTGTTAGTCAGATGCATAAGTGATTCAGGTGCAACGAATAATATGACTAATTCGAGAGTTGTTTTCAAATCATTTGACCCTGCGAATCGAGAAACAATAAGGTGCGCTAATAATGACAGTTATGCAAATTTTGAATCGGAAGGAGCTGGATCTATAGAAATAAAGTTGAGTAATGGAGATAAGACTGAAATTGATAATGTAATCTATGCATCTAACTTGTCAGAAAATCTGCTCTCTCTCTGAGGAAATTTGCCGAGGCGGGTCTTGCTATTTATATGGATGATGAGCGTATCAACTTATTCGATCGAGAATCGAACGAGCTTTTCCTTACAGGAATATACAGTAGACCGTTTTGGATAATAGAATTGCAAATTGATAAGGATGGCTCAATAGACAGTGAAAGTTCGATTATTGATAGAAAGTTATACGTGAATCTGACTGAATTAGCAAGCGATGGTCATTTTACTCGAAGCATGGCAAGAAAATTAGAAAGTAATACTTGCCAGAATGATATCCCATCTGAGACTGAAACACGAAATGGAAAAGGTACAGAGAATGAGTGTACTAGTGGAATTTCAAACTTTGACGTAACTATTTGCGATAGAAAATTTAACTGTTTGGATGAATTATCTGTGACAGATACTCCAATACGTGAAAACTTGTTTGAAAATACTAACAAGGAATTTCTGGCGAATGATAAAGCCTTGCTATGGCACGCGAAACTGGGACACGTGTCACTCAAGTATCTGAAGAAATTGCAGGCAAATCACCCAGAAAGCAAGCCATTGAAAGAAGCGGTGTTCGATGAATCCATTTTAGATTGTGGAGTTTCTGCTCTTGCAAAACTGAAACAGAGACCGTTTTCAGTAGTCAGAGTAAGAGCCACAGAGCCACTCCAGATAATTCATGCAGACACTATGGGGCCAATAAGCCCAACTACACATCCCAAGAGATATCGTTTTGTGGCAGTCTTTGTTGATGACTATTCTCGTTTGGCTATGGCATATCCTATGCGTCATGAAAATGAAACTGGATACTGTCTAGAATCATTCGTGAAGAGCATACGAAATATACTTGGGAGGGACGCAAAGGTATGCTTTCTCAGGTGCGATCAAGGCACTGAGTATACAGGAGGATACACTGTGGAAGTACTGGAGAAATCGACAGCGGAGTTACAAATGGCCTGTCCTGACACTCCTCAGCATAACGGAGGTGCTGAAAGATTTAACCACAGTTCAGAAGAGAGTGAGAGCATACATGTTTGATTCAGGCATACCTGAAAACATGTGGGACCTGGTCTTGGGAGCTGCAGTCTATGCTTATAATAGAACTCCACACAGTGCAAACGAGATGATAGTCCCGCTCCAAAAATTTGCGCCAGCATATCATTTTGATCTGGATCAGTTAAAAAGGTTTGGATGTATTTCATACATCACTATCCAGAGAAATACTGGACCAAAGTTTGGACCGAAAGCAAAGAGAGTGATATTAGTTGGATATTCAAGGACAGGTTATCAATTTTTGGAACCAGAAAAAGGAAAATTTTACGAGAGCAGAAATGTAGATTCAGAATCATAGATTCTAGGTGAGTTTTCAAAAGAAAAATAGAAGCGAATGGAAGTACTAGATTCAAAGCGAGACTGGTGATCAGAGGTTTCAAAGACAGAACAAACTACGAACTCAGAGAGACGTATGCACCAGTATCTAGACTCCCATTAGTTCGAGCACTGTTTTCAATTATAAATAAACTGTGATTCAAGAAAGTGATTCAATTGGATGTGAAAACAGCGTTCTTGAATGGAACACTGGAAAGAGAAGTCCTGATGGAAATCCCAGAGGGAACTGTACATTCTAAACAAGAAAGACTGAACATGATTTGCTTGCTGGAAAAGGCATTGTATGGATTGCCTATTAGTCCCAAACGATGGAATACAAAATTTACTGAGGAAGTAATATCAATAGGACTGAAATACGAAACAAGTGAACCTTGTATTTTTACTTGGAGAGAATCGGAGAAGTTCGTAATTTTGCTTCTGTATGTCGATGATATTATAATGGCTGGTAATCATAAACCAAAACTGTTGGAAATTAAAACGAAATTGGAACAAAAATTTAAGTTGACAGATCTAGGTGAGCCTAAACAGTTTCTGGGTATATCAGTTATATTAAAAGCTGAACCGCCGCCGCCGCCGTCGTCATTTTGCTCCCCCTGGTTGCTCCCTCCGGTTGCTCCCTCCGGTTGCTCCCTCCGGTTGCTCCCTCCGGTTGCTCCCTCCGGTTGCTCCCTCTGGTTGCTCCCTCCGGTTGCTCCCTCCGGTTGCTCCCCCTGGTTGCTCCCTCCGGTTGCTCCCTCTGGTTGCTCCTTCTGGTTGCTCAGTTTCACCCTCTTTTTCCACCCATTTTTTCACCCTTTTTTTATCTCTCTTTCCACCCCTTTTTTCCACCCTTTTTTCCACCTCTTTTTTCACCCCTTTCTCCACCTCTTTTTTCCATCTTCTTTTTCCACCCGTATCTTCGAATAAATTATTTATTTCCAATAAATATGCAATGGTCCGATCTCCTGGAAATTTTGCACACAGGTTAGTCGCGGCAAAATCTAGGCCGAGTTCAATTTTCAATAAAATCCGTTGTTTATTTGCCTAGCAACCGATGACCAAGAAAACTGAATTGTTATATTTGCTCTATAGCAACCGTTGTTTACCTCCCTAGCAACTATTGCGAAGGTTGGAAATGATGAATCTATGACCCATGTCCATAATTTTCGATTGCAAAGGACACAAAATCTTCCCACTTAGCTCCTCAGTAACCGTTGTTAAACGCTCTAGCAACCGGTGCCAAGGGAAAGAAAAAGTAAGTTTCGTTTCCAGTATTTTCAACTGCACAGGATACAAAATCTCCGTTTTACCCATAGCAACCATTGTTTACGTGTTTAGAAACCGTTGCTGCAGTAGAAGGAAAGGACTAAATATTATTTTGGACAATTTTTTTTCAATATAAATCCACTTATTCGTCGAAACTACCGTTTATTTACATCCCTAGCAACCGTTGTTTTGGAAGCTGGGAAAACAGTTTTAAGTCACACTCGATGGCCAGAGGCACTGAATTGTTATATTTGTTCCATAGCAATCGTTTTTTACCTCCCTAGCAACCATTACGAAGGTTGGAAATTATCAATTTATGACCCATTTCCATAGTTCCCTACGGCAAAGGACACAAAATCTTCCCAATTAGCTTTTCAGTAACCGTTGTTTACCGCCCTAGCAACCGTTGCTAAGGGAAAGAAAAATTCACGTATGTTTCGTTTCCAGTATTTTCAACTGCACAGGACACAAAGTCTCCGTTTTACCCATAGCAACTATTGTTTACGTGTCTAGCAACCATTGCAATCTTACTCAAAATCTGCTGCTGAAAATCTGAAATGGAACACGCGGAATACCCCAAACAAAAAAATATGATCTAGCACATGTCACTATTAACCTAAAGTTAAACCCACTATTAATCTAAAAAAACAAACGTTTAACATGAATATAGCTGACATTAATCTTTTATTTTGATTCGAATCGTTCGTTCAGTATTCTGTCAATCGAACAAAATCGAAAGTTCAAGTTTAAAGTTTTATTGTTTTGAATGTAATTTTCTTTTAATTATTACTACACTTATTATTGAAATTATTGATTTCTAAAGAACACATGGGGGGTTGGCGAGCGAAGCGAGCAGGGGGGGTACCCCCCTAGTATCAGTTAAAAGAGACAGAATAAATAAATTGATTGAGTTAAGCCAAGAATCCTATGTGGATAAAATTCTAGAGAAATTTAGTCTTGATAAATTGCCAAAAAGAAAGACGCCAATGGAAACCTCTCAAGTTACCAATCGAAAAAGAAGAGACAGAGAAGAGACAGATTGTGATAAAGAACTGCAGAAAACTCTGAATTTGGAAAATACTGCATATAGAGAAGTAATTGGAAGTCTACTCTATCTTGCAAATGCAACAAGACCTGACATCTCATATTCAGTTAATGTACTCAGCAGGCACCAAATTAATCCGACAGATGAAGACTGGAAAATGGTGGCCCGAGTCCTGGGATACTCAAAACAGACTAAAGAACTGAGTCTGATTTACAAAGGTGAGACAAATGAGATGGAAGGATACTCTGATTCTAGTTTTGGAGACTGTAAGGGATCACTCACAACTTGTGGCTATGTGATCAAGCTTTTTGGAGACTCTGTAACGTGGAGGACTCATAAACAAACTAGCGTTGCACTATCAACTTGTGAGGCTGAATTTGTGGCAATGAGCGAAGCGACTCAAGAACTGATTCGACTGGCAAAATCAGTTGAGATCATGATAGACAGAAAATTCTATCCTATCAGGTTGTGGTGTGATAACAGAGCGGCAATATCATGTACCAAAATCGAATGGGGAAATAAATTGAGACATACGGTGGAAATTAGATCAGATTACATCAAAGAATGTGTCAAAAATAATTTAATTGAAGTAGAATGGGTATGCTCAAAGGAGCTGATATTTTTACAAAGCCTCTACCCCTAGTACTGCATGAAAATTTGCGAGACAGAATTATGAATATTGAATAAACAGTTAATAAATTATAATTCTTATATCATTATTTAATCATGTTTTTCTTCTGCCTTAGGAGCCAACAAATAAATTATCAAACGAGACAGGACCAGCATAAAGTACGCTTCACTGAAATCCTTATGTTCAGAGTTGGTGGAGACAGTGAAATTTGGGACTAGTTTTTCAAACGAAGTATTTGATGGAGCAGTCTGGGAGGGAGTATTAAGAAAGAGACAGACAGCACATCAAAAACATATGAACCAGCAGCGCCAAGCGGCTGACTTCGCACACAGCGCGAAGCTCTTATTCCTTCGTTGTTTCGTCAGCCTACGGACAAGACGTACCTTTTGATTGCTAGTTATTTCATAGACAGTGCCCATTGATTTTTTATAAATAAAATAGACAGAACTTTTTCAAGCTACACTCACGTGACTCGTGTTTATTTTTTTTATCCCTGAATCCTCTCAATATAATATTTATATCGTTCTAAATTTCCAGTCAATAGAATAAATGTTTATATATGGAAATAATTGCGTATATAGTCATTCGACCATACTACACATGGCATGGAGCTACAACGGGAAAATAACAGGTGAAGTATGAGTTCCGTTCAAGGCATATTCAGAGAATTATTTGATGAATGATTCGGGACTGAAATATATCAGGAAATATTTTAGAGAAATCTCGACGCAATATCTCATTGTCATATTGTTAAAATAATTCGAAAATCTTTCATAGAAGATTTTGCGAGTGTCAATAAATCGTCATTGAAATATTTGGAAAAATCTTACAGCAATATTTCAATGTAATATTTCGAAGTTATATTGCTGAAAGTTTTCAGAAGTATTTCATGGAAGATTCTGTAGGTATCTATGAATCGCCACTGAAATATTTAGAAAATCTTACAGAAACTTCTCAATGTAATATTTCAGTTATATTTCGGAAAAATTTCAAAAATATTTCAGAGACCTTTCAATGAAATATTTCAGTGAAGGATTTCTGAAATATTCCAAATTTTTATTACAAATATTTCTGAAATATTTCTGAAATATTTCATGCTCTGTGGGGACTGTAAATGGACAACTGTGGCTCATACAACGAGAAATTATCTCATACTCGATAATGCTAATATTAAGGGGAAGTTTTTTTTTGCTGATTTTGATACCTTATGATGTGTAGAATATGCTCCTAAAAGCGTGTGACCAATATATATTTTTTAAGAAAGTTATAGCGTAATGATAGAAACTATAATTAACGTTATTATTACCGTTAACCGAATCTTCAAACGGAATCTTTCAACTGGTGGGGATCCTAGCTCAAAAACTAATTGAGGGATCGACTTGGATTATTTCTCATTCTGATGGCAATTGAATTCGTGGGAGCTTATACCTATAAATCCACTAATTTTATTATTATTTTTGGTCTATATATCGATTTTAAGAGCAAAAAAGAGAGAGAGAGAAAAATAGAATAGATCAGAGAAAAAAACAAATTTCTGACTTTATAATATCTCCTTTGACCTTCAATGGCTTAAGATATCCTGTCCCAGACTAGAAATGTGGATCAATTTCATCATGAGTACATAGGCAAGTATGCTTGTAGAAATACTACTTACTCTCAACACATTGTCAGTTGTTTCAAACTTTATATCCAAATCCAATAAATTTTGTTTGAAGTATAACTGGACTAGTCTCCGTAAAAAAAATGTTCCCCAATTATCAACTTTAAGTTGTTTCAATTCTCCTTTAGATACAGCATCCTTGCATATGATTGTAGACTGCATTACTCGATGGTTTCTCAGAGACTGTAGAAACATATCGATTAATTCATGAAATAAAATCAAGTTTTCGAATGGACTCAGACTCAGTAGCTTATTGGGATGATAAGTTTGTATAGCTCTTTTTTATTTTGATAATTAGTCATTCTACCATAAGATAGTGATACAATTTGATTAACACCACCACGTAATGATGGTGACATTTCATTTTATCGAAGTAGTTCATCCCGATAACATCTATTGACCATTGAAAATATACTTATTGTGCAAATCCTGCTCTGGCTACTTTGTTTACTGATCGTCTTGCGATTGGATTTTTGACTAGTCATGAATTGGGACTCCCCGAGTATATTTTATCACTATGAAAAAAAGGAAGAAATAGGGAGTTTAGAGTTTAAAGTTGTTACAAAGGATGCCGCTCTTACAGGAATGATGAGCAATGTTCATTTCAATTTCATTATTAACCTGATGCGCTACTATGTAATAGGTAGTTAGTGTTTATAGGGTACATACTTTAAAAAAATACTATGGTAGTCATCTACGCACCGAAACGACTACCAAACCAACACTGCGCATTACTCATTGAAAAACGTCAATAAATTCCCGCGAAAATCGTATTGCGAAATCATGGGATAACTGACTATTGTCCATGTGCTATGATTATGCCATGATTTTGCCATACGTATTGCAGCTCCAAAAAACTTGTAAGAAAAATATTGGAGGCTTTTCTTCATGACGGACCGCCGTGCTCACTTGATCGGAATACACGGAGTTGAACGGTCAGCTTTACAGCAGCGCTTATATCGTATTTAACGGTGGTCTTATCTGATACGGCAGGTAGATACTAACGGTAGTGATCATTAATAAACACTTATCTAATCGTACACTTGTGTTTGCTCAACTCAAAACCCCGCCGGCTAGAAACCCTTTAGGTTATAGGTCAGACACGCTTCCATCGCGCGTTCGTGTATCGTGTAAGTGAACAATAAGTGCCACAACTGTACAAGGAGGATCTCAAATGGCGGTCAACGTCATGGCAGACTCCAAGGAGGCTACGGAGGTCATGGGTGGGACTAGAAAACAGAATCAGTAAGTACTTATTATTAAGCGGGAATCGCGAGTGTTTGTGTCCGAAGGTAGTGTCAATAATGCAAGAGTGTCCGTCAATCGCTCTATTAATAAAACGACCGTACGTGCGTGAATACCCGAATGTTGGGCCACGCGAAATATACCTAAAGAAAAGTCTCGCGTGTCAGGACAGGAGCCGGGCAGATTGGCGAAGCGGCATGATTCTTGGAATCGGTCGACCGGCGCAGGTTTTGGTGCGGGGTCGCACGAGGGCGCGCGGCGGGGAGACGGCGCTGCCGAGCGCGAGCGGATTCTTGCCTGCACACGCATAGATGGCGGGAGAGCGGACAGCGCTCGCGGCGCACACTCGCAAACACATGGATGACAGTAAAGCGGACGGCGCTCGCGGTGCACACTTTCGCGCGTAGATGGCGGGACGATGCTCACTCAACATGCAATGGCAAAACCGTAATCAGGAGCGCGCACATGCCTGTTTATAGTTGTACTTAAATACATCACATAACAAGATGGTATGTAAAGTGTGCGGTCCGGGTCAGGCAACCGCGCGCGTGCTCGCGTCGACGAAAAAGGATGGTGGGGACAACGGCGGAGAGCGCAGAAACTCACTTCAACCTTTATATATAAATATACGTATGGGTGATTCTCTGTCAAGTGACTGAGAAAAAAAAATCCAATATTCTGAAAATTTTTTTGGAGACTCTGATTTCACCTGAATTTCCTCAGATTTTTCTGGGCCTTATAATCCATGCTGCCTGAGACCCGAAGTTGCTTTTTTCCCAATATTTGCCATACTATAATTACCATTAAACATGTGGTCATATGCCCATCATGATAGTCACTTTAGTACTCTAAATTAAGGAAGAGTTGTTTTCGATCACCCGGATCAGGATCTCATACCTGCCAAGAGTTAGCTGATTTTGTTAACAAAGTATCCAGAGTAGCCCCAGACTAGGCAGATTCCTTGATTGCCCATAGTAAACCAGTATATGCAAGAAAATTGGTAAATATCAAGATTTACCAGTTACACAGACAGTAGACGGTTGATGAATTTCCCATTATTTTTCTTATTTTAACAATTAAATGTTATGGTTCACTTCCTTGAGTATTATTCATCAATATTCACTCATGAAATTCACTTATATTGTAAAACTGCATAGCTAAGGTTCGAACAGCTATCAACCGATTGGTTCGAATTCAATGAAATTAGCTAATGTCAACCAATCCAGGAAAGCTCTATATATTTGAGTTTGTTATGACATTGTACATCTAGTGATCACACTTTTGTATGAATTGTATAATTTATAGATAAATTTCCGTCACAGTGTTCTCCAGCAGGTTTGAAGCTTCATCGAGTGCAACAGCTGATGGAGATGAATTTCATCTAGACGCAAGGAAATTCAGATAAGTCAACTTAAACTTTGCCTTTCTTCATATATTTTTTGCAATATGTTGCTTTGTGATAATTTCTGGGTTCCAGGTAAGCTGAACAGAGCCAGAAATTTTATTGGAGCGAGAAGAAAACTGTGAGTAATTGATTTTTGATATAATTGGTTATAGTATGATATTGGTCGACACATGCTCAGAATCGAAGTTTTCATGAGTGAAAATCAATTCTGATACTGGATTGTCGTCCAATGATACTACATTTGTTGTCTTTGTGCTTTGATACATGTTGTTATTGCTTCAGTATCCAAGCGCAGAGTGAAAAGTCAATTATCGTTGATTTTTCCATATATTTGATGTTTTACTCTATGTGAGTAACACATGAAAATAAGATTCGTTGAGTATATACGTAATTTACTCCCTCTGTATATATTTTAGAATAAAATGTGATGTGGTGTTTAGTGAGAACAGTGAAAGTACAGAGCAGTGAAAGAAATACGTCTCAATAACATATTGTCATTTTTCTGGTTATTTTAATCACTTTTGGGTACTCTTAATAAATCATAGTGGTGTGGATCAATCGTAATCACATGGATCATGTTGTTTCCAGTGTTTTCAGGGTATATGAAGAGATGCGTGAAGATAGGTATGCTGTGGAAGGAGTGGAAAACCAAAGTAGCTTTTTCGTGCCAATAATGGTGAAAATAAAGTTATAGCCAGGCTCGCATAGAGTCAAGTTATTGGGAGCGTTAGACTGAATGGCTGCACCGGGTATCTCATAATATACCCAGGAACAAGTTCTGGCAGTTCGGTCAAGATTGAGCACCCGAAGATGACAACCTCTCCTAGTTAGTGATAATAAGTTATCTGAAAGTACTTTCACGTAAATTACTTCATCAATTTCAAACACAACAGCGTTATTGAGTATGATGTCAACTGTGCTTTCATCCCTGTCGTTTTCAACGACGGGAAAAGCTTGAAAACTTCCCACGTAAATCCGGGAATTGGGAAGTCGAGAACGATCTTTTGTATGGGATTCGTACGGATAATTTGTTGGAACCAGCGACAAACAGAGAGGAGTGGAGTGAACGCCTGATGCGAGACGCACATAACGAACCACCGTGAGCCCATTTCGGCATCGAGAAAACATATGATAGAATCGCTCGCGAGTATTATTGGCCAGGCAGCTACCATGACGTGTACGAGTATGTTAAATCATGTCAAATTTGTCAACAGTACAGAGCGTCGCAGCAGCCGCCTCGAGGCCTAATGGGCAAGCAATGCGTCGATAAAGTATGAAACGTGGCAGGGGTGGATACGACAGAATTGCCCAGGAGCGAAAGCCAATACAAATACATAATTATTTTTATAGGTTTATTCTCACAATACATAGAAATGAAACCGGTTCGTAAAATCAGCGGGAACGCGGTGTGGCAAGCGTTCAACGAGTTAGTCTTGAACAGATGAGGAACGCCAGAGTATTTTCCAGGAGTCAGCGCGGCGCGGCACGGCGCGACCCGGCCCGACGCGGCGCATTTTCTCATGTTCGCTACTCAATTACTCGAATACAAAAAAGCGTGTTTTCAAAAGGTCTACATCAACGTGAAAAACCCTCAGCTTTCGATCAAGACTACTTGAAAAAATTAAAAAAAATAGGTTTTTGAGATATGGCCTGTTTTATATTTCTGTGAAGATGTGAAAAATTTGTGAAACTAAATTCACCATCGGAAAGCTGAGAAAAAACTACATTGATAGCATATCCAACATTATTTAGATATGGGTCATATAGAATCGAAAACAAGCGTCGAAAACGTGAGGTTTTAGCGTCCGCGCGCCGGCTCCGGAGAGTTGACGAAGAACGCTCCATATATGTATATATATATTGTGGGGTTCAGGGCAGGGATAAGGAAAAAAATGATTAATGATAAGCACAGATATTATTAAATATGTATTATTATGGATAATCGCTCGATACACAAGAGACAAGCACGTGACGTCTCACTGCAGGTCTCCCTGAGGACTGACGCTCCGAGGCCGCGCAGGACCTCCCTCGCCTTCGGGGTTTACATTTTTAATAACCTTGTAAGGGCCATGATAATTAAAGGTTAATTTCAGCCCTAGACCGCCTTGGGTCCTCCTTATCGCTACGATATCGCCGACTGCGTACTGAGTCGCCTCCTTACGATGTCTATTATAATAACGCATATTTTCTGCCTGGATCTTTCGGATCTGCTTACGAGCCACTTCCGAAATCTCCGCATCTTGTGAATTTTTCATCTCTATTCCAAACAGCATTTTATATGGAGACATACTTATTGCTCTTTGGAACGTAGCATTTATCGCTGTTTGTGCCTTGCTGATAAATTTATCCCATTTTTTATGATCTTCTCCCACTAACTTCGTAATGACCGATTTAACAATTTTGTTAACCCTCTCCACCTGGCCATTTCCCCTTGTGACTCCGGTAGTAACAGCGTGGTGGAAAATATTCGATGATCCGCAATGCTCTTCGAATTCTTTCGACGTAAACGCTGTGCCTCTATCCGTAATGTAACGTTTTGGGCATCCAAAATGCTGTTCTGAAACTTTTAGTTTCTGAATTGTCTCGTATGCTCCTGTTGATCTCGTGGCAAATATCCCACGTATATTTGGAAAATTCGTCTATTATCATCAATAAATGCTTATACCTTTTGTCGTTTGATGGTAAAGGGCCGACATGATCGAGATGCAACGTATGCAGCGGTGTATCCTCTTTCGGAATCGGGCTTAAAAATCCCTCCGCTTTTCCTTCTTTTCTACAAGCCAGTATACACGTGACGCAATTTTCGATCACAGCATGTACTCGCTTTTCAAAAGTGTTTAAAAGTCTTTTAAAGTTTCAATAGTTTTTTTAGCACTGAAATGTCCAATTTCGTGAGCTTTCTTTGTCAAATCCATCTGCATACCTTTTGACACCACCAGCTTATTTTCATTGTCTATTCTTCTGTACAATAGATCGTCAATCAAAACGTAATCTCCGTACAGGTCTCCTTTCTCTAGATGGGCTTTGATTACCTTGATTTTTTCATCGTGGCTCTGTGATCTCCTTAGTCACTCAGAGACTAGATCTCGTACATTGAGCTCACAAAATTGCCTGTTTAGGGCGTCGACGTGGCGCATTCTCTCGCTCGATGTTCTACCTCATAATCAAACATCTGTAAGTACATTACCCATCTAGCCAAGCGTGGCTTGAGTTCTTTGCTACATAGAGTTTGTTTAAACGCTTCACAGTAGGTCACAATTTCAAATTTTATTCCCTTGAGATATACATCAAATCTCACCGCTGCAAACACGACTGCCGTTGCTTCCAACTCAAAACTGTGATAATTCTTTTGCGCTGGGGACGTCTTTCTGCTGATATCATATACGGGGTGCATCTGTTCATCAAGAAACATCACGGTTTTCTGTAATATTTAGCTTTTCTTCGAATTGAACTGCAGCCCATGCATTTCTGCAACTTCCAACACCATTTTAAATCTTTCTACTGCTTCTTCATAACTCGATGCCTTAATAAAAATGTCATCCATGTATAATTTCATAATACCTTTTTGAATTAAATCAGCGAAAATATCCTTATATGAAAAAGTGATGGGGGTCAAAGTGAAGCCAGTTAACTCGTGATTTGATTGGTGTAAACCTAACCACGTGACGAGTCGCGTAAAATATAGATAGTGGATGCAGGCAAGCAAGAAACATAAGAACGATAAGTTTTGAGGTTGTAACGACCAAATCCTTTTTGCCAGATGCTTCCAAAATCTGAATGTAGGTTTTGAAATTGCGGATAATGAAAATAAAATGAAAGTTGAATGTAGGGTTTAAAAATGCGAATATTGTGAATGAATTGATAAGTAGATGGAAAAGATTATCGTATGTGAATGATTGGAACATAATTTTGCACAAAGCGCGTCTGAATGTAGCTAGTATTGTAAATACTGAATGAAAATTTTAGGCGATTCACTGTATCCAAATGGTGCTCCAGTTGGCTAGTACTGAGCCCATGGAGTGACAAACGCTAACTATTTCCTACTTTTTTCGTTTACTGTGACATGAAAAAATCGATTTCTTAAATCAAGTGTCACATGTACTACTGAATCATGTGTCCAATCGAGTATGTCCTCCTCTATTTTCGGTGCTGGCTGGTTCATTTTTTTGACAACTTTGTTAAGCCTTTCATAGTCGATGCATATTCTCGTTTTGCCATCTTTTTTCCAAGAAATCACAATGGAACTTGCATATTCTGATCTAAATTTCTCTATTATACCCCTTTGCAACCAATCGTCAATCTGCTCGCGAACTACTACCTCTTCCGCGGGCGACAAACGTCTCGGATGGCATGTTATTGGTCGCGGATCTTTCAGTTTTACTGATAGTTCTACTGGAACTTCTCGCGTTTTCTTTGGGTCATACTCTCTTATCAATCGTTCTATGACTTCTCGATATTCATAATTTATACTTTCTACAATAATCTCTATCGGGTCCTAATCCAACTCATCCTGTAAAAGTAAAACAAAATCTTCTTTTATTGTTGGCTCAAATACTGGCCCATTTCTCGTGATCCAAAATAGGATCGCCAATAAGAATTTTCGCTGGATTTACATCCACAGGATTGACGGGATAATATAAATCATAAGAGACGTTGCCCAATACTGTCGGAATTGTTACTCCTCCGAGAGTTCTGAATGGCCCTCCTAAACCAATCATATTTCTCCTTAATCCGTCGAGCTTCAGCTTTCCTCCGTTATGCGCATTAATTCGCTTATAAATATCGTACCGTAGGATGTTTTCATCTGCGCTGCTGTCGATTGCACTCTCTTTTTTCAAACCTCCTACGGTCGCCTACACTCACTACGAGAGTGCACACCCTTCGGGTCACCAATCTTGACCAAAATTTGAGGGATCTCTCCTGATACTATCATCAGAGATCCCTGAAAGCCACAGGGTCTAAGGCTCAGCCATTCCTGAGAGAAAAAATAAAACATATTATGAGATTTTTCAATTATTGGCGGTACAGGGCATAACATTGCATATGCTATTTGAATGCATATCAATACCCGCCAACCATATGTACCAATCAATTTTTTATGAATTTGACTCAAAGATAAACTATAAAACTATCTCGACGAATTTCCACTGGTTTTAGGCATACTTCCCTTATAGGATATATAAGGGTCTCAAGCACTAACCAGGTTATCATGGGAAACATGTTATACCACTTCCCACCCAACAAAACACGCATTTATCTTGAGCCCACCCATGAATAAATATCGGAATATATATTCTACACTTGAAAAAGAAAGGAAATACCGTCAACACTACTTCTTTCTTTTGACGTTAAACAGTCGTATCTATTCAAAACTGTGTCTAGACTTACAATATCCTCATGCGTGTGGATATTTCTTAAGCCTATGGGACTGATGGGCACATGAGACAGAAAGAATGTACCTACTCACCTCAAGTAACATGCGCTTCATAGATATGATGCTGCAAAATAACCTATCCCTTACATGCATGTTGACAACACTGCAAGTTTGTTGGGGATTAGTTTTTGCGCAAACCTGTGCCTTTTTCTTGAATCGCCATTATGTTCACCAGCTGCCACTGAATGTGTAGCCTCCAGCATTCACAGAAATCATGTCCTATAAAGGGAGAAAAATAACACTTCAAGCCTCGTCCACTCATGATTGTACTCTTGAAGTACCTGAAAATGAAAACACAAAGAATCATTTTCTTTGAACTTAAAGGTTAAAAGTAGGGAAAATCTAATTAAACTAACAGAGAAAGAGAGTTTCAGAGCTACATAAATTCAACTAGAGTAGAAATTAGACACCCAAAATCAAAGGTTAAGTTACACTATGTACTTATCTGATGATTGATGATCCTTTCTGCAGCAATCAGCGTTCCTTCATGATCCGTTAGGAGCATTTACCTTAACCCAAATTTTATAAAGAGTTTCACTTACACAGAGTTACACAGCACCACATGTGCCAAACCAAAACAACAGTATCGGCCATCTGTTGGCGCAACAAGTTATCACTGACTGTTGTGAGATGCTAAACAGCTGTGATCTGGTGTGAAATTCAAATGCTGCAACTTTACAAGCAATATATGGGTTTGTACTACTTTTGCTGCTTTTTATATAATTCTTTATCAAATTATTTGGAAAAAGCGATTCAATATAAGAGTCAGTTGGATATTAATAATATCATTTTTTTACATTTGAAACATAATAATTCTCTTTGTCCGGAGTTGTTATTACCTGGACCTTTTTGCTGCTGAGGCTTTGACCTACAGTCTTTCGCAATATGACCCGGCTTATTACATACAAAGCATGTTTTTCCTTGCGTTGGTTTTATTTTGATACCTCTGCACATCTCTCTCGTAAGTATCAAGCAACTCTAAAAACTCCTGTTTAGAGCGTGCCATTTGCGGAGTCATTCGCATATGACCGTCTTTTGTTATACCTGATATTATATACTGCCTAATTTCTCTGTCCGTGAGCTGTCACTGAGCGCCGATGCACTCCATCGAACGAACGTACGCTTGCACCGTTTCTTCGCGAGCTTTTCTCCGACGAGCTAATGCTCGATGGATATACGAAGACATTAAGCTTAGTCCAAAATCTTCATGCAATCCAGCACGTAAATCTTTCCAATCCTTGAGATCGACTTGTTGGCTGTCCATCCACTGTTGGGCCTCGCCCGTTAACCCATTAACCCATTAGCGACAAACGGCCGCTCGACGGCCGTTTTTTTGAGCGATAGATTTCATATGGTTATAATGGTTCAAAAAATTTGGAAAGAACATTTTCTTGTGCAAAATTTTGTCAGCTTTCCGATTCGGTTACTTTTGTTTTGATTAAATGAACGCCCTCATTGTTATAAACAATTGATTGCAAAAACACACAAAATTTCGAGTCAAAATTTTGTTTTGTGTCAACCGTAAAACATAGAATCCGGTCGCAACGAACCCCGGGAAGTGAATTTCGAGCGTCCATGGATCTTAAACTAAAAGTTGCTATAGTTGTAATTATTCAAATTTATTAATGGAAGACCCAAAATGGCGGCCGACCGAAAAAATTGTAGCTTTCAACTCGGCAATTGTTTTTCTCGAAAACTATGGGTCAAATTGAAAAATTCTTAGAAACAAAAAAATCTTAGAATCACCTGAAGAACACTCTCGAATTTTTTCAGAATTCTTTGATCAAATTTTTGATTTTTCAAATTCTCAAAAAAACGCGAATTGCTTAAAAACTTCTGAAAAAGTTGGGTGTCGGTTTTACTGAATTCCAGTCGTTTTTAACGCGATTGCCAAAAAAATAAGCCTCAAATCAAAAAAATGGATTCCACATTGTTTTCTTGGTTTTCTCTCTAGAATCGATTGGCACCATTGGGTATTTTTACTTTCAAAAAAGCACGCGATCCAATAATTAGTTTTATGGTATCTCCGCTGGTCTGGCCATGGGCCTTAATGGGTTAAATTCACGACTCTCTTGCAAAATCTTATGCAGGCTATCTGATAGCCGTAGCACATCTCTTTCAACGATTAGGTGATTTTCACGTTATCTAAATATTTTAGGCTTATTCCTAGAACAAAAAAATTTTAAGCATTTGAGGACCAGGCTGGTCTTCTGAAGCGCATCTGTTCGGAAATTCGTATATGTGAGTTTTTGAATTCACTGATTCCGAATTCGACCTCTGATTTTCAGAATTCCAATGAGAGCCTCGAAGACTGCTTGACGAAAATTTGAAAAAATTGTGGATTTTAATGAAACTTGGTATACATGAGTTTTCTAGAGCGCTGATTGCACATCAAGCTTCAGATTGAAATGAGCCTAAACCTTCAACAACGTCGATCGTGACAAAGAAGCATTCATTCGATGGTTTTCTAAGTAAAAAGCCTTTTCATATTCAACTTTATAGAAAAAACCGTTTCAAGTGTTATTTTATTTCTTCTAGTGTTTTCGCGTTTGGAGTTGATGTACTACACGCATGCATATGTGTGTGTATTCCCAAATATAATTACATTCATATATTTGAAGTTCCTTTGTAGAACGTATGGAATTTGAATAATCACTGTGTCCGATAAGTTGACGGACTAATCCAATATCCTGAGATGGAGAAAATAATCGGTCCATGTCGATATTGTCTAGCTCGAATTGAAACGTTACAAAAATTAACCGCGTCCTGCCAAAGGGATGAAGTAAACGATTGTGTCAATTTACGTTAATTCACGAAAATTAAGTTCGGTTGATAATTATGGTGTAGGGATAGCCACGAATACTTCCCTTTTTTGCAGGTTCAATTGATTATTGATGATACACTGGAAAAGGAGAGTTTACTATTCCAACGTAGTAGAAAAAACATTGTAGTCGTTATTTGAGAGGATATTGGTATAAGATGCACTTGGGAGTGAGGATATTCCGAACGGAAATGAAAAACCCGAAGTCTTACCTTTCACACAACAACACTTTATTATATCAAATCTAGCTATGAACAATATAGCCCTGAATCTAACTTTTTCCGTATCAATCGAGCTTTCTACCTTTGAATAAAAGACTTGGGAATCACGGCACGAAGCACGAGGAGCAGTTTTCGCACCGAGAGCTCGACTCACAGTTAGCCGGCGGCGAGGCGAACGGGTTGGCGGTGGAGGGGGGAAGAAGCTATAGGCTGACGCGCCAGTGGCTCGCAGCGTGAGCCGTATATACGCGAGGCTTGGTGCGACCGCACATTTCTGACATTATTATATTTTATAAGTCAGAGTACTCGTGTCCAGTGAAGCTTACGATTATCGCATAGTAAAATTTAACAATACGGTTTACTTTGTGAATTGTTGTGGAGTTGACTGTTTCACAGCTTTTCATTAGGATTTTACAATAATTGCACATGAAACGTTAGTAAACTACAATTATGGAACATAATTGCGAATCAATATATTTTGTTATTTTCGAAATTGATAGACCAACCGTGGAACAGAAAGATTATTTACTTGACTTTGTAACGGTACCGAACGCATGAGGATGTACGGATGAGTGAGTCTACAATTAGTAGTATGGATTGTCAGAGCCGGGTTGGTCTCAAGGCAGAGTTCGTGCATTGCGGATCGGGTCCAATTCCCGTCTTGGGGAAATATTTTTTTTCGAGAACAACGGTAGTTCTACGTTATTGGTACACGGAAATTGCTTGATTACAAGAAATAAATGGGATTGAAAAAGAGGGCGCTAAAAGCGGATTAGAAATTTGAAGTAGATACGAATTTCAAAGTTACCGCCAAAGGATTTAGAAATCGTGGATTATCGCGAGTCGGTATTTCAAATACACGAAAGGGATAGAGGGCGTGCGGATACATTCTTCATCAAAAAGGAGAGTGGGAGATTCCCTCTCCAATAATTCCCCACACCGATTAGCCGGTATAAGTAAGGGATGCGGAGAGGAGCTCGAGCACTTGTTCCAGCACCAGCAAAAGGGAAGAACCTCTCTAGCCGAAGGAAGCCACCAAAGGAAGCGGTAGCAGGTGCCACTTAGAAGGAATCTCCCGATAACGTTAGAAGAAGGGCGTTAGGTATAATGAGTTACCCTTTCCAAATTTCAGACAGTTCATATCAGACAGTGTCCACGCTAGAGTAGGTGATGGTCGGGATCCCGCCATCACTGATAACGGGTCTGTCTAGTAGAGAACGGGAGTACAAGTCCTTGTGGACTTAGTTAGAAAGCGTTCTCTACAGTGCATTCTCATTGAACGAAATAGTGTAAAGTGGATGCAAGAACACTAGAGTAGGTATTGGTCAGGGTGCCCGCCAATCCTGATAAGGTGCGCAATCAAGGTGTTTGAACCAGAGTAGATAAACCTGATCTATCTTTGGAAAAAATTCAATCACCACGCTACTGAGATGAGTAACTAACATTCGGATTTGAATCAGTAGACTAACTTTTTGTAATGAATGTTATTTAATAGGAATGAGGTATTGGGTGACTACGAACTTTGGCTAAATAGATATACGTGTTGGATGGTGAATGATAGAATAACTGAGAACATTAATAGAGAGAGTGTTGAATTTCATTTGTAATAATTAACCATATGGTGTTGGACTTTGCTCACCTATCCTAATCCTTTCTAAACCTAAAGAACAAACCCAAGAAACTTGAAAGATTTGGAAACCAACATCAATGAAGGAAACAAAGAGCAATCCTGATGCTCTGGCAGTATGACCAGATTAACTGTTCAGGGTTCTCGGTCTAAACATGAATTAATTTCTTATGACGAGGAGTAGGTAACGGAATCCGTCAGAAGATTTGAATTTTGGTTTTAGTCCGAAAACATTAACCCGCGTTAGTCCAAACTTGTTATGAGATGCTTCAGAATATTCGAGACGGAGTAGGAGACGAAAACTCTCGATATATTATGGAATGTAGCCGTATCATTTATGGATTCCGTATTTAAAAGTCAACTATCTGTTATTAAAGTAAATTTTTCTTTATTGATTTTCTAATAACTAGTAAGTTTTCGAATCATAGATTGTAATTTATAGGTAATAAATCACAATTGATGGAAATGTATGTCTTTGGATTGTATTGATTTATTTTTACATACCCCTTCCATAAGGTTTTTCCACATTTATGAAAATGCTCGCTGACTCATCGAGTGAGCTTGTCTAAGCTTCTATACACATTGTTCACACCAGAATCATGAATTCTACATACTCCCCTACTATCTACAGCATTTTCACTCTTTATCATCATCTAATTTGTCACTAGTTCACATATCATCTGAAATTCAATAGTATACAATAAATAGATTATTCAGCTACAGCTGTCCAAAACTCATCATCGACATGTCTCACTCATTGGACATTACTCTTGATCGATATGCTGCATCAGCGCACACTTCTCCACATTACAAATAATGGTATTTGTTCACACGCATTACTGAATGAACTTCCAACAAGCCCTTAAATCAGGTGACGAACAATCATTTATTACTGTTTTCAGATTATTCAACATTAGAATAAATCTATTTCCTTATATTACTTAAGACATAAAAAATTGTGTATACAAAGTAGAGAAATATATGAGAAAGTGATAATATGACTCTTTTCCTTTGGTTCATGTTTCTCTGTTACGGATTTCGAACTAATATGCTATTTTTTGTAAATATATAGATGTATCACTTTCATGGCTTTTTTCATATATTCCAGTTCATTTCGTAAACGATGACACGAGAAAGTAGCAAAATCTAGCATCAACTGACAAGTATTCAACTAGTGTGATAGCCCTAAAAACATTTACCTTTGAAAAAGGTATACATTGACGACAAGTATGTTCCGTATCCCATAGTTCGTTGTTGGATAAATTCTTATACGACTAAATTTTTTTATGTAAAAAGAAAGAATTATATCCCAGTAGGGATTGCTTTCAGAAGAGAAAAAATAGTGAAATATATCTACCTCATGTTTCTCTGTTACGGATTTCGAACTAATAACCTGAATATCAATTTGCTAATGTTAAGATAAGAAAGTACTAAAATCACAAATCCATGTCAAATACTTAACTCATATAATTTTGTAGAAGTTTAGTAGAAAAATTATAAATGGTTGAAATCAAATATAATACACCTCGAGCAATTTTTCTTCGTCATAATTAAGAATGAACCTTTGAAAAAGGTATACGTGGACGACAAGTATGTTCCGTATCCCTATAGTTCGTTGTTGAATAAATTCTTATGCGACTAAATTTTGTTACGTAAATAGAACTTTGGAAATGACTGTTTAATCTCAGTCCATCCAAATGCATGTAAAATAATAATATGATTCAAATCTAATATATTTTTGAAAATACAGATGTATCACTTCAATAGATATCTTTACCAACACACAATCATTATATGTTCCAGTATACTATATATATATTATTTCAAAGATGACATGAGAAAGTAGCGAAATCTAGCATCAACTGACAAGTATCCAACAGTGTGGATAGCCTATACAGAAATAGTATTTTTTCAAAGTACACCCTAAAGCAATTGTTTTTCGATCTGTTATCAAATGGCAATACACTCCATATCAATTCACTCATGTTCGGATAGAATGTATTGAAATTCAAAATCTATGTCAAGTAGTTACATATATTTCAAATACATCTACCAATGTTGAGATAGAAAGTACTAAAATCACAATCCTATGTCAAGCAGTTAAAAAACTAGTATGTACCACTTTGGAAGGGTTCAGTATTAAATTCATAATAATCTGAAATAAAATAGAATACTCCATAATCGAAATTATCTTTCTCATAGTACAAGTAACGATTTTCACTAGAATCTCAAATACCAATGATAACTACATGGAAGAAACTTTTACAATTCTTAACGTTTGAATGTTACAATTCGACATCATGATATTATTTTCATTCTTCAATTGAAATGTATTTATTTTGTTTCAATTCTTTTTTCCATTTTTTCAGTCAATGGAATTAACAAATGCATACTTGCCACGGGCCCGTTAAGGGCTTGTTGGAAGTTCATTCAGTAATGCGTGCGATCAAATATCATTATTTGTAATGTTGAGAATTGTGCCCCGATGAAACATATCAATTGAAAATACTGTACAATGAGTGAGACATGTTGATGATGAGTTTTAGACAGCTTTAGCTGAATAATCTATTTATCGTAAACTATTGAATTTCAGATAAGATGTGAACTAGTGACAAATTTGATGATGATAAAAAGTGAAAATGCCATCGATAGTAGGGGAGTATGTACAATTCATGATTCTAGTATGAACAATGTGTAAAAGAGCTTAAATAAGCTCACTCGATGAGTCGGCGAGCAATTCCATAAATGTGGAAAAACCTAGAGATATCAGTATTTCCTGAAACTTGATGTATCCAGAACTCCAACAGGAGGTCCCATTAGGCGAAATCCCTGAAATGGGTCTATACGTATGTGGTATAGAGCACATTAAAATAGGTTTGGTAAAAATACAGGACCCGGAGACTGTGGTGTCCCCTTGTAAGATTACGCCGTCGGATAATCGAATATTCAAATAAACATAAGACTGACATTTCATCTTGAACCATTAGTTTGCTTCAAAATTCTTCATGCGTTATTGACTAGAAGACTTTAACCCTCGAGTCAACAGTCAATCAACTTTATAACATATTTGGATAATGAAGTTTACTAATATCGGATGGGAGTCATGCTATTGCACTAAGACAACATAGTGAAAATACAGTAGCCAAAACTAATTTTTTCTCAGTACATTTGGGCAATTACGCTCATTCATCAAAGCTTACAGTTAATGTATACAAACAATTGTTAAAACTTCAATAATTCCCTTCAGCTAAGAAACTCATGTAAAGTAACTACAGTCAATTTGGCACGTTTGTCAAATTTCGTATTTACGGTGCTCTCTGGGCATCAGTCACCCTCGGGTCATGTTATGGTTATTACAAGAAAATTTTCGGTTCTTCCCCGTCTATTTAGCCCTTAAAACCACTCTTCTACAATACTATGAAGTTTCATTAACTGATTCTTTCACCCTTTTCTTATTCCCTATTCACACTCACTCTAAAAAATCAGGTGTCGATAATTTTTATCTCTGAAAGTGTGATTACTCTTTTTTATGTGAAAACATTCCATCTTTCGATTGATCACATGAGTTTTCCCAGTAATATTTTTTATCTTACTCAAATTGCTTTTTTTTCGCATCGAAAATAAGTGAAGCCAACGTGGCCCTTCATGCGATTATAAATTGAAAGACCGAGTAAAATCGTTGAATATCTTTAAACACATAGTTCGATGATTTAGATATGTATTTTTGAGTTTAATATCAAAAGTTTTGTATAAATATCAATGAGAACATGATTGAGAGTTTATTCCAATACCAATTTAGTTGTCCCTGTAGGCCTTTATAGGCCGTAACAAATGATTAAGGTACTAGTACCGTTTAGAAGGCTAAGAAATGACCAAATTCAAACATTTTTTTCTCGTTTCCTTTATTTTTCAATATTATGAAAAATTTTTCTTGTAGTCAGTACACATTTTGGCAGTGAAATAATTTTTTTTAAATTTTATCATCATTGAATATTTATTGCTATATGACGTCGTAGTCAAGTCCTCGAAAATTAGAGCCTCGCACTGTCCGGGGTTAATATGCAAAATGGTGAGTCTGAAACAGAAATTTCAAGAAACATTTTATAGATTTCACTTCGTAATCTACCAGAAAATTCAAGAAAAATTGGAAAAAAAAATTGGCGGCTTTGTAAACAAAAAAAATGAAAAATCACTGTTTTTCTCACCTTTTATCTGAAATCTGAAGCCGGATTCGTAATCAGCGACCTCAAAAACCCATGTATACCAAGTTTCATTAGAATTAAGTATCTCTTCAAAATTTCGGTTGGCCATCTTAGAGACTCTAATTGGGATTCTGGAAATCCGAGGTCGGATTCGGAATCAGCGACCACAAAAACCCACGTGTACGGATTTCCCAGGAAACGAAATTCTCTTGCGCTCAAAATAAGCTCAAAACAATTCTAAGACATATGGATTAGAAGAAAATCACCTAACAGATGAGCTTCAGAAGGCCAACCTGATCCTCAAATGCTTAAATTTTTTTTTGTTCTAAGAATATTCAAAAGAAACGACTTCTCTAAAATTTCTCTCGGAAATGCTTTTTTTAAGTCTGAGGATTATTATTCTTGTAAAACAAGCAATAATGAATAGCAGGAAACCGCATACTCACGAAAGATATCACATTTTCGCTCAAAATAAGCCTAAAATATTTAGATTACGTAAAAATCACCTAATCATTGAAAGAGATGTGCTACGGATATCAGATAGCGTGCATAAGATTTCGTAAAAGAGTCGTGAATTTGATTCTATCTGAAATTCAAAACTCGCCTGAGTTGGCCCCTGTTAACACGGACTGCGAGTTGGCCCCTTTTTACACGGTCAGCAATTTGGCCCCTTTTCCAACGGGTCGCTGAGTTGGCCCTTTCTTGTACGGAGGCGAGGATTTGGGGTCCCATGATGTCACCGGAATTTTCTCAGATTTTTTAGGGCCCTGTAACCCAGGCTGCCAGAGACTCAAAGTTGCTACTTTCCCAATATTTGACATATTATAGCTATCTTTAAACATTATTTACACCTATCAAATGACCTCTAGGCAAAAAAGTCATAACATTTTTCCTTGGTAATTAGTTGAAGTTTTTGAAGGAAATATGTCCAAGATCATAGATAGTCATATGGTCATAATGATCGACACTTTAGTACTCTAAATTAAGAAAAAGTTATTTTCAATTAACCGGATCAGAATCTCATACCCATCAAAAGCTAGCTCATTATGTTAACAAAGTATCCAGAATAGTCCCAGAGTGGGCAGATTCCTTAATTGCCCATGGGAAACCAATGTATGCGAGAAAATTGGTATATATCAAGATTTACCAGTTACACACATAGTAGACGGTAAGTAAATTTCCCATTATTGGTCTTCACGATTGCTCCTCCCGATTGCACCTCAAGATTGCTCGTCACGGTTGCTCCTCACGGTTGCACCTCAGGACTGCTTCTCATTTTTGCTTCCCATGTTGACTCCACATTTCTGCTTTTCATTATTGCTCCTCACGGGTGCCAGTTACACACACAGCAGACGACGAATGAATTACCCATTATTTTTCTAATATGACAAGAAAATGTTATGGTTTACTTTCTTGAGTATTATTCATGAATCTATACTCATGAAATCCACTCATATTGTAATGGTGCATAGCTAAGGTTCGAGCAGCTATCGGCCGATTAGTTCAAATTCGATATCTACATTATATTGAAATTAATCCGTACACAAATTATGATTCCCATATTTTGATCTTGGAAACAATGTTCTGTTGGAGTATTTTAGTATCGGGTCTAGCAGATCGATAGAGGAGCCCGAGCATTTTCATAATCTGAGGTAAAAAGTCCAAGAAAATAGACGCGTGGGCGTGATCTATTATGTGGAAAATCATGTGTAGCGGGATTTTCGTCATACGAAAGAATTGGAAGTAATAAACAACTTGGAAAATAATGATTTGGAGAAAATTCGGTATAATAGGTTGGAAGAGGAGGTCCAGAGCTACACTTTGAACTGGCTATGTGTTGGGAAAATTGATACTGTGGGGGCGTATTGACCATAAAAACAATTATTCGACGTTTAATTCTAGGATAACGTTAAAAAAATAATATAAATGGGTTATCTATTCAAAATCTGATCTTGCAGATTTATAGAGTAGAATGAGCATTTTCATAATCTGAGGTGAAAAATCCAGAAAAATAGACGCGGGGGCGTAATATACGTCATAGAAAACTTGCCGCGTTGCCGAAAACCATTTTTTCAATTTTCTATCTAATAAACAACTCAGAAAATGACGATTTGAAGAACATGTGGTGTGATGGATCGGAAGAGAAGGTCGAGGGCTATAATTTCTATGCATCATGATGTCGATTGATATCTATTTACAATAATTTAAAAGTATAACTCATCAAAACTGGATAGAATATTGAAGATTATAGAATGTTTTGTAGTTTTTTTAATTAAAATCCACTCGAAAGACCCGAGCAAGCGACAGCGAGCGAGAGGTCATTGCTCGTATTTGAATTATAATTCATATTGAGTTATTATACATGTTCAAGTGAACGATCAAAATTCGGGTAATGAAAAACCAATTTTTTCTTTTATTTTCCATCGGCTAATAAAATAACTTAAGAATTATTGTAAATATACATTTCGACGTGAAATTGTTTCAGCTTTTCAGTGAAGATATATCTGGAGGTCCAAAATTACGATGAGTGACCTAGGACCACGTTAAAGTCAACCGTTGCTTCGGAAGCCGGAAAATCAGTTCTAAGTTACACTAGATGGCTAAGGACCCTAAATAGTTATATTTGCTCCTGAAGTGATTAAATATTTTTTTTGTAATTTTTGAAAAATAAATGATAGTATCCACGCTGATTCAGATGGACTTTATATATTCTTCTATTTTTAATACTTTCATTGTCTTTCAAAGATACAAATATTCATAATTCAAACTAGTGATCATATGTCTCAGTAAGTCATGAATATTTCTATAATATTTTTGTTCATGTCAATTATCAAAAAACCGCTGCCACGTGCCTTAGCGTTATGCTCTTTCAGAGGCTTCAACATCACCCACAAACACGCCCCAAACAAATATTTTCACTATTCCACTAGCGTAGGTTGATAGCCGATGGAAAATAAAAGAAAAAATTGGTTTTTCATTACCTGAATTTTGATCGTTCACTTGAACATGTATAATAACTCAATATAAATTATAATTCAAATACGAGCAATGACCTCTCGCTCGCTGTCGCTTGCTCGGGTCTTTCGAGTGGATTTTAATTAAAAAAACTACAAAACATTCTATAATCTTCAATATTCTATCCAGTTTTGATGAGTTATACTTTTAAATTATTGTAAATAGATATCAATCGACATCATGATGCATAGAAATTATAGCCCTCGACCTTCTCTTCCGATCCATCACACCACATGTTCTTCAAATCGTCATTTTCTGAGTTGTTTATTAGATAGAAAATTGAAAAAATGGTTTTCGGCAACGCGGCAAGTTTTCTATGACGTATATTACGCCCCCGCGTCTATTTTTCTGGATTTTTCACCTCAGATTATGAAAATGCTCATTCTACTCTATAAATCTGCAAGATCAGATTTTGAATAGATAACCCATTTATATTATTTTTTTAACGTTATCCTAGAATTAAACGTCGAATAATTGTTTTTATGGTCAATACGCCCCCACAGTATCAATTTTCCCAACACATAGCCAGTTCAAAGTGTAGCTCTGGACCTCCTCTTCCAACCTATTATACCGAATTTTCTCCAAATCATTATTTTCCAAGTTGTTTATTACTTCCAATTCTTTCGTATGACGAAAATCCCGCTACACATGATTTTCCACATAATAGATCACGCCCACGCGTCTATTTTCTTGGACTTTTCACCTCAGATTATGAAAATGTTCGGGCTCCTCTATCGATCTGCTAGACCTGATACTAAAATACTCCAACAAAACATTGTTTCCAAGATCAAAATATGGGAATCATAATTTGTGTACGGATTAATTTTAATATAATGTAGAATGTAGAATTTTAATATAATGTGGAATGGTGGAAATATTTGTTTGGGGCGTGTTTGTGGGCGATGTTGAAGCCTCTGAGAGAGCATAACGCTAAGGCACGTGGCAGCGGTTTTTTGATAATTGACATGAACAAAAATATTATAGAAATATTCATGACTTACTGAGACATATGATCACTTGTTTGAATTATGAATATTTGTATCTTTGAAAGACAATGAAAGTATTAGTAATAGAAGAATATATAAAGTCTATCTGAATTATAGGATTAACTAAACTCGCAATTACAATACAACAATATATTTGAAATAAATCAAACCACCGAGGAGAAGTTGTGAAACCATATGAACTAGAAATAATTAGGTGATGAAGAATATTATATACTAGCATCCCCCGTCACGGCTCCGCCTGCTCTCCGAGTTAATAGAATTCGAATGATAATTATTAACTGTGCGTAGTAATAAAAACGTAACATTCAAGTGTTTAAAGTTTCAAATCCCTAAAATACTTCAGAATAAACAACATTTTTGGTTTTGGAATTGGAATCGGAATTGATTTTCTGATCTACCCTTCCTAGAAAGTCCAATATACAACTACTATACCCGTGTTAAAAACAATCTGAGCGTAAAAAAATATCGACATGTTCAAATATCTGACCTTGAACCTTGTTTATTGTAATAGCAAAAAAACCGCGTGAACGGCTCGTACAACGGTTCGGCACCTGGTGGCCAAAGAGAGAAGCCGGATCTTTAAATTAAGGTATAATTTAGTCCTTAAAAATAATTTCTTGACAAAATATATGCGAGTTTGATTATCTAGGCAATCGATTACACCGCTATAATATCGGAAGTCACAATAGGACGACCAATTTAAAGTTTTCCATGAGAAACTCGAGGACTTTAACCCTGATTGCTTCATACTTATGGGCCAGACCGCGCCACTTCAGCAGTCGCGTGAACGGATAAAACAGCGTCTCGCTACCTAGTGGCCAAAAAGAGAAGCCGGAGCTGATTTGCATGTTATTTCCACATTTTGCATAGAAACGTTCCTGATTAATTGATGATTAATCTTAATAGCCTATGACACTTCAGGGTACATAGTAAAGCTACTGTAAAAATTTGGAAGCGATTGGTTCAGTAGTTTTTGAAATTTTTGCGAACATACAAACAAACGTTTCCTCTTTATATAATAGTAAGATGAGTTTAAGAAGGTATTCGAAGATATTCGTTCCTACCAAGTGGCGTCAATATGGTTCGTCATTAGTTCTTCAAATAATTGATGAGGTACCCAAAAAGCATTCCGGTAAGTTTTTCCGTGATTGGTTACTCAAAGTTGACAACGTCTCCTATAGTGAGTGAACTGTGATAAGAATACATAATACTCCAACAATATGAGAACTAATCAGAATGAATACTGATGAAATAATAACTTGACTCATGTGTCTATTATAGATTCCAATTTTTTTTAAGGAATATAAGAAATAAACCAATTTGCAAGCTAGGACAAAAGAGTTTTTCTTACCACCATTTCCCTATCTATCATTTTCACGATTATTTGATAAGTAAATTAACCTTTTTGTTTCTCAGTGCTGGTTTTCGAATCTCCGAATATTTATTTATATTTCCAGTCAAGTTCGAAGGTGATGTGTCTATTCGTTGCAGAGTTAGTTTTCTTCGATCACTTGCAATTTACAAGAGTAATTATTAACATTTTTCAAAAATTCTTTCAGGGTCTTATAACTGAATTTCCAAGGTATAGCATGCTGTTTTCCATATTCTAGTTCACATCGGTCAAATCGGTCAAGAAAATTAATTCTCTAACTGAGGATTGTTTCAAATCTATTCTATAGATGTTCAGCTTTTATCTAAATTTTGAATCGTCAAAAAATATGGTCTCCTTCAAAAGTTATAGGGTTTAGTCGCCGATTTTATCGATTCTGCCCATAGCGCGACGCAGCTCCCCCGCGAACGCGTAGTATATAGATCTATTCACCAAACATCATATTAGAATAACGATTCAACCACGCGAGATCGAGTTATATATATATATATATTATATATATATATATATATATATATATATATATATATATATATATATATATATATGGGGCGTTCTTCGTCAACTCTCCGGAGCCGGCGCGCGGACGCTAAAACCTCACGTTTTCGACGCTTGTTTTCGACTCTATATAACCCATATCTAAATAATGTTCGATATGCTATCAATGTAGTTTTTTCTCAGCTTTCCGATGGTGAATTTAGTTTTCCAAATTTTTCACATTTTCACAGAAAAAAAAAACATAAAACAGGCCATATCTCAAAAACCTATTGTTTTTTTGATTTTTTTAAGTAGTCTAGATCGAAAGTTGAGGTTTTTTACGTTGATATAGACCTTTTGATCTAGGAAAAATTTCATATTCCTCAGCAGATGAAATTTTTTTGACCATCAGTCTGTCATCGGAAGTTGGTATGAACGCATGAAATTGCAGAGTACCTTGTATAGCAAAACACTTATCAAATCTTTCTTTCAATTTGAGATATCTGAACTTGCTGGGTGACAAATTAATGAAATTGAAAACTCACGACTTTTTTGCCAGAAAACAGTCTGTATTCATTCATGATTTGAAAAAAATATTGTTAGAAGGAGAATTCCTAGTTTGTTTTGATTTTGCTGTAAATTTATGCTTTCGTTGTACAGAATTCAGCTCAATCTTTCTACTGGAATAATAATCAGGCAACAATTTTCACAGTAGTTATCTACTTTCAGAGGAATAATGAACTTCAACACAAAAGTTTGGTTATTATTTCGGATAATTTATCTCATGACACTATTGCAGTTCATGTATACCAAGAAATAATCTTAAATTACCTGAAGAAAGAATACAAACCAAAGAAAATTTATCATAGTACCGATGGAGCCGGTCAACAGTTCAAAAATCAGAAAAGTTTCTCTAATCTTATTAATCATAAGAAAGATTTTGGCATTCCCGCGGAATGGCATTTTTGTGCGACCGCACATGGGAAGGGAGCATGCGATGGAATTGGAGGTAATGTGAAACGAGGTGCTAAACGAGCAAGTTTACAACGCTCTGCAAATAATCATATTTTAACTGCAGAAGGTGTATTTGAATGGGCAAGAAATTACTGTAAAGAAACCATGGTATTTCATAGTAAAAAAGAAGATTATGAGCAAGCTCAACTGAAATTGAAAGAAAGATTTGATAAGAGTTTTGCTATACAAGGTACTCTGCAATTTCATGCGTTCATACTAACTTCCGATGACAGACTGATGGTCAAAGAAATTTCATCTGCTGAGGAATATGAAATTTTTCCTAGATCAAAACGAACTGAAAAATTAGTTCAGTTGAAACATAGTATGGCAAAGTCTTCAATATCAAAGCCAAAACAATAGCGAAATAATGTCCATATCTCAGTCCATAACCCAAATGAGTACATGATCTACGCTAGATAGTAGATCATGTACTCAAAGTAGTTTATCCAACAGATAGAGACTTGTATGGATACTAAATATATTCCGATTTCGGCACTCTTGTAAGCAGAAGACTTGAGCTGGAGCGCGTGGAGTCAGCGCGGTGCGGCACGGCGCAGCCCGGCCCGACGCGGCGCATTTTCTCATGTTCGCTACTCAATTACTCGAATACAAAAAAAAGTATGATTCCAAAAGGTCTATATCAACGTAAAAAACCTCAGCTTTCGATCTAGACTACTTAAAAAAATCAAAAAAACAATAGGTTTTTGAGATATGGCCTGTTTTATGTTTTTTTTTCTGTGAAAATGTGAAAAATTTGGAAAACTACATTGATAGCATATCCAACATTATTTAGATATGGGTCATATAGAGTCGAAAACAAGCGTCGAAAACGTGAGGTTTTAGCGTCCGCGCGCCGGCTCCGGAGAGTTGACGAAGAACGCCGCATATATATATATATATATATATATATATATATATATATATATATATATATATATATATATATATATGGGTGATTCTCTGTCAAGTGAGAGAGTGAAAAAGTGAAGTGAAAAAAAATTCTGAAAATTTTTTTATGAGTTCCAGAAGACTTCATCATGTCCCCTGAATTTTTTCAGAATTTTTTAGACCATATGTCCCATCCTGACTGAAAAATCCAAAACTCTGGAATTTTTTTTGGAGACTCTTAGGGGTGTCATGATGTCAACAGAATTTCCTCAGATTTTTTTAAGCCCTAAAACCCATGCTGCCAGAAACCCAGAGTTGTTATTTTCCCAATATTTGACATATTATAGCTATCTTCAAACATTCTTTACACCCATTGAATGACCTCTGGCCAGAAAAGTCATAATAACATTTTCCCCTGGTAATTACTTGAACTTGACCATAGGTAGTCATATGACCATTATGATAGTTACTTTAGTACTAAATTAAGCAAAAGTTGTTCTCGATCACCCGGATTAGGGTCTCATACCCACCAAAAGCTAGCTTATTATGTTAACATTTTATGTATATATGGGCAATTCTCTGTGGGATCAAACATGAAAAAATTTGATTTGGCTCGAAATATTTTGTAAGTTCTAGGGCATCAAGCCGATTCCCCAGAGTTTTTTTAGATTTTTTCGAGCACTTTAACCCCCTTTAATAAATAGGCAAAGTTGCTGATTTTGCTGTTTTTGCATTTTCAGAGGCATTTTCAACCTTAATTTACACCCTGAAAATGACCTCTGAGGCAAAAATTGAATGGGACACTTTTTTCTGCAAATTGCCTGAATTTTATAGAAAAATTATCTCCAAGGTCATTGGAGCACATTAAGTACTCCATATTACCAATTGGAGCCTCTATTTTTGAACCCTGGGAGTTCGCTCGTCAAGCCCCACACCACATGGGTACTAAAAGTTGTCCCAACTCATACCACATACAGCCTATATAGTGAAAAAATGGGCCTGGACTCTGGAAGCTCCCAAAAAATTAATATATTAACTAAAATAGGGGTAAAAACAGGCTAAAATGACAATTCAAGGAGAGCCTTGTACCGCCAACACATCCAATTTTTGCAAACACTTGTCTGTGGTATTATTACAATTATCAACTGTAAAAACTCACATTCTATCATACTAATACATATCCTGAGTTGTCAATATCATATTTATATAGATCAAGCATTACTATACTACTTGACGCCACCTATCTTTCAGTAGTTACATGTATCGATGGTCAATATATTGGCTCTATTGTGTTAAAATGTACAAGAAACTACTAATAAAGTACATTGTCATGAATTGCATTCACTCGATAAGAAAGATTAATCCAGAAAATAAATTGTAAGCTGTGCATTACACGTACACCTTATAACACACTAGGCAGTGCATAGATACATATGATTTTTTTAATATCAACAAGAAAATGCTGAAGTTCACTAAACATGGGTAATATTCATGAATGTGGGACTCATGAAATCCACTCATATTGTATAAACTGCATAGCTGAGGTCCAGGCAGCTATTGCCTGGTGGGCTCAAACTACAACTTCAAGTTATTTACTCATGGAATTAGCTAATGTGAATCAATCCACTTGAGAGTATGATCACTAAATGCGCAATTTGATAAGGAATTCAAATATATATAGTTTGCCTATGTTCAAATGACTTTATAAACAACTTTGTGAACGTTATACTTGCCTATACTGGAGATATATGTATATGACCCATGTATGGCAAAGGTTAGGTTACCGACCATAGACTTTTAGACATGCAAAGCTACTTTGGAAGCTCCAAACTCATTTCTGGACAGGCAAACTATATATATTTGAATTTACATTAAGTAAATTGTAATGCACAGCTTACAATTTACTTTCTGGATTAATCTTTCGTATCGAGTGAATGCAATCCCTGTTGAAAAAAATCGACTGGATTTCCAGCTGGATTTGCACTGGATTCCAGCTGGTTGACGCTGGATTCTAGCTGGATTTTGACTGGATTCCAGCTGGATTTGGGCTGGATTCCAGCTGGAAACGAAAAATCCAGGTGAAGTGATGCAGGGAAAATCCAGTGAGTTTCCCGAATAATCCAGCTGGATCCTGAGATAATCCAGCTGGATTTTACTAGAATTAGGGTTATATCGTTATTATAGATCAAGCAGATTTTCCGGATAATCCAGCTGGATTTTTTCGGTTTGAGGGCACCGAGCTACGGCGTCGAATCCAGCTGGATTATGAAAGGATCCAGCTGGACTTTTCGACAATCCAGCTGGATTTTTTCGGTTTGGGAGCAGCGGGCTACGGCGTCGAATCCAGCTGGATTATGAACGAATCCAGCTGGATTTTTTCGATTCTAGAACAGCGGGCTACGGCGGCGAATGCAGCTGGATTATGAACGAATCCAGCTGGATTTTTCGGTTTGGGAGCAGCGGGCTACGACGTCGAATCCAGCTGGATTACGAACGAATCCTGCTGGATTTTTCGATAATCCAGCTGGATTTTTCGGTTTGGGAGCAGCGGGCTACGGCGTCGAATCCAGCTAGATTATGAACGAATCCAGCTGGATTTTTTCGATTCTAGAACAGCGGGCTACGGCGGCGAATGCAGCTGGATTATGAACGAATCCAGCTGGATTTTTCGGTTTGGGAGCAGCGGGCTACGACGTCGAATCCAGCTGGATTACGAACGAATCCTGCTGGATTTTTCGATAATCCAGCTGGATTTTTCGGTTTGGGAGCAGCGGGCTACGGCGTCGAATCCAGCTAGATTATGAAAGAATCCAGCTGGATTTTTTCGATTCTAGAACAGCGGGCTACGGCGGCGAATCCAGCTGGATTATGAACGAATCCAGCTGGATTTTTCGGTTTGGGAGCAGCGGGCTACGGCGTCGAATCCAGCTGGATTATAGAAGAATCCAGCTGGATTTTTTCGATTCTAGAACAGCGGGCTACGGCGGCGAATCCAGCTGGATTATGAACGAATCCTGCTGGATTTTTCGACAATCCAGCTGGATTTTTCGGTTTGGGAGCAGCGGGCTACGGCGGCGAATCCAGCTGGATTATGAACGAATCCTGCTGGATTTTTCGACAATCCAGCTGGATTTTTTCGGTTCTAGAACAGCGGGCTACGGCGGCGAATCTAGCTGGATTATGAACGAATCCAGCTGGATTTTTCGGTTTGGGAGCAGCAGGCTACGGCGTCGAATCCAGCTGGATTATGAACGAATCCTGCTGGATTTTCCAATAATCCAGCTGGATTCGCCGCCGTAGCTCGCTGCTCCCAAACCGAAAAATCCAGCTGGATTGTCGAAAAATCCAGCAGGATTCGTTCATAATCCAGCTGGATTCGTCGCCGTAGCCCGCTGCTCTCAATCTGAAAAAATCCAGCTGGATTATCGAAAAATCCATAAAGATTCTTTCATAATCCAGCTGGATTCGCCGCCGTAACCTGCTGTTCTAGAACCGAAAAAATCCAGCTGGATTATCGAAAAATCCAGCAGGATTCGTTCATAATCCAGCTGGATTCGCAGTCGTAGCCTGCTGTTCTAGAACCGAAAAAACCCAGCTGGATTGTCGAAAAGTCCAGCTGGATTCTTTCATAATCCAGCTGGATTCGACGCCGTAGCTCGGTGCCCTCAAACCGAAAAAATCCAGCTGGATTGTCGAAAAATCCAGCTGGATTATCCGGAAAATCTGCTTGATCTATAATAACGATATAACCCAATTCTAGTAAAATCCAGATGGATTATCTCAGGATCCAGCTGGATTGTTCGGGAAACACTGGATTTTCCCTGCATCACTTCACCTGGATTTTTCGTTTCCAGCTCGAATCCAGCCCAAATCCAGCTGGAATCCAGCTGGAATCCAGTCAAAATCCAGCTAGAATCCAGCGTCAATCCAGCTGGAATCCAGTGCAAATCCAGCTGGAAATCCAGTCGATTTTTTTCAACAGGGATTCATGACAATGTACTTTATTAGTAGTTTCTTGTACATTTTAACACAATAGAGCCAATATATTGACCATCAATACATGTAACTACTGAAAGATAGGTGGCGTCAAGTAGTATAGTAATGCTTGATCTATATAAATATGATATTGACAACTCAGGATATGTATTAGTATGATAGAATGTGAGTTTTTACAGTGGATAATTGTAATAATACCACAGACAAGTGTTTGCAAAAATTGGAAGTGTTGGCGGTACAAGGTTCTCCTTGAATTGTCATTTTAGCCTGTTTTTACCCCCATTTTAGTTAATATATTAATTTTTTGGGAGCTTCCAGAGTCCAGGCCCATTTTTTCACTATATAGGCTGTATGTGGTATGAGTTGGGACAACTTTTAGTACCCATGTGGTGTGGGGCTTGCCGAGCGAACTCCCAGGGTTCAAAAATAGAGGCTTCAATTGGTAATATGGAGTACTTAATGTGCTCCAATGACCTTGGAGATAATTTTTCTATAAAATTCAGGCAATTTGCAGAAAAAAGTGTCCCATTCATTTTTTGCCTCAGAGGTCATTTTCAGGGTGTAAATTAAGGTTGAAAATGCCTCTGAAAATGCAAAAACAGCAAAATCAGCAACTTTGCCTATTTATTAAAGGGGGTTAAAGTGCTCGAAAAAATCTAAAAAAACTCTGGGAAATCGGCTTGATGCCCTAGAACTTACAAAAAAATTTTGAGCCAAATCAAATTTTTTCATGTTTGATCCCACAGAGAATTGCCCATATATACATAAAATGTTAACATAATAAGCTAGCTTTTGGTGGGTATGAGACCCTAATCCGGGTGATCGAGAACAACTTTTGCTTAATTTAGTACTAAAGTAACTATCATAATGGTCATATGACTACCTATGGTCAAGTTCAAGTAATTACCAGGGGAAAATGTTATCATGACTTTTCTGGCCAGAGGTCATTCAATGGGTGTAAAGAATGTTTGAAGATAGCTATAATATGTCAAATATTGGGAAAATAACAACTCTGGGTTTCTGGCAGCATGGGTTTTAGGGCCTAAAAAAATCTGAGGAAATTCTGTTGACATCATGGCACCCCTAAGAGTCTCCAAAAAAATTCCAGTTTTGGATTTTTCTTTCTCACTCCCTTGACAGAGAATCACCCATATATATATATATATATATATATCGTGTAACGAGTAGCGCTCATACTCGTTATGAGCCTCGCGCCGAAAACCGTATTCAGCCGGCGATAGCGCCAAGCCCGGCATAAGCCACGCGAGCGCCCGAGCCCCGCATATCGAGAGCGAGTGAGCGGGGCCCGCGCGATGCGTGATACGCCGTGCGCGACTCGCGGTCGCGCACAGGCCGGCCGACGCGCGCCAGGCCAACAATTCGAACGCTACCGGCTAGCGAGCAACACGCGACCCGCGCTACGTACGACCACGTTTTCCCGGATTATCAACCCCGCGCTTCTTCCGGTCGAGGAGATCACCCGCGATCATCGCGACGCCGCGCCCGCAACCCCGTCGGCTGTGACAACTCGTCTCGGAGAGCTCCGAGAAACGTGCGTGCACTTCGTGAAGTGCCATTGTGCGTGTCCGCTGGCCAGCGACCCGCCGCGACGACCGAGCTTCTCCAAGAAGCAAGCGTGCGCCCGCCGCCTGTACACGAGGAAGCCACCACAACCCAGCCGCCATCCACGTGAACAGGACAGCGCCGTAGCAGCATCGCAACACCCGTAAGTCCTATCTGTACGCCCAAGCTTTCGCGGGCAAGGACGCAGCGCGCTATTGTTCAGCGGTCGCCACGCGGGCGACATCCGCGAAATCGGCCCTCAGCTCACGCGAGCGCGCGAAAGCCCTGGCAGCTTTAGCACTGCCAGGCACTGTAGTTTAGTGTCTTCTTTGTTTAATAAACTTTATCATTTTAATCGAGCCTTTCGTTTTTCTCGCGTGTCGAGCCTAGCTTTTCCCCGATTAAACCCATCCCCTCTCCGCGGTCTCGGTGAGCGCGCAGCTCACCGAGAAAGAACTGAGCTACCCGGACGAGCATCCACGGGGAGAGCCTGCAGCGGCGAGCGCCAGCAAGCAGGTAAGGGGCGTGCATTGCACGGCACGAGGTCCGGCCGCCCCCAACGAGCGCAGCAATACGCCGGCAGGTCGCCGAATACTCCCCCGACGATAATCCCCAATATTCGCCCGCGCCTTGTAACGAAGCGCCCCGTTACAATCAAAAACCAAACTGCCGCCGCCCTCAAAATCTTTGTCCCCTTTTTGCCCCCCATTCCAGCCCTCCCCCCCTAGCCCCTCTTTCCACCCCCCCTTTTCGGCCCCCTCTTTTACCCCCCTTTTTGGCCTCTGTTCTAGAGAATTTGGATTGAGTGACAATTAAATTGTGTGACTTGTTTTTGGGTGATAGAATGCCAGCCAGACTTTGCTCATCTGAATTTAAAAAACAGAATGAGTCTGGAAAAATTCAAAGCAATAGGTACTCATGAGTATAAGACTATATGCTTCAATTAAATCTTTCTAGAAAATCAAAATCAGACATTAAAATTGATGGATTTCAAAGTAGTTTGAGTTTCTATGTGCTCATATTAACAAATCAATTCCCATTTATAAAATACGATGGTAACCAGCGAGGACGGGGCTTAGCGAGTGAGGCGAGCAAGGGAAACATCACCTTGATTTTATTCTTCCATGTAAATCTTCCGTGGACATCGAAATATTGAATCATAAGTGTGGGATGGGGGTTGGCGAGCGAAGTGAGTAGGGAGTACCTGCACTAGTATATATAATCTACGCTGAAATTCACGATTGATCGTCGGTCGACGCTAGCGCCGCAGCCACGATCGCTCGCGACGAATAAAACTTCATGCTATAAATGAATATAATTATCTATGGAAAAACGCACATTAAACATTAACTCAGAATTCGAAGAAGCTCAAAAGAAACTTATTCATGAAGCAAGAAGAAAACTGTGAGTAAATAAGTTTTGATATTATTCTTTATAGTATGATTTTGGTTGACATATGTTCAGAATTAAAGTTGTCATAAATGAAAATAAATTGTGACACTGAATTGTCGTCCAATGTTACTACATTTGTGGTCTTTGTTCTTGGATTGATGTTGTTATTGCTTCAGTAACCAAGCACAGAGTGAATAGTCGATTATCAAAAGTTGATTCATATATTTCATGTTCTACTCTATGTGAGTAAGACATGGAAGTAAGATTTGTCGAGTATACATGATACTCGATGTTTTTCAGGATAAAATGTGATATAGTATTCAGTAGGAACAGTGAAAGTGTAGTGCAGTGAGGTAAATACGTCTCAGATGAAATATTAATTAATATCTTGGAAGTTTGGACCCTAAAACTGTGGATACACTTTATTCTTGACACAAGTACATACAAAAAAGTTTTGGGCAAGATTGGTGACCTACATTCCAAGTGGTCTCCTAGTTAGTTGATTTTTCTCACTTACAGCGTTTCCGATACATCACTCTTGGGTTTCGGGGTCGAACATTATATTTATTTTTCTCCATCTCATTCATGTGTCTAGAACCCTATCCACCTTTATAGAAAGCTCGGCTCCTGACGGAGTAGGTAGAGACGTGTAAGTTTGTTCGGATATCTTTAATGTATGCACCTGAACATGTAGTTTGTTTATCCTTTCCCAGGATTCACTGTCGTAGTGATCACTCGATCAAAGATTTTGAGTGCATTGTCAATAGTGCCATGAAGAAAATCTCATTTCAAAAGTAGCTACTTTATAGAAAGGTCAACTTTAGGTGTGATTTCATTTCATGAAGTTTGTGTGTGTGTGTGTGTGTGTGTGTGTGTGTGTGTGTGTGTGTGTGTGTGTGTGTGTGTGTGTGTGTGTGTGTGTGCGCGCGCGCGTGCGTACGTGCGTGCGTGCGTGCGCGTGCGTGTGTGCATGCGTGCGTGCGGGTGTATGTGTGTGTGTGTGTGTGTGTGTGTGTGTGTGTGTGTGTGTGTGTGTGTGTGTGTGTGTGTGTGTGTGTGTGTGTGTGTGTGTGTGTGTGTGTGTGTGTGTGTGTGTGTGTGTGTGTGTGTCGTGTGTGTGTGTGTGATTCAAAGAACGTTGGGTAGCTCATTACGAATTCGGCCCCAGAATTGTGTCTGTTCCCTCAACATCCATTTCAAAGGTTAGCTAAAGAAAGAGCCATTCTACATATAACTTTATAGGGAAAACCGTCTCAAGACTTATTTTATTTCATTGAGTTCTTTTGAATTCTGAGTTAATGTCCTATGTGCGTGTTTCCGTTTATAATCATATTCATATATATAATATAATAATAATCGAGTTTAATTTCGTGTCTGCGGGTTTCGTGGTTTCATTAAACACGTCGTCAAACTCACACTCTCCGGCACATCGAGATAATAGGTTAGAATCACTGAAGGTGGTGTCGCTTCTAGTTGATTCTGAAGGCTGAATCAATTCGGGGAGGAGAGCTCTATCCTTGAGTGGGAGTGGGATTCCTACTGGCTCTGACGAGAAATTTTCCGAGCAACTCTCACTATCCACTTCGGTAGATGATTCAGTCGTATCTTGGCTAGTAGTATTTGATTGGGTGACAGTACCGACAGTAGCAGTTTTAATTGGTTCTCTCCTTCTGAGGGCTAGCCTTTTCGCACTTGTACTTGTATTTAAGGGGATCCGGTACGTTCTCTATGACCTACATTCTAATATTCCAATATTTTCCTAAAGTTATCAATATTTTTTAATGAAATTTTGGCTCATGCATGGTTAAGCGAGTATCTTCATTTTGGGAGAATATTACTTGATAAATTTGAAAAATTGTTAAAACTGCAGTTCCCAGTTTTGACGCTGGCGCTGTTCCCACAGCGCGCCAAAGTTGTTTCACTCTCTAGAATCAGTTCTACTCCATATAATAACACACAAATCTCTACAATATTCCTTATGCATAGTAGAAACGATAGTAAGCAATATGAACAAGATAACATCCATAGGGTGTAAAAATATTGGAATATTGTGGTGGCATTAGAATTCAAATTTTCATTCGAAGGGTAAAACAGAGTTGAACTCTCACTCTCCTTGATTTTAAGAGTGGTGGGGCCTGTTTTCGTGAAGAAAAATCCCTCGGCGCTTTACCCACGACACGCATCTGGCAACAAGTGTTCGGAAGGCTCCCTTTCGACTCTCAACCGATTCTGGTCTCTTCGAATTCTCTCGACCCCTCATAAACAAGGGCCCATTGACAGAGCAATGAAGGACAGGTAAAGATCCTCTTCCGCTCATTAAAAAACTTTGAATGAATAAATCAGTATTGTAGTGTATTTATCGATATTTATATCTGATCACAAATTTGAACTATGAATATACAAATTTGAACGGTGAAAATCGGATAACTCTGAGTTACATGGAAAATAATTGATGTCATATCTAAGTCATGCTAAGCTTTGCACTGCTATATGTACCATACATTTCTCTATCTATACATTTTCTACCGAACAGATTGATTTGAATTTTTCAAGAAAAATGCTTATTACTGTGTAGTGTCATACTAACAAGGGATATTCAAAATTTTGCATTTCGAAGAGTTGAAACAACGAAACATATGCTTTCGCGTTTACATCTTTATATCAATGAATTCAAGATAGACACTATTCATTCCTTCTTCTGAAGATTTTTCAGGCTCAAAATTAAAAATTAAATGCTTGAAAATGCCTGTTGGATATCTCGAATATATTCATTTCATAGTCAAGTTGCATATCATTCGAAAGAGAGCAACATTTTAAGGGTGGCGCGTGTTGGCGAAATTTTAATCAGTGGTCCCGTTGAAGTATTATCGATGATTGAAAATCTATTTAGACCTCATGCACGCGTGAAATTCGTCAACAGTGCCGGGAAACGGCTCAGTTCAAGTCATAAATATTTTTATGGCCCTTGCTATAAGCTGTATACCTTCCACGACCCTCTCGCTCGCGCGGACGCTCACTTGCTGCTCTTTTGGCATAGAGAAAATTATTTCAATAATTCAAAATAATTCATCCTAATGACTGTCAACTTGCAAAGAGTTCCATGTGCACATAATTGCACTTGAAATACTGTATGAGCGAAACCGCAAAGGGAGACGCTATGGTGCATGTATACATGGCAGAAAAAAAATATTCAATGTATATTGTGAGAATAAAAAATGATAACAACTTAGTTACCGGCTATTCAAGTATTCAATATTTCCGAGTACTTGAATCGCTTGAGCAAAAGAATTATATTGTCGTTGATCGTTTAGGAATGCCACATCACTTAAAATCACTTTGATTTTATTGAACTTATAAATTTTGCACAGTAAATCGTCAAGTCACAGAAGTTTATTTGAATGAGGAAGAGGAAGAGCGACGTGAAAGAGGATAATTTCACGCCACCCGTAGCCGAGGCGGATTCCGAAACAAATTCCGAAATATGAGAAAAGCTAGAGGAGTGTCGAACATGCTTTGCCGAGGGCAGGCCAATAAACCCCGATGCAGGGGATCGGGCCTGCAGTATGCCTGCCATGCTGCAAAGCGAGGGCTGCCGCGGCATGCCGCGGGTAGACGACGGGCCTGAAGGAAAGGCTACTTTCCTGTTTGTCGGGCTTCGGACCTCTTTCGCATGTAGAAAAAATTAGAGAGAGACGGAGAGAGGGGTCATAAATTTCTCTTTGCCGAACAATGAGATGAATAGAATTTCAAGAGGGCGCTACTTGTAAATTTGACATACATTTTCATTCAAATACTTTTTGCGATTTTCTCGATGCTCGATTGTGCGGAAGGTCGTGATGAAAATAATTATTTAAATGAAATTCGATTATCTCTGTAACTTTTCTCACTAGAAGCCAAACTGTAATGCAAAGTTACCCTGACCCAAATCTGAGTTTTGGGAAACGTCGCGGATCCCCTTAAGTCTGCTTGCCCGCCCGTTACTGGGGGTCTCGGGGGTCGGGTTTTGGAGCCTCTTCACATCTTGAATGGCTAAAATGGACTCGAAACCGCTGGCTTTGCTTAGGCTTCGGGCCTTCTTGGCGCAGGCTAATGATGTTTTAGTAGGTTTAGGTACAAGAGGCAGCATACGGACTGGAAGTTTTTCTATTTCCTCTTGTTCTTTTGGGGGTGATTTCCGGGTGTTATTGATTGAGTTTCGTGAAAGGGCGTCGGCATTGGAATTGAGTCTACCTGGTTTGTATTTAAAAGTATAATTATAGCCGCGTAATTTAACCCTCCATCTGTTCAATCGACTCATTGGATCCTTAGTTGATTCAATATAAGTTGAAGATTCGTTGTCTCCGATTATGATGAAATCTTGAGCGTATAAATAATGTCAGAAGTATTGCGCGGAATATACGATTGCTAAGCATTTCTTTTCCGTAGTGGAGTAATTCTTTCATAAATAATGTCTGAAGTATTGCGCGGAATATACGATTGCTAAGCATTATTCTTCCTTAGTGGAGTAAAGCTTTATTAAGCGTTCGGGACATATACGCTATTGGGTGTTCGTTTTCTTCGTTTACTTGACTTAGCACTGGTATTATGGCGTAATTTGAGGCATCGGTGATCAAAATAAAAGGTCGGGTCATATCTGCAGGAGCTAATACTGGGGTACTGCTTAAGGCGGTTTTTAAACATTTGAAGCTGGCTTGCTGATCGGGTCCCCCGGTCAATTCTCGGCTTTTTCGGAAAAATGCTGTATGAATTCCCGATAGAAAGACGATAACCCTAAGAAAGATCTGACCTCGGTTTAGTTAGTGGGAATAAGGAAATCGATTTCGGCTTGCAACAATTTGGGGTTAGGTTTTATGTCCTTGTTATCTATTTTGTAACCTAGGAAAATAACTTCGGAAGATAGAACTTGACATTTATTGATTTGTAATTTCAATCTGGCCTTTTCAAACGCTAAAATACTTCGGTTATCATTCTGCGATGTTCTCCGAAGGAATTTGCAAAAATTATGATGTCGTCAAGGTATGCAAAAATTTCTAGCAGTCCTAAAAGTACGGTATCCATTAACCGCTGAAAGGTAGGTGGCGCTCCGCATAAACCGAAGGGCATGGATATCCATTCGTAATGACCGTAGGGAGTTGTGAATGCGGTTTTATGTCGATCTCTTTCCTTGACGGGGAGTTCGTGAAACCCGTTTAACAGGTCGCAGACCAAGAAATATTTAGCCTTCCTATAGTTTCCAATAATTTTATCTTTCATTGATATCTTTCTTTCACGGTTTTAGCGTTCGATTTCCTATAATCGATGACTAATCTATGCTTGAGTGTTCCGTCCTGACTCTTCTTTGGCACTATCTATAGACTACTGTTCTACGGGCTTTTAGAAGGTCGTATCCTATTATCCTCGATTAGTTTTCAAATTTGGTCACATACCTCCGAATGTAAACCGGAGGATATGCGATATTGCCGTGTAAATTCGGGGGAGTCGTTGGTAGTGGGAATCCCATGATATCTATGATATACACTGTTAGTTCGAGGCGGCGCGTCTCCCGGGCGGGAAAAGGGGAAATTGACCAGCGATGTCTTTGATTTGTTTGGAATCTTCTTTGGAATGATGATCTTTCTTCAACGTTTTTCGTATAAACTTGATGCGTTCTTTTAGGCCCAGAGGTGGTCCAGGATTTATTTCAGGTTCCGATTCAAGAAACGATTCGAAAGCGTCGTCTATGTCAAAAAGTTCCAGGTGTTGGGCGGAGATTTCGATATCCATGTATTCTTCATTCGTGTTAATGGCTACAGTATAGCAAACCTTATCTTTTACAGTTACGGCGGCTCCTCCCAGGAATACTCCGGAAAGAGTGTCGACTCTAAGCAAGTAGAATTATCCGTCTGGCGGATATTATTGTATAAACATTGAATTTTGAAAAGAGAAAAATGGGGGTATTTTTTTTTCTAAAACCACGCGATTCCGCAATCAGTTTCCATCCCATGGTGATAGCGTAGGCATGGGCCGAAGCTACTTTTTGTCGGTTTTACTGAATTCCAATTGTTTATAACGCGATTGTCAAAAGAATAAGCCTCAAATTAAAAAAATGTATTCCACCTTTTTTTCTTGGTTTTTTCTCTAAAATCGATTGGCACCATTAGTTTTTTGAATTCACGACTTTGGATGGAATTTGTTTAAATAATTATTGTTTAAACAATGGAAATGGAAAAAGAAAAAATACGGGTATTTTTTTTTCAAAAAAGCACACGATCCAATAATTAGTTTTAATGTATCTCCGCTGGTCTGGCCATGGGCCTTAATGGGTTAACACGTTAATCACCAAGAGTAACACGTTAATCACGAACTAAGCTCGTGAAGCGAGATCAGGTAGAATGTTATAGTAATGAATTTACTTTAAGAATACAAGAATTATTAAACGGAGAGAGGGGAGATTCATAAAAGTAGATGTAAATATTATTAGGTTTATTATAATAAGTACGGAGAATTACAAGATTTTATAATATGTACAGTAGTATTATACGATATTATACGCCAAGTCGCGAAAGGTGGTATTATTTATACTTTTTAAATTACCTTACAATCGGAAGATTAGCGACAGAATTCGTCTAAGTTGCGCACATGAAAAACACTACGTCCTTTCACTTAACCTACACTTATAGTCACTAATATAGAGTCACTAAGGTGGAGGTTTACGAGGTCATCCTTTTGATGTCGCGTCCAACGACGGGTAACCAGAGCTTCTTTTACACCTGACACGAGACGGCTGGGTAGATAATTAGTACTACGAGTTCGTAGGGGAGCTCGTATTCAATGGCTCGGCTCATGTCAGGTGTAAGAGTCAGCCCGATCTGTCGCCCAATCCGAGAGCACGACGCGTCAATCAGGCGATCGCGAAATCCTCCATCTGCACATATTTCCAGCCGATGCCGATGACCGCTGGCCTTCCATTGATTGGCACGTGCGCAGGACGCTATACATGTGTTGCATATCAAATTCACTTTGAGGGAAACATGTGGAAACTTACGTTTGAATATGTTTTTATTAGGTATCGAAAAGGATTCCCACTAACAGATAGATACTGGAATATATCGTCGCCTGGGGGGAAAAAGCAACGATCTCAGAAACGCGCTAAAGAAAGATCTATTTCGGTTTGAGCGAAATAAAAAGATCTATCTCGAATCGAGCGGAATAAAAAGATCTATCTCGAATCGAGCGGAATAAAAAGATCTATTCCGAATCGAGCAGTATAGAAAGATCGTTTTCAAATCGACTTTTAAAGAAAGATCTAACTCAGATTTTACATTATAGAAAAATCTATCTCAGGTTAAATTTTATTTTGCGGCGTTTTTTCGAGTTCGGAGTTGATGCGGTACGCGCGCACTTGAGTGCGATTGCTTATGTGCGTGTGTGTGTATGTAAATATGTGTGTATGTGTGTGTGTAAGGACACATCTGAATGTAATATGCCAAGTTAACTATTTACGTTAAACAGTTTTTGCCTCGATGGTTTCTCGTAGAAATTGGTATACATGGGTTGTTGAGGTCGCTGATCACGAATCCGGCCTCAAATTTTGAAAATTCAAATTATAGCTTCTAAGATTGCAGGCCAAAAATTTGGAAAAAAAATTGAATTCAATTGAAAATTGGTATACATGAGTTTTTGAGGTCACTGATTACGAATCCGGCCTCAGACTGAAATCAGCCTTAACCTTGAGCACGTACAGACGAGAATCATATTAAACGTATAACCAACATAATGTTTTCAACAATTTGAATTTTCAAAATTTGAGGCCGGATTCGTGATCAGCGACCTAAACAACCCATGTATACCAATTTTCAACAAAATTCAGTTTTTTTTCCAAATTTTTGACAAGTGATCTAAGAGGCTCTAATTTGAATTTTCAAAATCTGAGGCCGGATTCGTGATCAGCGACCTCAACAACCCATGTATACCAATTTTCAACAAAGTTCAATTTCTCCAAATATCAAGTGATCTTAGAGGCTCTAATTTGAATTTTCAAAATCTGAGGCCGGATTCGTAATCAGCAACCTCAAAAACCCATGAATACCGATTTTTAAAAAAATTCAAATTTTTTCCAAAATTTTGTCAAGTGATCTTAGAGGCTCTAATTTGAATTTTCAAAATTTGAGGCGGGATTCGTTATCAGCGACCTCAAAAACACATGTATACAAATTTCTACGAGAAACCATCGAGGCAAAAACTGTTTAACGTAAATAGTTAACTTGGCATATTACATTCAGATGTGTCCTTACACACACACATACACACATATTTACATACACACACACGCACATAAGCAATCGCACTCAAGTGCGCGCGTACCGCATCAACTCCGAACTCGAAAAAACGCCGCAAAATAAAATTTAACCTGAGATAGATTTTTCTATAATGTAAAATCTGAGTTAGATCTTTCTTTAAAAGTCGATTTGAAAACGATCTTTCTATACTGCTCGATTCGGAATAGATCTTTTTATTCCGCTCGATTCGAGATAGATCTTTTTATTCCGCTCGATTCGAGATAGATCTTTTTATTTCGCTCAAACCGAAATAGATCTTTCTTTAGCGCGTTTCTGAGATCGTTGCTTTTTCCCCCCAGGCGACGATATCACATAATCGGTTCGGATAAAAATTCAACTTTTTTGTTCACAACAATTCTATAAACAATGTATGAAAATTTGGATTTTCGAGTTGGAAAAAATTATTTTTCAGAAATCAATCAATTGAAGGTCCGGGTCGAATAAGGCGCACTACGCTAGGACCCAGATGTGGCAGTACGAAGAAGAGAAATTTTTTAACTAAAAATTGAAAGTTCGAAAATCAACAATTTATAATTACCATCGTATGTGTCTCATTCAGGCGCACATGTTTTACATTTACAGTTTTAATTTTTGGATTGTTTTTTTCGAGATAAATAACAATTTCTGACATTTTCATCACGCTCGAAAATAATTATTTTTTTGACTTCAACTCGTCAGTACTCAGCCGGAAAAGCATGGAATGAGTTCAAATTTTCCATGTACAATGAGACAACATTCGTGATTCTAATGGACCAAGTCAGTTATTGAAAAAGTCTATTTGTTGAACATTATTGACCACTAGATAAAAAAAAAATTAGCTCCACAATTCCCAAACTTTGCGAAGAAAAAGTGTGTGAGGAAAGTCGAGCCACGAAAAACTTCCAGCGACAAAGTTGATCGTTGATAATCAAGTAAGTTTTTTAAAAAAATTTCATAGGGTTTCCTCAATAAATGAGTGAGTTATAGACGATAAACGAAAATTAGCGCTACAAGTGCCTACCGCCCGCTTCAACACTCCGACGCTTTCAGCGACTCTCATTTCAAACACCGCGCCGCACTATAGCACAGGACGACGTATGGTGTGCCGTTACAGTCGTTTGAAATGAGAGTCGCTGAGAGCGTCGGAGTGTTGAAGCGGGCGGCGGACTGCACAATTTTTCGTTTATCTTCTATATCTCACTAATTTATTGATGGATTCATTTGAAATTTTGTAGAAAACTGACTTGATTATTATCGATCAACTTTGTCGCTGGAAGTTTTTCGTGGCTCGACTTTCCTTACACACTTTTTCTTCGCAAAGTTTGGGAATTGTGGAGCTAATTTTTTTTTATCTAGTGGTCAATAATGTTCAACAAATAGACTTTTTCAATAACTGACTTGGTCCATCAGAATCACGAATGTTGTCTCATAGTACATGGAAAAGTTGAACTCATTCCATGCTTTTCCGGCTGAGTAATGACGAGTTGAAGTCAAAAAAATAATTATTTTCGAGCGTGATGAAAATGTCAGAAATTGTTATTTATCTCGAAAAGAATAATCCACACATAAAAACTGTAAATGTAAAACATGTGCACCTAAATGAGACAAATCCGATGGTATGTTAAAAATTTTGAATTTTGTACTTTCAATTTTTAGTTGGAAATATCCCCACTTCCGACCGCCACACATGGGTTCGGGCGTAGTGCGCCTTATTCAATCCGGACCTTCAATTTCAAAATCATTTTAGGCCTATGAATTTTTTGGGAACATGCATAATTTTTCCGGAAAAAATTCATAGTCGGAAAAGTTCCAATTTTCCGATTTCTCAATTGGAAAAATAGACGCGAGAAATAAGTTGAACCGAATTGCTGTTGGAATATATTATACGGTGGGTTTCAATAAAAAGTTAAATCTTTTGTTTATAACTATTCTATAAATAGTTGATTTCTTCATCTTCGGTAATATCTTCCGTATTATTCGCACATTCACAAGTACACTCTTTTGCGACTCATGCATGTTTCCGAAAAATTCACAGGCGTAAAATGATTTTAAAATTGATTGAACTCTGAGAAATAATTTTGTTCAATTCGAAAATCCAAACTTTTATACATTTTTTATAAAATTGTTATAAACAAAAGAGTTGAATTTCTGTTCAAAACCATCATGTGATGTATTCCAGTATCAGTTTATCAGTGGCAATCCTTTTCGATAGCTAATAACAACATATTTGGTCTTGAGTTGATTCTCACAGTTCATGTGGCACAATGGGGAGGTAGGAGAAAATTATTAATTCGTTAATGTGGCATTGTTTAAACGAAAATTACACATGATTGCCACCATGTGATTTCAATTTGCAATACAGGGTTCAAAGAATTAAGACTTGTAGTTTACGATACGTACGTTCTATTCGATGCGAGATATTAGGCTATTTCATCACTCCATAAGAGAGCATTGGAAAATTTTCAAAAATAATTACATCCTTATATAAAAAAGTGATGGGGGTCAAAGTGAAGCCAGTTAACTCGTGTTTTGATTGGTGTAGACCTAACCACGTGACGAGTCGAGTAAAATATAGATATAGATGTAGGTAGTTAATGCAGGGAAGCGAAAAACAAAAGAAGAATAAATTTTGAGGTTTAGGGACGTATACTGTAGTTTTAAAAAGAAAATAAAAGTTTTGAGGTTGAAACAACCAAATCTTCTTGTCAGATAAAAAAAAAACGTGATGTGGAGAGCTGCCGTCTTCCCGGTGGCGTAGTGGATATCGCAACTGACCGGAGATCAGGAGGACGCTGGTTCAAATCCAGCCCGGGGAGCGTGGAATTTTTTTCTCGCAATATCATCTTGGGATAGTCCACCAAGCCCGAATTTATTCGTCGTTTGAAACATGTGGACGTTAAAAAATAATTATTTGTAAAATACTACTTCGGGTGAAAAGATGTTGTAGCCCAATAGGTTGGGCTGGGTAAGGGGGGAGGGTTGGGGGGGAATAGGTAAAAAGGGAATCTGTAACAATACGATCGGACCTTGATCGTACAGATTCAAGCGATCGAATTTGATCGTGTATATAGGTGATATTGCGGGAAAATGAATTCATGCTCCAGGGATGTGGAGAGCTGCCGTCTTCCTGGTGGCGTAGTGGATATCGCAACTGACTGGAGATCAGGAGGACGCTGGTTCAAATCCAGCCCGGGGAGCGTGGAATTTTTTTCTCGCAATATCATCTTGGGATAGTCCACCAAGCCCGAATTTATTCGTCGTTTGAAACATGTGGACGTTAAAAAAAAATAATTATTTGTAAAAAAATAATTAATTACTTCTTGTCAGATGTTGAATAAAATGTAAATACAGGTTTTATAATTGCGTATAATGAAATAAAGCGTAAATCGCGCGCAGCGCGTCTGAATGTAGCTAGTGCCGTAAAAAAGCCGTGAATTTAAAAAGTACGTCTCGGGAAACTTGAGGCACCAGGTTTCATGCAAAAATTATTTGAACGAGTTTAGAAATCGGATATTTTTGTAAATCGAAGTTTAATTGTGCATTTCACACATTCCTCAACGTTCCGTCTAGTCAGTTGATAAGAAAATTGATATCAAAATAATTTGGAAAATTATCAACAAGGGATAATATGATGACTGATGAGCAAGTTCTAATTTTTTGGAAAATAGAACCTGTCTGGGTACAAAAACAAATTTGTTATAAAGTTGTAGAAAAATAAATGTAATCGACTATTGAAATCAGCATTCTAGAAGAGTCCTAAGAGAAATAGTTATTCATTTGTTTAGGAGTGAAAATGGACCTAATAAGAAAAATACATTATTTGACTACATATTTGAAGAAATTTGATTAGCTTTTGATTGTAAATGGTAAATTGAATATTCTCTTTTCAAATTTCACAACAATTCAACTGTAAGACCCCCCAAAACTCGGGAAATTACACTCAAGTATGAACATTTTCTAATAAATGAATAAATTATCACAAAAATCATAAGATCACCAAATTTGAAAATCACAAAATACTCCACTTAAACATAATTTTTTCAAGGAATAATCGAGGGAAATAAGAAATATATTCAAATAATGGTATTTTCTGGGGATTTTCAGGACTTTATTTAAGAACAAACAATGAATCGGATTGGGATTTGCAATAGCTAATCTTGTTTGTCTCGTTAATATCTACATGTTTGAATAGAAACTATTTAATTCAAAAGAAACACCCGCTTCGTTACAGCCAAAAAACCTTGATTCTGTTTACTATCGAATTTTTTTAAGAACTCTTCCTCCATCCATGACTGACCGTAAACTAGCAGGTTAATTAGGGGATATTTTTTTTCATTTAATTATAAATCAAGCCAATACGAGGGGACAAAATCTATCGATACAAATTACTTAGAGCCGTATCAATAAAATATTTATGAATTAGATCAGAAATTTTTGAGCAACCACAAGCAATTTCATGTTGAGTATCAGAAGAATCAAATTCATTGCAAGAAACTGAATAGCAAACTTGAATGATGAACTTTTCTATTTTGCTGAGAATAATTACTATCAAACAATACAAGGGTCCTATATGGAGTTTAAATATTGTGAGAGTTATATTGGAGTCTCTTGTAAATCTGGAAAAAAACGTCTAGTGTTCGAAGTGCTTTAGTAATTACATAGTTAAAATGTTCATCAAATGATACACTGGAGTCGTTCATCATTTCAAAATCTTGAAGGATATTCTGGCTACACAGTCATTCCCAAAAGTTAGAAAAATGAGTAAAACGTTTTTGGAAAGCTAAGCTGTTTAATTGGAATATGTTCTTATGAATAAACACATTATAAATAAATAGATAAATGAATTCAAGAAGACAAAAGAAAATGTTCAAGCCAGCTATTTAACCAACTTTTTAGCCCTGTTGTTAATGTCTACAGACCTGACCAGGTCATGATACCACCGAAATGTCTAATAAGAAAGCAATCACTTCTATCATGGTTTCAAATTCTTATGCAGTTCTACTTCGTTCTGTAGTTTTTTGAATGTCATCTTTTAAAAGTGCAGAAAAATGTACAAAAATGTAGTATTCACAAAAAATGATTAGTATTATTCCAAATGGGAGACTTATGTACGCATCAGTACACTTTTGTATATTTTCCAACATTTTCATGTACTTTGTACATTTATATACATTAATCATTTTCTCTGAGGAATACATCGATAATATATGGTCTTCAATAAATTGAGATGTAATTCAATAAGTATAATTTTAGTGACAAGAATTTTGAACAAATTCTGGAGAAAAAATATATATACTCAAATTTGATACAAGACAAAGTATTCAAAATTCAAAGCCAATAAAATGAAATGGTTTACTAACTGCAGATATGACACAGACATCTGACACTTCTGCCCTATTTGTTTCAACTAATTTGCAACACAGTCTAGTCATGAATATAACCATTTTCCTTGAAAGTAGCTATAGCATATCACAAGAAAGATATTTTCCCATCTCCTATAGCGTTTTAATAAGCCAAGGCAGTGGATTTTCAAATTTTAATTGAATTGAAACAATTTCCATGTTAACCTAATCGATAAAATACATTATTATTTCATGTTTTGAATCTCACCTGATGTTTTTACAACAAAACAATTTAAAATGATAAACGTCAAATTTTTTTCCAAATAATTTACATATTGGATGTTGGGTTTAGTCCAACTTTCATCTGGTCCATTAGCTAGAAGAGATTTTACTGATGCAAGTTAGAAAGCAGCTCAATTAAAATGTTGAGAACTGGAATCAGGAAATCATTCGGGAGGATAAAAACTTTTTTTAGAAAATATCTTCAATTCGAACATATTTTATTATAACATTTTAGTTCAACATAATGTAACATTTAATAACATAAAATCAAGAATCAAGATCAAGATTACAGAGAGAAATATCCCTAGTTCCATTAAGATCCACTACACAAATAAAGAACAAATAAAAACAGGAGAACCACAGATATATGGGAATCTAGTGTGGTGTGAAGTGTATTATCTGTGTTATTGTACAGTCAAGCCTCACTCGATCCGCACTAGGGGCGCTCTTACTGATGCCCCGGCCCCGCTCGCTTCTGTCACGTCAGTGACTTCGCAGTCGGTTACAATCCGACCTACTGTTTCGACTGGTTATGCCATCGCTAATCTCGGGATATCTACTTTCCCACGGCAAATTGTCTCAATTTTTTTTGAGCATCACTCACCCGTGAAATCAGTTCGGAGAAGCCGCCTGTTATCAGGGCAGGCCGATTCCACCGTCACCGAAATTCGCCTCCGAATTTCAAGCGATACAACTTATCGCTAGCGAAGGCGAAGAATACGCTTATCGCGTGAGCAGTCAATCTCGCTCGGTCCTCCCGCACTTCTCCAATAGTATTGGGAAGTATAGCTATACTTGAAATTCGGTGTCTTAGGCGGGGCTATAAAACTACAATTTTATTGCCCGATAACGCCGATTCCCCGAAAACTCGGACCGATAACCTCCGACTCCGAACTGCTACCGACATGCAACCAATCCCTTCCTCCTCCAAAATTTCTATAAAAACGCCTTGCCAGGCAATAGGGACGGAAGATTCCGATACCGAGGCGATGAACGCGGAGAGATTTTGTTGAAATAAGTAACTTCTAAGTAGTTCACTATAGATCGTGGTCCAAGCACCATCTCTGTTCTCTATTTGTACAAGTATATGTTAATTCATTCAAGTACTGGGATTGTACCTTTTTTTTGAGTTATAAATAAAGATATAATTGTCTGTAATCTCTGTTCTTCATCATTGATCCGGATCTCAACAAAAGGTTTGTGCCCTTACATTACAATATATTCATACTCTTCTTTCCTCTCTTGAAAAAATAACCGATCGTTTGGCAATAGAGCCACTACGTCGCGAACCCGACGGTACTCGCGTCAATATCTTTTCACTTCGAGAAATCCGTCGTTACACTTCACTCCCCGCGACAACCGCGTCAAGGACGCGCTTCCCTCAGTCATATACGTCCATAGAGATATTACATATAGAGTAGGCCACGGTCGTATACACAGGTCTGGAAACTCCCGTGGAGGGGGAAGCTTCACTATTGTGCCATGGTCAAAAATATCCGCTTGAGAGCGCGTCGATCTATGTCTCTAGAAGTAGTCTGCTACAGAGCAGCCCGGCAGCCGACATATTGCATACATATGCATGCATCCCTATGGTCTCATTACCGCGATGATGTTGATAATATTTATACGAAATAATACAGAGAAATATCCCCAAGGAATAACAATTTTATAGATGATTGTAAATTTATAGAATTTAATTCAATATTCGGATGATTAATCCTGGAACATTTTGTATGAGTAATGAGTAACCGTAAGACTCCAACTTTAAGAAGCGTTTCCGTAAATTCTCAGCCAATTACTCATTTCCCATATTTTATCATAGAATGTTTACTGAACATTCAATAGTTACTGTATAACATGGGCACAATTTCGAATGAATACACTTTAAATTCATCATGTACGTAATAAAAAATAATGTCTCGTGGCAAAGCTTTTGCTCCGCGACCCAAGGATCGGTGGTTTGCGCCCGACCTCCCGAGTTTTTTTTCTTTTTTATTTAATTGTATCTAATAGAATCATCTGATCAGGGCACATGGGGTAATTTATTCTGCAGGTAGGAATTGATACGATTTTAAGATGTTTTTGTACGGTTTTGTACGTTTTTGTACATTTTTATACGTTTTCATACGTTATGTACAGTGTCGTCCAGTTTCGTACGGTTTCGTACGTTTTTGTACGTTCCATAGGAGATTAACATAGTGAAATTCAACCTGACATTCTCTGTTAATATAGAATGTATATTGTCAAATATTCAATAAATTCTGAAACAGGAAAGTGTTCACTCAATTATTCATTGAGCACACATTTGTCTAACAAAAATGTTGAAGAAATACTGAAAAAAGTATTCCTAAATCACATTCCTTAGATAATACATTCAAGATATCAATTGAAAAAAAATTAAAATCATTTCTGAAAAATACTTATTCAAGCACAAGTATAAAATAAGAAATGCAATGAATTTGCACGACAAATTTACATTAAAGTAATATGGGGCGTTCTTTGTCAGCTCTCCGAAGCCGGCGCGCGGACGCTAAAACCTCACGTTTTCGACGCTTGTTTTCGACTCTATATGACCCATATCTGAATAATGTTGGATATGCTATCAATGTAGTTTTTTCTCAGCTTTCCGATGGTGAATTTAGTTTTCCGAATTTTTTGCATTTTCACAGAAAAAAAATATAAAACAGGCCATATCTCAAAAACCTATTTTTTTTAATTTATTTAACTAGTCTAGATCGAAAGCTGAGGTTTTTTTACGTTGATATGGACCTTTTGGATACCTAATTTTTTTTTGTATTCGAGTAATTGAGTAGCGAACATGAGAAAATGCGCCGCGTCGGGCCGGGCCGGGCCGCGCCGCGCCGCGCCGCGCTGACTCCACGCGGAGTCTTCTGCTTACAAGAGTGCCGAAATCGGAATATATTTAATATCCATACAAGTCTCTATCTGTTGGATAAACTACTATCTAGCGTAGATCATGTACTCATTTGGGTTATGGACTGAGATATCGACGCCTCCGTGTAAAAAGGGGCCAACTCAGCGTCCCGAACAAGAAGGGGCCAACTCGCTGGCCGGGCAAGAAGGGGCCAACTCGCCGTCCGTGCAAAAAGGGGCCAACTCGCAGTCCGTGTAAAAAGGGGCCAACTCGCCGTCCGTGCAAGAAGGGGCCAACTCGCCGTCCGTGCAAAAAGAGGCCAACTCAGACGAGTTTTGAATTTCACATAAAATTCAGTTCACGAATCTCTTGAGAAGTCTATCACACTATGTGATAGCCGTAGTGCGTCTCTTTCAATGATTAGGTGATTTTCACGTAATTTACATGTCATCAGAATGTAATATGTCAAGTTAACTATTTACGTTAAACGGCTTTTGCTTGATGGTTTCTTTTAGAAATTGGTATACATATGTTTTTGAGGTCGCTCATAATGAATCCGGCCTCAAATTCTAAAAATTCAAATTAGAGCCTCTAAGATCACCTGATAAAAATTTGGAAAAAAATTGAATTTTGTTGAAAATTGGTATACATGGGTTTTTGAGGTCGCTGATCACGAATCCGGCCTCAGATTTTGAAAATTCGAATTAGATCAAGCCTCTAAGATCACCTGACAAAAATTTGGAAAAAAATTGAATTTTGTCGAAAATTGGTATACATGGGTTTTCGAGGTCGCTGATTACAAATCCGGCCTCAGATTTTGAAAATTCGAATTAGATCAAGCCTCTAAGATCGCCTGACAAAAATTTAGAAAAAAATTGAATTTTGTCGAAAATTGGTATACATGGGTTTTTGAGGTCGCTGATTACAAATCCGGCCTCAGATTTTGAAAATTAAGATTAGAGCCTCTAAGATCACCTGACAAAAATTTGGAAAAAAATTTAATTTTGATGAAATTTGGTATACATGGGTTTTCGAGGTCGCTGGTTACAAATCCGGCCTCGGTTTTCAAAAATTCAAATTAGATCAAGCCTCTAAGATCACCTGACGAGAATTTGAAAAAAAATTTAATTTTGATGAAATTTGGTATACATGGGTTTTTAAGGTCACTGATTACGAATCCGGCCTCAGATTTAAAACATTCGAATCATAGCCTCTATGATTGGTGACCGAAAATTTGAAAAGATACTGGATTTGAATAAAACTTGGTATACATGGGTTTCTATGATCGCTGATTATGAATCCGGCCTCAGATTTTTGAACTTCAAATTAGATTGAACCTGCAAGATTGCCGACCGAAAATTTGGAAAGATAATGGAATCTAATGGAACTTGGTATACATGGGTTTTTTTAGGTCGCTGATTACACATAAAGCTTCAGATTGAAATAAGCCTAAATCTTCAACATCGTCGACCGTAACAAGGAAACATCCTTTTTGAAGGTTACCCAAATAAAAAACAATCTCATATTTGACTTTATAGAAAAAACCGTTTTAAGTGTGATTACATTCTTCTAGTTTTCGCGCGTTTAGAGTTAATACATGCATTTGTGAGTGTATATTCTCTATTATAATTATATTCATATACGAGCAATGATCTCTCGCTCGCTGTCGCTCACTCGAGTCGTTCGAGTGGATTCTAATTAAAAAATCTACAAAACATTCTATAATTTTTAATATTCAATTCAGTTTTGATAAGTTATACTTTTAAATTATTGTAAATAGATATAAATCGACATCATGATGCTTATAAATTATAGCCCTCGATCTTCTCTTTCGATCCATCACGCCACATGTTCTTCAAATCGTCATTTTCTGAGTTGTTTATCAGACAGAAAATTGGAAAAAATGGTTTTCGGCAACGCGGCAAGTTTTCTATGGCGTATATTACGCCCCCACGTCTATTTTTCCGGATTTTTAACCTCAGATTATGAAAATGCTCATTTTACTCTATAAATCTGCAAGATCAGATTTTCAATAGATAACCCATTTATATTATTTTTTTAACGTTATCCTGGAATCAAACGTCGAATAATTGTCTTTATGGCCATTACGCCCCCACAGTATCAATTTTTCGAACACATAGCCAGTTCAAATTGTAGCTCTTGACCTCCTCTTTCGACCCATCATACCGAACATTCTTCAAATCATCATTTTCCAAGTTGTTTATTACTTCAAAATCTTTCGTATGACGTAAATTCGGCTACACATGATTTTCCACATAATAGATCACGTCCACGCGTCTATTTTTTTGGACTTTTCACCTTAGATTATGAAAATGCTCGGGCTCCTCTATCGATCTGTCAGACCCGATTCCAAAATATTCTAACAAAACATTGTTTCTAAGAGCAACATATGGGAATCATAATTTGTGTACGGATTAATTTTAATATAATGTAGATTTGTTCTACAAGTTCCTTTGAAAGAATGGAACAAATGAGAACTAGAAAATTGATATACAGTGTTTAGAGTAAAATACCGTGAAACTCTATTTGCGTAACAGCATAACCTCTGGTACAAGTATTGAAGATTATACTTGCCACAAAAATTTTTGCATATTTTGATCGATACTTATTACATTTCCAACATAAGTTTATTTTCAATGCGGAATATGATACCGCAGGCAATTTCCCTTTGATCCGTTTTATTTGTTTCTATGGAAGTCAACTCCTTCATTGAAAAATCTTTCCATGAAATTTCCGGGAGGATTAACTTTACAGTATAGTATGGAAGTGTAGATTAGTATCCATGGGTTTTTTAGGTTGCTGATTACGAATCCGGCCTCAGATATGAAGATTTCAAATTAGAGCCTCTAAGATTAGCGAACGAATATTTGAAAAGTTAATGGATTATAATGAAAATTAGTTTCCATGGGTTTTTGAGGTCGCTGATTACAAATCCGGCCTTCGATTTTGAAAATTCAAATTAAAGCCTCTAAAATTGACGACCAAAAATTTAAAAAAATACTGGATTTTGATGAAATTGGTATCCATGGGTTCTTTTGGGCGTTGATTACACCTCGAGCTTTAGATGGAAATAAGCCTAAACCTTCAACATAATCGATGGTAACAAAGAAGCATACATTTAGATAGTTTACTGAATAAAGAGGCATTTCTTCTACTCTGGTGTCATCAAAAGTCGGTTGATTCCATTCAAAATAAACTTATGTTGGAAATGTAATAAGTATCGATCAAAATATGCAAAAATTTTTGTGGCAAGTATAATCTTCAATACTTGTACCAGAGGTTATGCTGTTACGCAAATAGAGTTTCACGGTATTTCACTCTAAACACTGTATATCAATTTTCTAGTTCTCATTTGTTCCATTCTTTCAAAGGAACTTGTAGAACAAATCTACATTATATTAAAATTAATCCGTACACAAATTATGATTCCCATATGTTGCTCTTAGAAACAATGTTTTGTTAGAATATTTTGGAATCGGGTCTGACAGATCGATAGAGGAGCCCGAGCATTTTCATAATCTAAGGTGAAAAGTCCAAAAAAATAGACGCGTGGACGTGATCTATTATGTGGAAAATCATGTGTAGCCGAATTTACGTCATACGAAAGATTTTGAAGTAATAAACAACTTGGAAAATGATGATTTGAAGATTGTTCGGTATGATGGGTCGAAAGAGGAGGTCAAGAGCTACAATTTGAACTGGCTATGTGTTCGAAAAATTGATACTGTGGGGGCGTAATGGCCATAAAGACAATTATTCGACGTTTGATTCCAGGATAACGTTAAAAAAATAATATAAATGGGTTATCTATTGAAAATCTGATCTTGCAGATTTATAGAGTAAAATGAGCATTTTCATAATCTGAGGTTAAAAATCCGGAAAAATAGACGTGGGGGGCGTAATATACGCCATAGAAAACTTGCCGCGTTGCCGAAAACCATTTTTTCCAATTTTCTGTCTGATAAACAACTCAGAAAATGACGATTTGAAGAACATGTGGCGTGATGGATCGAAAGAGAAGATCGAGGGCTATAATTTATAAGCATCATGATGTCGATTTATATCTATTTACAATAATTTAAAAGTATAACTTATCAAAACTGAATTGAATATTAAAAATTATAGAATGTTTTGTAGATTTTTTAATTAGAATCCACTCGAACGACTCGAGTGAGCGACAGCGAGCGAGAGATCATTGCTCGTATATGGGTCATTCTCATGAAAACGGTATTTTCCATGTCCTCGACATTTTGAGCATGAAAAAAAACTGTTTGACATCCCGAACGGCTACAGATAGTTCGAATTAGCCACGGCCTTGAAGGTTAAACAATAAAAAGTTACAAAAGTTGTTATTTAGGGTGTTAAAGATGGCCAAAACAGGCCAAAATCGTCATAGGCAAACCTGTCGCATACCCTAATTTTCACCTTCCAACTAACGTAGATGCTATCATTCGCTCTTCAAAAATTACAAAAAAATTTTTTTCCCTCAATTTAGATGTGCATTTTCAAGTTTTTCTATTGCAATCTATATTTTTTGCATTTTTTTTGCGAATTTGAGCCACTTACTTTGTGTCAACGAATTTTGCCTATTTTTAGGATTTTTTTTTAAACCACTCGAAAAATAAGTTTAAACCACTGTTTCGATTGCGCTGATCGATCAGTTCTCTTACTAATGATCCCAGCAATCAAATAGTAATGATAAGTTTGGCACTTTGCACCTTGCCATCGAATCCACAGCTCTTGAAGTTTGCTTAAATCTGATTACAAACATATGCCGTCATAGGCAAACCCTACTTTACCATCAGCTAAATTTCGTTACAAGGGGAGTTGAATAATTCTACTGTATGAATATGTTAGCACTAATAGAATCTATGATACATGCACGTGGACACCTTTCAAATTTGCTTCTGGGGCCTGCAATCGATGATTTTGTTCGAATCGTCATAGGCAAACCCGCGTCATAGGCAAACCCTATTCTCGCCAGACGCTCCGGCCCGCGCTCGAATTTCTCGGAATTGTGAGTGGCTCTCTTGCACTTTTCGCAGCTCTGAGCCTTCCTACCTTTACCAATATACTTCACAGTTTACTCTAGTCCCTTTACTGTTGAACGATAGTATGTATTATCGATAGTATTATTGACTATAGTCAATTTACAGTATACACGTACAGTAACCACGTTTTTCTTACTTTTGAACATAAAGACCTCCGCTGAAACGGCATCTGACAAAAAAAGTATATGAATCAAACTTGCGCACTTTTTTCCGCACTATCTGATGAATTCGTCAGGTTGAGAAAAAAAAGTATTTTGAATTTAATATCATTTTATATCCATAAAACGCGTCATTACCGCAATAGCAAAAAAATCATAAAAATAGAAAATGGCTGAAAAAAAATAAATGATGGCGATTTCGAAGGGCCCCAAGTGGTTTTAGCTTTTCTTGGTATCAGAGAACACAAATAATGGAGAAAAAAAATTCAAAGTTGATGAATTCGACATTTCCATTTTCACCATCAAAAAATACCGTTTTCATGAGAATGACCCATATGAATATAATTATAATAGAGAATATACACTCACAAATGCATGTATTAACTCTAAACGCGCGAAAACTAGAAGAATGTAATCACACTTAAAACGGTTTTTTCTATAAAGTCAAATATGAGATTGTTTTTTATTTGGGTAACCTTCAAAAAGGATGTTTCCTTGTTACGGTCGACGATGTTGAAGATTTAGGCTTATTTCAATCTGAAGCTTTATGTGTAATCAGCGACCTAAAAAACCCATGTATACCAAGTTCCATTAGATTCCATTATCTTTCCAAATTTTCGGTCGGCAATCTTGCAGGTTCAATCTAATTTGAAGTTCAAAAATCTGAGGCCGGATTCATAATCAGCGATCATAGAAACCCATGTATACCAAGTTTTATTCAAATCCAGTATCTTTTCAAATTTTCGGTCACCAATCATAGAGGCTATGATTCGAATGTTTCAAATCTGAGGCCGGATTCGTAATCAGTGACCTTAAAAACCCATGTATACCAAATTTCATCAAAATTAAATTTTTTTTCAAATTCTCGTCAGGTGATCTTAGAGGCTTGATCTAATTTGAATTTTTGAAAACCGAGGCCGGATTTGTAACCAGCGACCTCGAAAACCCATGTATACCAAATTTCATCAAAATTAAATTTTTTTCCAAATTTTCGTCAGGTGATCTTAGAGGCTCTAATCTTAATTTTCAAAATCTGAGGCCGGATTTGTAATCAGCGACCTCAAAAACCCATGTATACCAATTTTCGACAAAATTCAATTTTTTTCTAAATTTTTGTCAGGCGATCTTAGAGGCTTGATCTAATTCGAATTTTCAAAATCTGAGGCCGGATTTGTAATCAGCGACCTCGAAAACCCATGTATACCAATTTTCGACAAAATTCAATTTTTTTCCAAATTTTTGTCAGGTGATCTTAGAGGCTTGATCTAATTCGAATTTTCAAAATCTGAGGCCGGATTCGTGATCAGCGACCTCAAAAACCCATGTATACCAATTTTCAACAAAATTCAATTTTTTTCCAAATTTTTATCAGGTGATCTTAGAGGCTCTAATTTGAATTTTTAGAATTTGAGGCCGGATTCATTATGAGCGACCTCAAAAACATATGTATACCAATTTCTAAAAGAAACCATCGAGCAAAAGCCGTTTAACGTAAATAGTTAACTTGACATATTACATTCTGATGACATGTAAATTACGTGAAAATCACCTAATCATTGAAAGAGACGCACTACGGCTATCACATAGTGTGATAGACTTCTCAAGAGATTCGTGAACTGAATTTTATGTGAAATTCAAAACTCGTCTGAGTTGGCCCCTTTTTGCACGGACGGCGAGTTGGCCCCTTCTTGCACGGACGGCGAGTTGGCCCCTTTTTTACACGGACTGCGAGTTGGCCCCTTTTTGCACGGACGGCGAGTTGGCCCCTTCTTGCCCGGCCAGCGAGTTGGCCCCTTCTTGTTCGGGACGCTGAGTTGGCCCCTTTTTACACGGAGGCGACGATATGCGGACATTATTTCATTTCACATTCTTTGACCTCCGTTTTGGCTTTGAAATTAAAGACTTTGCCATACTATGTTTCAACTGAACTACTTTTTCAGTTCGTTTTGATCTAGGAAAAATTTTATGTTCCTCAGCAGATGAAATTTTTTTGACCATCAGTCTGTCATCGGAAGTTGGTATGAACGCATGAAATTGCAGAGTACCTTGTATACCAAACCAATTATCAAATCTTTCTTTCAATTTCAGTTTAGCTTGCTCATATTCATAAATTACCTGAAGAAAGAATACAAACCAAAGAAAATTTATTATAGTACCGATGGAGTGGGTCAACACTTCAAAAATCAGAAAAGTTTCTCTAATCTTATTAATCATAAGAAAGATTTTGGCATTCCCGCGGAATGGCATTTTTGTGCGACCGCACATGGGAAGGGAGCATGCGATGGAATTGGAGCTAATGTAAAACGAGGTGCTAAACGAGCAAGTTTACAAAGCTCTGCAAATAATCATATTTTAACCGCAGAAGGTTTATTTGAATGGGCAAGAAATTACTGTAAAGAAAACCATGGTATTTTATAGTAAAAAAGAAGATTATGAGCAAGCTAAACTGAAATTGAAAAAAAGATTTGATAATTGGTTTGGTATACAAGGTACTCTGCAATTTCATGCGTTCATACCAACTTCTGATGACAGACTGATGGTCAAAAAAATTTCATCTGCTGAGGAATATAAAATTTTTCCTAGATCAAAACGAACTGAAAAAGTAGTTCAGTTGAAACATAGTATGGCAAAGTCTTTAATATCAAAGCCAAAACGGAGGTCAAAGAATGTGAAATGAAATAATGTCCGCATATCTCAGTCCATAACCCAAATGAGTACATGATCTACGCTAGATAGTAGTTTATCCAACAGATAGAGACTTGTATGGATATTAAATATATTCCGATTTCGGCACTCTTGTAAGCAGAAGACTTGAGCTGGAGCGCGTGGAGTCAGCGCGGCGCGGCGCATTTTCTCATGTTCGCTACTCAATTAAAATTAGGTATCCAAAAGGTCCATATCAACGTAAAAAACCGCTGCCAAGTGCCTCAGCAGTATGCTTTCTCAAAGTATTGCAATTGAACCTCAATTTGCATTAATCACCACTCTTTGAGAAAGCAAAATGAACCTCTAACTTATTTCCTCCACTCCATAGTAACGGTTGCTATGGTAAATATCCGAGCTTCGGTGTTCTTACTTCTTAGTCGTCAACAGTTCCGAAAATGGACCTCTAACTGACTTTTCCCACTCCATAGTAACGGTTGCTAAGGACGTAAACAACGGTTGCTATGGTAAATGTCGGAGCTTCGACGTTATTACTTCTTAGTCATCAACAGTTCCGAAAATGGACCTCCAACTGACTTTTCCCACTCCATAGTAACGGTTGCTAAGGACATAAACAATTGTTGCTATGGTAAATGTCGGAGCTTCGATGTTCTTACTTCTTAGTCATCAACAGTTCCAAAAATGAACCTCCAACTGACTTTTCCCATTCCCTAGTTACGGTTGCAAGCGATATAAACACCGGTTGCTAGAGACATCAACAATGGTTTATACGGGAAAGGTCTCTTTGATTGTTATAGAATCCCATAAATATACAAACCCAAATGATCATTTATCATGAATTATATGGGAACTTATCGAAAACACGCTAGCAACGGTTGCCATGGAATCAAACAACGGATGTTGCTGAACACCGAACTCGGTTCGCATCTGCCGGAGACCGACCTGTGTGCAAAATTTCAGGACGATCGGACCATTGCTTCGAAAATTAACGTACGACAAAAAAAGTCAGTCTGAAGCTGAATTTTGTATCTCCATAGCAACGCTTGCTAGGAGAATAAACAATGGTTGTTCCAAAATGAATGTCTTATCGATTCTCATCGATCGTCGTCGAAAGAATTGGAGACCCATCGTGCATTGATGATGATTTTCGGAGCTTTTATCAAAAACACGTTAGCAACGGTTGCTAGAGAAATAAACAACGGAATTGGCTGAAAATTGAACTCGACCGAGATTTTGCGGCGACTAACCTGTGTGCAAAATTTCAGGACGATCGGACAATTCCTTCGAGAGTTATCGTACGACAAAAAAGTGCACGTACGTACATACGTACGTACGTACGTTCGTACATACATACAGACATTTTCGGATTTCCATGTTTTTCGACCCGTAGATTACGAAAATCGAGGTCCCGAAGTCCGATTCGGTGGGTCGATTTTTACCCCGTTACAAAGCTTTCTCTTTGAGAAAGCAATAGACCTCCAACTGACTCTTCCCACTCCATAGTAACGGTTGCTAAGGACGTAAACAACGGTTGCTATGGTAAATGTCTGAGCTTCGATGTTCTTACTTCTTAGTCATCAACAGTTCCGAAAATGAAACTCCAACTGACTTTTCCCACTCCATAGTAACGGTCGCTAAGGACGTAAACAACGGTTGCTATGGTAAATGTCTGAGCTTCGACGTTATTACTTCTTAGTCATCAACAGTTCCGAAAATGAAACTCCAACTGACTTTTTTTCCATTCCCTAGTTACGGTTGCAAGGGATATAAACAACGGTTGCTAAAGACATCAACAATGGTTTCTACGGGAAATCTCTCTTTGATTCTTATAGAATCCCATAAATATACGAACCCAAATGATCATTTATCATGAATTATATGGGAACTTATCAAAAACACGATAGCAACAATTGCCATGGAAATAAACAACGGATGCTGCTAAACACGTTTACATCTTTCGGAGACCGACCTGAGTGCAAAATTTCAGGACGATCGGACTATTCCTTCCAAAGACATCGTACGACAAAAAAAAAGTCAGTCTGAAGCTGAATTTTGTATCTCCATAGCAACGGTTGCTAAGAGAATAAACAATGGTTGTTCCAAAATGTATGTCTTATCGATTCTCATCGATCGTCGAAAAAATTGGAGACCCATCGTGCATTGATGATGATTTTTGAAGCTTTTATCAAAAACACGTTAGCAGCGGTTGCTAAAGAAATAAACAACGGAATTGGCTGAAAATTGAACTCGACCGAGATTTTGCGGCGACTAACCTGTGTGCAAAATTTCAGGACGATCGGACAATTCCTTCGAGAGTTATCGTAGGACAAAAAAGTGCACGTACGTACGTACATACATACAGACATTTTCGGATTTCCATGTTTTTCGACCCGTAGATTACGAAAATCGAGGTCCCGAAGTCCGATTCGGTGGGTCGATTTTTACCCCGTTACAAAGCTTTCTCTTTGAGAAAGCAAAACCTCAGCTTTCGATCTAGACTAGTTAAATAAATTAAAAAAAAATAGGTTTTTGAGGTATGGCCTGTTTTATATTTTTTTTCTGTGAAAATGTGAAAAATTCGGAAAACTAAATTCACCATCGGAAAGCTGAGAAAAAACTACATTGATAGCATATCCAACATTATTCAGATATGGGTCATATAGAGTCGAAAACAAGCGTCGAAAACGTGAGGTTTTAGCGTCCGCGCGCCGGCTTCGGAGAGCTGACAAAGAACGCCCCATATGTTTTCTTATATATAAGTTAGGCTTGGGAAAGAATAAAAAAAAGAACAGAAAAAAAATTTTTTGAAAAAACAGAAAAAGTCTGACATCATCATTTCGATGGTTCTTACAAAGAAAGACACATCGCAATCTGTCCGCGAAGGAAAACACATATCGCAATCTGTCCGCGAAGAAAGACACATATCGCATTCTGGCCGCGAAGAAAGACAATTGTCGAAATTATCCTCAATTGTGAATATTAACGGAGAAAGAGTTTCAACCGCAATCGAACTGTCGAAAAAGCTTGTTTTTTTGTCAATCATAACCTACTCAATCCAAGCTTTCATTTCGTATTTTTTACGTCGGAAAATTGTGGGATGGGCGCCATGTTTGGGGACAGATCGCGAGTTTTGTCTTTCTTCACGGACAGATTGCGAGTTTTGTCTTTCTTCGCGGACAGATTGCGATATGTGTCTTTCTTCGCAGACAGATTGAGATGTGTCTTTTTTGCGGACTGATTGAGATGTGCCTCTTTTTGCAGACAGATTGCATTTGTCTTTCTTCGTAAGACCCATCGATTTAAAGTAATCGATACTCATGAGTATAGCATCATATGCTCAAATCAAATATTGCTAGATAAATAAAATCAGAATTTAAATTAGAATGATTTCAAAGTATTTCCAGTATTCATGTACATTTACTGACATGACTAACTTGCAGTACATAGAGATCTATAGTAACCGGCGAGGGCGGTGGTTCAGCGAGGGAGGCGAGGAGAGGACCTTGATTTTACTTGAATTGATTCTTCCATGTGAATTTTTTCCCGGTGGACATCGAAATATTATAAGGGTTGGCGAGCGAAGCGAGCGGGGTGGTACCCCTTCTAGTCTCTCTATATTAAAAGCTGAACCGCCGCCACCTCCGCCGCCGTCGTCATTTTGCTCCCCCTGGTTGCTCCCTCTGGTTGCTTCCTCCGGTTGCTCCCTCCGGTTGCTCACTCTGGTTGCTCCCTCCGGTTGCTCCCTCCGGTTGCTCCCTCTGGTTGCTCCCTCCGGTTGCTCCCTCCGGTTGCTCCCCCTGGTTGCTCCCTCCGGTTGCTCCCTCTGGTTGCTCCTTCTGGTTGATCAGTTTCACCCTCTTTTTCCACCCATTTTTTCACCCTTTTTTTCACCCCCCTTTTTTCACCCTTTTTTTATCTCTCTTTCCACCCCTTTTTTCCACCCTTTTTCCACCCTTTTTCCACCTCTTTTTTCACCCCTTTTTTCACCTCTTTTTTCACCCCTTTCTCCACCTCTTTTTTCCATCCTCTTTTTCCACCCGTATCTTTGAATAAATTATTTATTTCCAATAAATATGCAATGGTCCGATCTCCTGGAAATTTTGCACACAGGTTAGTCGCGGCAAAATCTAGGCCGAGTTCAATTTTCAATAAAATCCGTTGTTTATTTGCCTAGCAACCGATGACCAAGAAAACTAAATTGTTATATTTGCTCCATAGCAACCGTTGTTTACCTCCCTAGCAACCATTGCGAAGGTTGGAAATGATGAATCTATGACCCATGTCCATAATTTTCGATTACAAAGGACACAAAATCTTCCCACATAGCTCCTCAGTAACCGTTGTTAGACGCTCTAGCAACCGGTGCCAAGGGAAAGAAAAAGTAAGTTTCGTTTCCAGTATTTTCAACTGCAAAGGATACAAAATCTCCGTTTTACCCATAGCAACCATTTTTTACGTGTCTAGAAACCGTTGCTGTAGTAGAAGGAAAGGACTAAATATTATTTTGGACAATTTTTTTTCAATATAAATCCACTTATTCGTCGAAACTACCGTTTATTTACATCCCTAGCAACCGTTGTTTTGGAAGCTGGGAAAACAGTTTTAAGTCACACTCGATGGCCAGAGGCACTGAATTGTTATATTTGTTCCATAGCAATCGTTTTTTACCTCCCTAGCAACCATTACGAAGGTTGGAAATTCTCAATTTATGACCCATTTCCATAGTTCTCTACGGCAAAGGACACAAAATCTTCCCAATTAGCTTTCCAGTAACCGTTGTTTACCGCCCTAGCAACCGTTGCTAAGGGAAAGAAAATTCACGTATGTTTCGTTTCCAGTATTTTCAACTGCACAGGACACAAAATCTCCGTTTTACCCATAGCAACTATTGTTTACGTGTCTAGCAACCATTGCAATCTTACTCAAAATCTGCTGCTGAAAATCTGAAATGGAACACGCGGAATACCCCAAACAAAAAAATATGATCTAGCACATGTCACTATTAACCTAAAGTTAAACCTACTATTAATCTAAAAAAACAAACGTTTAACATGAATATAGCTGACATTAATCTTTTATTTTGATTCGAATCGTTCGTTCAGTATTCTGTCAATCGAACAAAATCGAAAGTTCAAGTTTAAAGTTTTATTGTTTTGAATGTAATTTTCTTTTAATTATTACTACACTTATTATTGAAATTATTGATTTCTAAAGAACACATGGGGGGTTGGCGAGCGAAGCGAGCAGGGGGGATACCCCCCTAGTGATTATAAAAATGCAAGATAGTGGAAAAACGTATACACATGTATGTAAATATACATAAACATACAAAAACGTACAAAAACGTACAAACGCACAACGTGGAAAAAGGTACAAAAAAGTACAAAAGCATATGTTACCGTATAAAAACGTACAAAAACGTACAAAAACGTACAAAAACGTACAAAAACGTACAAAAACGTACAAAAACGTACAAAAACGAACAAAAACGTACGAAAACCGTACAAAATCGTCCAAATCATAGGAAAAGGTACAGAAAAGTACAGAAACGTACGAAAACGTATAAGAATTGCAGAAGAGTGTACAAAATCGTACAGAAGTGTAGTGAGTATGTGAACAGTTTTTAAAAGTTGTTCCAAATGGGACACATATAAACATTTTTGGACGTTTTTGTACGTTTTTGTACAATTATGTACAAAAAATTTTTTTACTAGGGCTGAGCTGTCTATTTACAATTTTTACATGATTCACATTCGCATTAAAGCACTCATATTTTACATTAAGTACATTCATGAAAATTATTACAATATCAGTATCGACGTACTTCATTTTGCATATATTTTTTATTAATCCAAATACAGAATAATTTGTCACAATGATAGAATCGTTGTTTCTTTTAGATTTTATATAAGAGCAACTACTATATCGGCGACCTTTATAAATAAATTTCATGTATCTATAACATTCTCTCAGCTTTGTCACATAAAAAATTTCCCTGAGGCACATAATTTCATTTCCTTTAAGTCTATAATTTTTTTTTCTTCCAAAGGCTATCACCACCTGGGTATATGATTAAAAATAAGATCAAAGACTAAACATCGAAGAATAAAATAATGCAGGTGTACACAAAGGTTGTGATTCGATTAAGTTATTCAGACTGCATATAAATATACACACACACATATATATATGTAACAAAACATATTACTTAAATGTAAATTGGTTATGCAATTTCATTGCATTTCGTACTTTATACTTGTGTTTGAACAAAAATTTTCAATTGATATTTTAAATATATTGTTTAAGGGATGTGATTTAGAAATACTTTTTTCAATATTTCGTTAATATTCTTCAATTATTTTGTAAGACAAATGTGTGCTCAATAAATAAGATTTAGTGAACATTTCCCTGTTTCAGAATTTATTGAATATATTATAAATTTTTTTTTTTCTTCCAAAGGCTATTACCATCTGGGTATGTGCCTAATATTACAAAATACATTCTATATTAACAGAGAAAGTCAAGTTCAATTCCACTATGTTAATCTCCTATGAAACGCACAAAAACGTACGAAACTGTACGAAATCGTATAAAACTGTACATAAGCGTATGGAAACGTACAAAAACGTACGAAACTGTATGAAACTGTTCAAAACTATACATAAGCGTATGAAAACGTATAAAAATGTACAAAAACGTACAAAACCACACAAAACATGGTAAAATATACGTTTTCTTTAATTACTAAACTATAATTCTATAAAAACATCTAAAAATGTACAAAAATGTACGCAAGTGTACATAATCATACGAAAACGTACAAAAACGTACAAAAACATACAAAAGCGTACAAAAACGTACAAAAACGTACAAAAACGTACAGAAACGTACAGAAACGTTCAGAAATGTACAAAAATGGATATAAATGTATTTTTTGTTCCAAATGGGACGTTTATGAACGGTTTTGTACGTTTTTGTACGTTTTTGTACGTTTTTGTACATTTTTGTACGTTTTTGTAAGGAAGTTATTGCTTTCTCCAAGAGAAAGCTTTGTAACGGGGTAAAAATCGACCCACCGAATCGGACTTCGGGACCTCGATTTTCGTAATCTACGGGTCGAAAAACATGGAAATCCGAAAATGTCTGTATGTATGTACGTACGTACGTACGTACGTGCACTTACGTACGTGCACTTTTTTTTGTCGTACGATAACTCTCGAAGGAATTGTCCGATCGTCCTGAAATTTTGCACACAGGTTAGTCGCCGCAAAATCTCGGTCGAGTTCAATTTTCAGCCAATTCCGTTGTTTATTTCTCTAGCAACCGTTGCTAACGTGTTTTTGATAAAAGCTCCAAAAATCATCATCAATGCACGATGGGTCTCGAATTCTTTCGACGATCGATGAGAATCGATAAGACATTCATTTTGGAACAACCATTGTTTATTCTCCTAGCAACCGTTGCTATGGAGATACAAAATTCAGCTTCAGACTGACTTTTTTTTTGTCGTACGTTAATTTTCGAAGGAATGGTCCGATCGTCCTGAAATTTTGCACACAGGTCGGTCACCGGCAGATGTGAACCGAGTTCGGTCTTCAGCAACATCCGTTGTTTGATTCCATGGCAACCGTTGCTAGCGTGTTTTCGATAAGTTCCCATATAATTCATGATAAATGATCATTTGGGTTTGTATATTTATGGGATTCTATAACAATCAAAGAGACCTTTCCCGTATAAACCATTGTTGATGTCTCTAGCAACCGGTGTTTATATCGGTTGCAACCGTAACTAGGGAATGGGAAAAGTCAGTTGGAGGTTCATTTTTGAAACTGTTGATGACTAAGAAGTAAGAACATCGAAGCTCCGACATTTACCATAGCAACCGTTGTTTACGTCCTTAGCAACCGTTACTATGGAGTGTGAAAAGTCAGTTGGAGGTCCATTTTCGGAACTATTGATGACTAAGAAGTAATAACGTCGAAGCTCCGACATTTACCATAGCAGCCGTTGTTTACGTCCTTAGCAACCGTTACTATGGAGTGGGAAAAGTCAGTTTGAAGTCCATTTTTGGAACTATTGGTGACTAAGAAGTAAGAACATCGAAGCTCCGACATTTACCATAGCAACCATTGTTTACGTCCTTAGCAACCGTTACTATGGAGTGGGAAAAGTCAGTTAGAGGTCTATTTTCGGAACTGTTGACGACTAAGAAGTAAGAACACCGAAGCTCGGATATTTACCATAGCAACCGTTACTATAGAGTGGAGGAAATGAGTTAGAGGTTCATTTTGCTTTCTCAAAGAGTGGTGATTAATGCAAGTTGAGGTTCAATTGCAATACTTTGAGTTTTTACTAGGGAGTGATTTTACTTTTATACGGTGTAATGATATAATTAGACCGAGTTTATACTCATACATTGCGGTGATCAATTTTATTGTAGCACTATTGCTGAAGGTGCCATGGGTAAAAAATCAAACTAATGTACATGTTATTTGTAGTATTATGAACTGTTCAGATCAAATTTTGATTACAAAAATAATTTGTTCAATTTTTTCATGTAAAAATGATCAAATGAATGTAATTGTATATAAATATGTAATAAAGATTAAGTTACTGAAAGGGTTTCTTTAAAGTATAAAAAACGTATACATATGTATATAAATATACAAAACATAAACATAAACATAAACATGTACATAAACATACAAAAACGTACAAAAACGTACAAAAATATATAAAAACGTACAAAAATGTACAAAAATGTACAAAAACGTACAAAAACGTATACAAACGTACAAAAATGTACAAAAAGCATACATAACCATACAAAAACGTACAAAAACGTACAAAAATGTACAAAAATATACAAAAACGTACAAAAACGTAGACAAACGTACAAAAATGTACAAAAGCATACATAACCATATAAAAACGTACAAAAACATACAAAACCGTATGAAAATGTACGGAAACGTACGAAAACGTATAGAATTGGGAAGAATACGCTATTTTTTTTATCGTAGAAATCGAAAGAACGTGCGAAATTAATTAGGTCGTATTTTTTGTTTTTCGATCAAATCAAAATTCGAGCTAATGTGAGGAGATGAAATTCGTGTCGTTAGTAACGATATGACGTCATTTGCATTTGAAGTATATCTATATCTACCGAAAACGCCGAATCTCTCAGCGGTCATATCTTTTAGAAAAATAACATTAAACAAAAATAAAAAAATACGACCTAATTATTTTTCGATTCTTTATGCATTTTACATGAAAAAACTAGGTGTTGTGAAAAATTCGTCAACCCTATTGTAGAAAAGTGTACAAAATTGTACAAAAGTGTAGTGAGTATGTGAACAGTTTTTCAAAGTTGTTCCAAATGGGACACTTATAAACATTTTTGTACGTTTTTCTACGTTTTTGTACGTTTTTGTTCATTTCTATACGTTTTTGTACAATTATGTACAAAAATTATTTTTACTAGGGCCAATTGTTTCAATTTACGTTAATTCACAAAGATTAAGTTTGGTTGATAATTATGATATAGGAATAGCCACGAATACTTTCTTCTTCGCAGGTTGAATCGATTATTGACGACACACTGGAAAAGGAGAGTTTACTATTTCAACGTAGTAGTGAAAAACATTGTAGTCGTTACTACCCTGTCGAAAATATCCCTACGGAAATCCGTCCAAAAACGCCATATGGATATCCGTACGGATTTCCTCCCACGGGTCGGCTCGAGTCGAAGCATTGCCGCGTAAAATACTATCTCCCTCGGGTCGGTACTTGGCGAAGATTTGCCGCGTATAACACTTTCAAAGTTAAACTTTGCTCAGAGATTTGCCGCGTATAACAGTTCCTCACTTGGGTCGGATAGAAGAGAAGATTTGCCGCGTATAACCTATAAAATGTTTCACCCATTGGGTTGGCACGTGGCCGAAGATCTGCCGCGTATAACTCTTCCATCCTGGATTTTCACAGTTATCTCTGTGGTAACTTTTCTGACACCTCTAGCTGAAAACTCTTCGTGCCAAAAGGATCGATAGGCCGTGCATTCGCAGTTTCTATGCGTACCGAACATTGAGATCAAGCCAGCTTTTGTCTTTTTGCTCTACGCGAGGTTTGTGTCCTTGCTGAGCTGGCCTTAGGACATTTGCGTTATTCTTTGACAAATGTAATGCAGTCGAACTCCCCGCCTGCCAGTGTCCTCGAATCGGATCACGCGGGAGTAATAACGACGATCGGCCGGAGCCTCACGCCACACTTACATGCTTAGATCAATACAGAAATGACTACCCTGTCGCAAAAAAAATAGCTGGATTTCCACGTGGAAATCCAGGTGCATTTCCAGGTGGATTTCCAGGTCAACCCAGGTGGAATTCCAGGAGGATTTCCAGGTCAATCCACGTGGAATTACAGGTCGATCCAGTGGATTTCCAGGTCCATCCAGGTGGATTTTCAGGTCAATCCAGGTGGATTTGCAGGTCAATCCAGGTGGATTTCCAGGAGGACTTCCAGGTCAATCCACGTGGAATTACAGGTCGATCCAGTGGATTTCCAGGTCGATTTCCAGGTCCATCCAGGTGGATTTCCATGTCTATCCAGGTTGATTTCCAGGTGCATTTCCAGGTGGATTTCCAGGTCAATCCAGGTGGATTTCCAGGTGGATTCCCAGGTCCATCCAGGTGGATTTCCAGGTGTATTTCTAGGCCCATCCAGGTGGATTTCCAGGTGGATTTCCAGGTCCATCCAGGTGGAATTCCAATGGGTGAAAGTGTTACGGTAAATCTCCGCCTCTGGCCGACCCGTGTGAGGAAGTGTTATATGCGATAAATCGTATTGACATATCCGAATTATGAATGGAAGTGTTATACACGGTATATCACTGCCTCGAGCTGACCCTGATGAGGATAAATATTATACACAGCAAATCTCCGTAGCATTGGACGACCCAACGGGTTGAAATTCTGTATACGTGGTAAATAGTATGCGAAAATATCATTCATGTATGGAAGTGTTATACGCGGCAAATCTCCGTCTCGAGCTGACCACAGTGAGGGAGTATTATACGCGGAGAATCTCCATAGCATTGAATCACCAAATGAATGGATGTGGTATACGCGGCAAATCTCCATAGCATCTGACGACACAATCAATGGAAGTGTTATACGCGGCAAATCTCCGCCTCGAGACGGACCAATTGAGGAAGCGTTATACGCAGCAAATCGTACTGAAATATCCGAATGAAATATGGAAGTGTTATACGCGGCAAATCTCCTCAAACCTACCCTAGCAAAGAATTGTTATACGCGGCAAATCTCTGAGCCAAGTTCGACTTTGGAAGTGTTATATGCGACAAAAATCGTATAGTAATGTCGAATCATGAATGGAAGTGTTATACGCGGCAAATCTTCGCCACGTACCGACCCAAGGGAGGAAGTATTATACGCGGTAAATGTCAGCCTCGAACCGACCCAATGAGTGGAAGTGTTATGAGCGGCAATGAATCTAATTGATGGAAATGAAATATTAATAAATTCATAAATAAAAATGTTCTATTTTTATATTCATAGGTTTTCTATTTCAGACAATATTCACACTTCAATAGATTCAAACTCTAATTAGTCCATCTTCAATAGAAAATCAACTTGAAAAGATAATTGGACAGTGAAGTTCTCTAAATCGAATGGGAGTCATGCTATTATACTAAAACAACATAGTGAAAATACAGTAACCAAAACCTTTTTTTTCGCAGTATATTTGGGTAATTTCGCTCATTCATTAAAGCTTACCATTAATGTATATAAACAACTAGCATCCCCCGTCGCGGCTTCGCCCGCTCTCTGAGTTAATAGAATACGAATGATAATTATTAACTGTACATAGGAATAAGAACGTAAAATTCAAGTGTTTGAAATTTCACTGATTGCCTTATATTTGTAGGCCATACCGTGCCATTTCAGCCGCGTGAACTGTTAAAACTACGTCTCGCCACCTAGTGGCCAAAGAGAGAAGCCGGTGCTGATTTGCATATTATTTCTACATTTTGTATAGAAACGTTCCTAACTAATTATTCATCAATCTGAATAGCCTATGACACTTCAGGGTACATAGTGAAGCTACTGTCGAAACTTGGAGGCAGTTGGTTCAGTAGTTTTCGATATTTTTGCGACCATACAAAAGAACGTTTTATCTGTATATAATAATGAGATTGCCAAAACTTCAATAATTCCCTTCAGCTATTCTTGAAGTTAACGGACTAATCCGTTGTTTCTATCAGTTGTTTTTTACATATTGCATTAAAAGTGAACAAAAGAAAAAATGAGAAATAGAAAATTCATGTACAGGGGTTTTAGTGAAATACCGTGAAACTCTTTTTGCGTAACAGCGTAACCTCTGGCACAAGTATTGAAGATTATACTCATCTTAAACATTTTAGCATATTTTGATCCAGGCTTATTTCTTTTCCAACATAAGCATATTTTTAATGGAATCTTCCAACTCTCACTGAGACCAGAATGAAAAAAGGCTCTTTATTTATGAAACCATCTAAATGGACGCTTTCTTGTTCCGATCGACATTGTTGAACGCTTAGACTTATTTCAATCTGAAGCTTGATGTGTAATCAGCGCCCTAAAAAACCCATGTTTATCAAGTTTCATTGAAATCCAGAATTTTTTTAAATTTTCGTTCGGCAGTCTTATAGGCTCTAATTGGAATACTGGAAATCTGAGGCCGGATTCGTAATCAGCGATCTCAACAACCCATGTATACCAATATCCATTAAAATGAAGTATTTCTTCAAAATTTCGATTGGCAATCTCAGAGGCTCTAATAGGAATTTTGAAAATTTGAGGCCGGATTCGTAATCAGCGACCTTAAAAACCCATGCACACAAATTGCCCAGGCGACAAAAATCAAAACAAGCTTAAGATATGTGGATTAGAAGAAAATCACCTAACAGATGAGCTTCAGAAGGCCAGCGTGATCCTGAAATGCTCAAAATTTGTTTGTTCTAGGAATATTCAAAAGAAACGACTCCTCTAGAATTTCTCTCGAAAATGCTTTTTTTCAGTTGTTACGTGGCTTGAATATTGAGATCCGTAAATTGATTTCGCGGATTCGATATTTCGGTTGTACAGCCGAGCTGAACACAGATTACTCGTGAAGGGTAGGTGAACGTGAAATAAATAATGTCAGGATGGCTATATAGTTTAAATAGATAGGCGTGTATTGAAACGATTCGTACGATAGCCGAAAGAGTGTGTGTTCCCAAAATAATAATAATATAAGTATAAATACGTCAAGTTGAGTGTCGTGAAATCAAGTAGCTCAAGTGGTGGTGAAATGCATTGTGGCGGTCGCGACGTTACTAGTACGGGAGCACTGTGGCAAAAGCGACGTTACTACTTCGGAGGCACGGTGGCAAGAAAGCGCCGCCGCTTCCGGTGGTCATATTTATATGTTCGTAAGGGATAAGTCAGTCGAGTCGCGAGTGGTGGCTTCTTCATCCCCTGTTCGCCAAGGGGCGGACAGGTCCTGCACGCGCGTCGGTGTGATTCGCGTTGAATCCTGTCGCTTGACTTTCCGTAACGCGATGCCGCTCGGCCGGATGCTTGCCTTATTCGGACTTCGTATATAATATTAGTATTGAATAGTGACTATTGAATACATGAGGATTCGAATAATCGTCGCACTAGCCACGGGACCCAGTCAAACAATTATTATTCTTGTAAAATAAGCAATAATGCATAGCAGAAAACTGTGTACTCCCGAAAGATAATACATTTTCGCTCAAAATAAGCGTAAAATATGTAGATTACGTGAAAATATCCTAATTATTGAAAAATATGTGCTACCGCTATAAGATAGCGTGCATAAGATCTTGCAGGATAGTCGTGAATTTAATTTTATCTGAAATTCAAAACTCGCCTGAGTTGGCCACTTTTTGCTCGGTCAGCGAGTTGGCCCCTTTTTCAAAGAGTCGCTGAGTTGGCCCCTTCTTGCTCGGAGGTGACGATATAAAGTTAATTCTCCCGGAAATTTTATGTAAAAAAACATACATAGCGGAGTCGACGCATATGGAAACTAATCAAATCAATCGAAAGGAAAACACCGATGCTTCCATTTTCCTTATTGAAAATTTTCGAAAAATTGATGCATGGGTGTTAGAAATGAGGAAATTCAACTCGCATTTCCTCCCTAAGCCGATAAACCATCGAAAAAACCATTAAATGATTGTATGGTGTAAATTTGGGGGAGACTGATCGATGGATCCTTAGGAGGGCTTTCATGTTTCATCGTTGAAACTTCAAAAAAATCGATGTGTGAGCGCGAAATATGAAAAAAACTAACCTTTAGCAAGATGTCTCTCATGAATCGCTGAGAAACTTTACTTATCAGCGTCGTGATGAAAATTTCAAAATTCAGATCGATAGAGCTGCTTGAGCATTCATTTGTCATCGCGAAGACTAAAATATGCCGATGCATGGGCGTGAAGTACGTACTTGGAAAATTGGTTGTTCACTTTGTGATTTTTATGCTGTAACATTGCATTTTGCAATGATATAAATTAGCATGCGAAGATTCAAATTGGGGGGAAATAGACCATGCGAGCGTTCCAGGTCGGTTCGAATACAGATTCTCAGTTAGAGAATTCAACACGATTCGTCTTGTTTTTTCGATTCACGCGCGTCAAGCGGAGGCTGCCAACGGCGCTCAGCCGAGTCGAGCGTAGAGGAGAAGCAGCTGAGTAGGCGCGCCTGCGGATCGGTGTGGAGAAAGCGTAGCGGGCCAATAGGAGCGCGCGGCAACAGGGCCCAGTGCGAACGGCGGGCGAGCGCGGCAAGTGCGGCACTTCTCTACCAAGCGTGCGAGCAAGCGGAAGCGAGCCAAAGAGAACAGCGACGCGCGGAGCCCGGACGACCCTCCTGAGGAAGCGGCCACGAGGTGCAGCGACGTGCAGAGAGGATCGAGCAAGTTGGAACGCAGCGAGCGTCCAACGATCGGCTCACGCGTCCAAAATGGCGCGCGGCCGTTAGCGTGACGAGCGACCGGCTCGGGCGAGTTGCCACCGCGCGAACGCAGGCATATCTTGGCGCGGCCGACTCATAATCGGAATATCTCTTGCATATTCAATATACCTTTGTGCGCATGAACTGAACCGCGGTTTATCTTCAGGTAGCCAAACTGAAAAGCGGCGTATCTCGTTGATGACGTATCTTGGGCACGGCGAATCTTAGTCGTCGCCGAATATCTTTTGCGCATTCGGGAGTATCTTTTGAGCGGGCATGTCGTTGTGCGCGAAGCCAAGCGCGGCACGTGAAACAAAGGCGCGATCGAACTCTGCGTCGAACCAACCGGCACACGCGTATCAATAGGCGTATCGTGGGTATGTCGTTCGGGGTTATCTTTTCAATATTATTATAAATATGCATAATGAAGTAATGAAGTTTGTAGTAGTTTAGTGAGCGAGAGAGCCGTGTATGAAAACGGTGTGCGTGTGCGTATGAAGTTAGACTGCATGAATTATTGAAAACAATGGAAAAATTCAATCTTTTCTCTCACTAGGTTTCCAAGAGATGCTATACGATACGAGTACTGCTGATATCATCATGCAGTGTACATACACATATTGTATTTACCAAAGAATATGTGATAATACGTGATATATATGTATGCATATTATAATTTATCACTTATTTATTACAGAAGAACCCATGCCATCGACATCAGGGCAGAACGAAGATGTCAATCCTGTTTCATCAGAAGACCGAAGGATTTTTTCGGATGATGACGAAACGTTCATTAGTAGCTGTAGCAGTAGCTCTAGTTCTAGCTCCAATTTCACCTCCACCGTTTATGCTACAAGCTACGATGACTCACTAACTTCCTGTTCTACAGGTATAATCTTATCTTTGATCAAACTTCTTTCTTGATCATGTGATTAGACCACTGACACAATGCATAGTTTGATAATTATCATTTCAGAGGCACAAGTGAGACGGGACGAGGAGAGAGCGAGCACAGTGAAACCTTCATCATCGACAACGAAAATTTGAGACTCTACAGACGTTTTGGACTGAATGGCAGGGAAATCAAATGCCATTTTACGCCACCAGCTTCGGGCTATAATATCATAGAATGGTTGGAAAGGTCCTTGGAACAGCTGCGTGCTCATTTGACGAGAGATGCGGCTGAAACAGACTACATCGGCGTAACCATCAGTACAGGTGATTCCCGAGATGAACCAGCATTCAAGCCCTTGTCGATGTCCTTTCGACCTCTTGCGGATTTCCATGTTGGCGAGTTATGGTGCCTATTCTATAATGCAGCTCATAGCTCAAACGCCATCAATGTGGATGACACATTGTACATAAAATATGATATCGTGAAAGGATTGAATAGCGCAGGCCGCGTGAAACTGAGTGAGAACAGTGTGAGTAAAAAATCCATATTGACTATTGCGAATGACGACAATATGTGTCTGGCTAGAGCATTAGTTACCGCATTTGCGCACGCTATGAGAGGGCAGTTACGGACCGGGTCGCTACACGCTTATTGGAACGCTATTTGTCAAAGTAGAGGTGTCACACAAAGAAAAGTAGCTCTTAATCTGATAAAAAACGCAAACGTGTCTATACCTGTATCAGGTTGCGGGCTACCCGAAATTCGTATTTTTCAGAGTTTTTTTAAACAATACGATACTGCGATAGTGGTATACTCGTTGAAAAGTTCTGGGAACAGTGAACAACCTATTTACGATGGTACGTCTTTTGTCGTTCAGTCCGGTAAATGAGTTAATCATACATTAAGGATCATGTATTACGAGAATAGGAATCAATACGAGCTCATATTAAATCTGGTCGGGGCTAGTGGTAGTGCAGGCTACTGTATACCGTGTAATAAAAATATATCAGAGTACAAGATCATAGATTCTGGAATAGATGTTACAAATGTATGCAACAGCCACCTCGTGAATACAATATAGAAGCAAAAAAATTTAACGACTGTTTCAGATATTTTTTGGGGATGTATGTTTCGAACATCGACTGAAGCGCGGTTCTTTCAATAATTCAGCAAGTGTATGCGAAAGCATGAAAAATTGCCAAAATTGTTGCAAAACAGTGCGTTCCACTAATCGCGGCTAACCACACGAATGCGGTACCCCTTTTTTGCAAAAATTGTAGAAAGAACCTACCAACTACACATTTGTGTATCATACAGCCTATTAAAGGTAGCAAAATACCAGCCCCGGCTTTATTCTTGTTTTATGATCTCGAAACGCAACAAACGGTACCGCTTCTTGGGGATGAGACTAAAAATATGCATGTTCCTAATTTATGTGTCGTACAACAGGTTTGCAGTTTTTGTCTCGAAAACTCAAACATTTCTGAAATGTGTGAGTCTTGCGGGATAAGCGAATACGCTCTTGATGTCGATCCAATAAAGCAATTTGTCGAACTAGCATTGGCCGAGCGCAAACAATTCAAAAGACTAATATGTATAGCTCACAATTCTCAAGGTTTCGATACCCAATCCATTCTCAAGTATCTCGTTGACAGATATTCGGAATGCATCGTTACCCCAAGCAACAGAGCCGAAAAAGAGTAGTTTTTGCACATTAATACAAGGGGCAAACCATCTATGCCATCACACGTAGGGCAGTCCCAGGATATATCCTGATATGTTTTCTATAAAATTCTACCATTAATCATTTATTTATAAACAATTTAGTGCAAAAAAAAGCACTTTTTTTAGTTTTTTTCTTATATAATAAAAACTATCAGAGCAATCGTGTTGCTATAATGGGAAGAATTGTAGTGTATAAAAATACAAACCGAGTTAAATTTGTTACAACTCGATCGGATTATTAGAAAAGGAGAAAAGTCGGAAAAACCGGAAAATTTAGCGTTTTTTAAAAAATTCACAACTCAATCATTTTTCAAGTTGTAGAGCTGACCTTTCGTAGTAAAGTAGTCAGTCATATGTACTTAATGTGTGCGAAAACTAGGCACTGTCAACTTATTCGTTCTTGCATAATTGTCATATCAATTTTTTCCCCCCAAATTTTGCAGCACCCATTCTGGCGTCGGAAGTGGTCCGATTTCAATTTTTCAAAAGGTTTTTGAAAGAAGACGTTTCCGACTACAAAATGTATATTTTGATTTTGCGTTGCGGTGCTTCAAAGTAGGGTAGAAATGCGCGCGAACATGGATAAAAACGGCCGAGCGCGCATAAGTCGTCGAGTAGTGGGGGAACCCGAGAGACGAGGGGAAGCGCATGTATATAGATCCCTCGTATCAGGATATATCCTGGGACTGCCCTACGTGTGATGGCATAGGTGGTTTGCCCCTTGTATTAATGTGCACTGAAAATCTCTATTGATTGGGGTACGTACCGCAAGTTATTTTGAACGGTACAAAAATAGTATTGATGGAGGTAAAAAATGCAAAATTCGTGGATAGTTTAAATTACTTTCATTTACCTTTGCGTAGACTCCCAAAAGCTTACGATTTACCAATATCATCCAAGGGTTATTTCCCACATTTATTTAATAAGACCGACAATGAGAATTATATGGGACCCATACCAGCAAGTGAAATGTATTCACCCTCAACGATGAGCGTCAATGATAGAACTGTTTTCTTCAAATGGTACAATGAGCAAGTGGAAAAAATGTAGTTTTCAACTTCAAGGTTGAAATAGTTGAGTATTGTAAGCAAGATGTTGCCATACTTAGGCTAGCTTGTTTAGAGTTCAGAAAAATATTTTTAGAAAGCAGAGTAGATCCTTTTGTTGAATGTGTCACAATAGCTTCGTCGTGTATGCACGTTTATCGTAAGAACTTTTTGAAGAATAATTTAAGGGGGTAGCCTACCTAAATTTTAACATGGTTAAATAAAAATCGTACGAGGCTGTAAATTTATGCGAGTATTTTATATAATAACTTGCGCAGTAGGAGTGAGGATATTCAGGGAAATTAAGAGAAGATCACTTTACCCTTTGTTGTCACACACACACACGTTTATTTATTGTCAATATCAAATATCTAGCTTTAATCTCTCTAACGTTCAGTCAAGGTGTCGACCGAAATGTCTAACTTCTAGCTTTGATCAGTATAAAAGAAAACTCGTAAAAGCGGCACGTGATGAGAAAGAGCTGTAGGCGCGCCGGGAGCTCGACTCAGAGTGAGCTGGCGGCGAGGCGAACGAGCCGGCGGTGGTGGGGAGCGCAGCCACAAGCTGACGCGCCAGTAGTTCGCAGCGCACGCCACACACGTGCGAGGCTTGATGTGACCGCACATTTCTGACAATTTATATTCCAATTCATATTTTTACGGCGGTTTCATTGACGTATCGACCACCCCGGAAAAAAATTTTTTTTACTGTAAAAAAATTTTTTCAATTTTTTAGAACGTACTTGGGATTTTTTGTCTCGGCTACTAGAAGTCTAATCGCAAAACCGATACGTACGTTTGTGGACATTGTATTGAGGAACCCTCAAAAAACCTTTTAGCCCAAACCACTGAAAATAAGTCTCAACTATTCACCTCCTCCTGCATCACGTTTCCACCTTCATTCTGCAACGTCATAAAAACATCCATTTGATTCACACTAACAAGGAGACACCACAGTCTCCGGGTCCTGTATTTTTACCAAACCTGTTTTAATGTGCTCTATACCACATATGTATAGACCCATTTCAGGGATTTTGACTAATGGTGTCTCCTGTTGGAGTTATGGATACATCAAGATTCAGAAAATACTGATATCTCTAGGTTTTTCCACATTTATGACATTGCTCGCTGACTCATCGAGTGAACTTGTCTAAGCTTCTATACGCATTGTTCACACTAGAATCATGAATTTTACATGCTCCCCTAATATCGATAGTATTTTCACTCTTTATCATCATCTAATTTGTCACTAGTTCACATGTTATCTGAAATTCAGTAGTATTCGATAAATAGATTATTCAGCTACAGTTGTCTGAAACTCATCATCAACATGTCTCACTCATTGTACAGTACTCTCAATTGATATGTTTCATCCATTATAAATAATGGTGTTTGATCACACGCATTACTGAATGAACTTCCAAGCCCTTAAATCAGTTGACGAACAATCATTCATCACTGTTTTCAGGATATTCAACATTAAATTTAATCTATTTCCTTATATTACTTAGGACATAACAAATTGTGTATACATAGTGGAGAAATATGTTTTGATTCTAATCTAAAATTGATATAAATTTCTAGAACTAATATATATTTCTCCACTATGTATACACAATTTGTTATGTCCTAAGTAATATAAGGAAATAGATTAAATTTAATGTTGAATATTCTGAAAACAGTAATAAATAATTATTCGTCAACTGATTTAAGGGCTTGAAAGTTCATTCAGTAATGCGTGTGATCAAACACCATTATTTGTAATGTTGAGAAGTGGGCCCTGATGAAACATATCAATTGAGAGTACTGTAAAATGAGTGATACATGTAGATGATGAGTTTCAGACAACTGTAGCTGAGTAATCTATTTATCGTATACTACTGAATTTCAGATAACATGTGAACTAGTGACAAATTAAATGATGATAAAGAGTGAAAATACTATCAATAGTAGGGGAGCATGTAAAATTCATGATTCTAGTGTGAACAATGCGTATAGAAGCTTAGACAAGTTCACTCGATGAGTCAGCGAGCAATGACATAAACGTGAAAAAACGTAGAGATATCAGTATTTTCTGAAACTTGATGTATCCATAACTCCAACAGCAGGCCCCATTAGTCAAAATCCCTGAAATGGGTCTATACGTATGTGGTATAGAGCACATAAAAACAAGTTTGGTGAAAATACAGGACCCGGAGACTGTGGTGTCCCCTTGTAAGTAATTAGCATACATGCGGTGTATGCGCGGTAGGTTATGTGTGTGTGTGTGTGTGTGTGTGTGTGTGTGTGTGTGTGTGTGTGTGTGTGTGTGTGTATGCGCACACAAACACACACACACACACACACACACACACACACACACACAAACACACTCACAAATATACACAAACACACACACGCACACACACGCACACACACGCACACATCCTCCCACGCACACATCCTTCCACGCACACATCGCATGTATGCTAATTACTTTGTGTGAATCAAATGGATGTTTTCATGACGTTGCAGAATGAAGGTGGAAACGTGATGCAGGAGGAGGTGAATTGAGACTTATGTTCAGTGGTTTGGGCTGAAAATTTTTTTGAGGGTTCCTCAATACAATGTTCACAAACGTACGTATCGGTTTTGCGATTAGACTTCTAGGAGCCGAGAAAAAAAAACCCAAGTACGTTCTAAAAAATAGAAAAAATTTTTTTTAGGGGTGGTCGATACGTCATTGAAACCGCCGTAAAAGAATGAATTAAAATATAAATTTACAGCCTCGTACGATTTTTTCTTAACCATGTTAAAATTTAGGTAGGCTACCCCTTTAATAGGGATTATTCCAGAGGGTGGCCAAGAATGGCTGATAATCAGTCGCATGAAGCAATTCAGTGGCTCTACCCTGTTGAAAAAAATCGACTGGATTTCCAGCTGGATTTGCACTGGATTCCAGCTAGATTTTGACTGGATTCCAGCTGGATTCCAGCTGGATTTGGGCTGGATTCCAGCTGGAAACAAAAAATCCAGGTGAAGTGATGCAGGGAAAATCCAGTGAGTTTCCCGAATAATCCAGCTGGATCCTGAGATAATCCAGCTGGATTTTACTAGAATTAGGGTTATATCGTTATTATAGATCCAGCAGATTTTCCGGATAATCCAGCTGGATTTTTAGGTTTGGGAGCAGCGGGCTACGGTGTCGAATCCAGCTGGATTCGTTCATTATCCAGCTGGATTCACCGCCGTAGCCCGCTGTTCTAGAACCGAAAAAATCCAGCTGGATTATCGAAAAATCCAGCAGGATTCGTTCATAATCCAGCTGGATTCAACGCCGTAGCTCGGTGCTCTTTAACCGAAAAAGTCCAGCTGGATTGTCGAAAAATCCAGCTGGATTATCCGGAAAATCTGCTGGATCTATAATAACGATATAACCCTAATTCTAGTAAAATCCAGCTGGATTATCTCAGGATCCAGCTGGATTATTCGGGAAACTCACTGAATTTTCCCTGCATCACTTCACCTGGATTTTTCGTTTCCAGCTGGAATCCAGCCCAAATCCAGCTGGAATCCAGTGCAAATCCAGCTGGAAATCCAGTCGATTTTTTTCAACAGGGTACTGGATGTCTGTGAAAGTGTCGAGTAGACCTGTGATGCACGCGGGTATCTGTCGCGAAAAAAGACTCGTCAATAATATTTCTGTAGACGGTTTTTGCAATCCCATAGACGGTGAAAGCCACGAGGGTATAGTTCTTCAATTTCACGGTTGATATTGGCACGGCTGCCCTCGTTGCTACACCGTTAACAGAGATCGGTATACGTGTACACCCGACGACAAATCAATGAATGAGAAGTTTGAAAACACGCGTGCGAGCGACGAGAGAATATTAGCAATGAACTATCGTTTGATCGTTATGTGGGAATGTGATTTTAATGAAAAGTTGAAAACCAACGACGAGATGCACATTTTCATCGACGAATACGATAAAGTTTTCCGAAGAAAACCGTTTGATCCTGGTGAAGCTTTTTTTGGTGGACGCACCGATAACAATGTGAAAATTTTCGATTGCGAGAAAGGTGAGAAGATACGAGATGTGGATTTCTGTTCGCTTTACCCTTATATATGTAAACGTGGTAAATATCCTGTAGGACATCCTGAAATATATGTTGGGACGGAAGCCTGCAAACGCTTCATTAACGATAACATTGAAAACGTGAACGGTCTTATAAAATGCTAGATATTGCCGCCACGCAATTCGCTTCACCCCGTTTTACCAGATCGCATGCATGGCAAGTTGATGTTCCCCTTATGTCGATCCTTTGCCAAAAATAGCGTGAGCGATGACTGTCCGCATGACATTCCAGACCAACGATCTCTTTTAGGGGTTTGGATTTCCGAAGAAGTTAAAAAAGCTATCGATGTAGGTTACAAAATTGGACCTGTATACGAGATATGGCAGTACGAGATGACAAAGTATGATCCAGAAACGCGCACGGGTGGTTTATTCGCGGGATATATCGATAAATTTTTTGCTCAGAAAATTGCAACATCCGGTTCTCCAGACGATTGTACCATCATGGAAGAACAAGAGCGGCTTGTCAAAAAAATTGAGCAAACGGAAGGCATTTGTATAAAACGAGACGATATCAATTATAACGCAGGACTCAGATCAGTTATGAAACTATGTTTGAATTCGTTATGGGGGGGAATTTGGCCAGCGTGAAAATATGGGTAGAACCGAAGTAGTTACCGAACCATCGCGGTTGATGGAACTTTTATCGTGCGCTGAAACGGTAGTAAACGGTTTTACCTGTGAACGACAATACATTGTATGTTAATTGGTGTTACAAAGAAGATGTATCGTCATTGGCAACCTTAGAAACAACCAGTGTAGTCGTTGCTGCTTTTACGACAGCACAAGCGCGGTTGAAACTTTTCTATTGCTTACACGCATTAGGTGACAGAGTCCTCTATTATGACACTGATTCGATTTTTGACAATAGCACGATTAACGAACACGAACTACCTATTGGTTCTATGCTAGGTGAACTAACCGACGAGCTAGCTGAAAAGGGCAAGGGTACATATATAAGACGATTCATTTCGGCTGGCTCAAAATTTTACGGTTACGAATACGTGACACTAGATAGTGTCGTAAAATCAGTAACCGAAGTCAAAGGCATTCGTTTGAATTATTCCACCAACGATAAAACTAATTTTGATTCGGTCCGTAAGTTGGTGCTCGATGAATACCCTAAAATAGAGGTATCGTCAATGGCTATAAGACGAACAACTTTTCACGATGTTGTTACGTTGCAAGAAACAAAAACATGCAAACCTGTTCACAGAAAAAAATGGTTCGTGGATGATAGAAAAAGTTACCCATACGGATTTAAGCGTGCAAATATTTTCGAAAGATAATTTTTTTCTTCTGTTTCTTATCAAAAGAATTCAAAAAGTAAAAAGAAACGTGTGATTCGACGAGAACCATAATATTGTTCACGCTATGACAGAGTGGCCTGATGAAAGTACAGAAGCCCAAAAAGGTACAGAATGGATGCAGATGGCTCGTGATCGTATAGATTTCAGAGACGTATTATCGCGACTGTTAGTATGATTTCGCCTGTTCTTGAATCAATGTACAATAGTTATAAGAAATAAATACATAAAACTATGATTTATATGATATATTTTTCTTTAGTATGTCTCATGATGGTGATATTTAATCTGTAACTGAATAAATAAATCAATATATAATTTGAAAATACTACAATTATTAACTCTCTCATGATAATAAAAAAAAATCTACAAGGTAAGGAACAGAAACTATACAAACAAACAACGTGACGATATAAGGGTGTAACGACTCAATTAAACTCCAACAACTCTAACAAGTCTATTAAAGCTTCGCAAGCATGCGGAAGCTCAGGTCGATTTTTTTAAGTTACAGAATCAGACCCCTGATCGCGCGAGTGTTTCAGGCCGTGGTTCGCACAAGCGTCTCGGTGCTGGGCTCGTGCGAGCGTTTCGGCGCTAGGCTTGCGCAAGCCTTGCGGCACGCGCGGGGGCCCCTCCCCACCGTGGACAGGAGGGGAGTTTGACAGGTTTGGTTATGAGGAACTCGGCAAAAGCATAGAGTTTCGTGAGGGTCTACCAAAAAGCGGGGATTACACAAACGATTGCAGGCCGAAACTCCTGATCATCGATGATCTTATGCGAGAATCATCGGAATCGTCCTCGGGTAGTAGCATTGTAAACCTGTTCACGAAAAGTAGCCATTACAATAATCTGAGCATCATATTTATAACCCAAAACGTTCTCCACCAAGGGAAAGGACAAAGAGATATATCTCTGAATGCTCAGTACATCGTGATTTTTAGAAATTTACGAGATCGTGCTCAAATACAATATCTTGCCAGGCAGCTTTATCCCGAAAACCCGCAATTCTTACAGGAGGCTTACTGGGACGCGACTTCGCGGCCATTTGGTTATCTCCTGCTAGATTTGAAGCAGAAAACCCCTGATAATTGTCGGTACCGAGCATGCATTTTTCCCGAGGATGAGCATCAGTACGTTTATGTACCTAAAAAAAAAAAGTAGCGACACTATGAATAACGTGCCAGTTATGCCGCTGTGATGGCGTCGAGAAGTCATCGTCCCATAGGACGGAAATAGATCGACACCCTCAGAGCCTTCTACCACCTCGATGCCGAATATCGTAAAGCGTTCCTCCGCAGAGCCGATCCACAACTCGTCAGACACATTTGCAAGTGTGCCTTGAACGTACTGAACGGAAACATTACCCTTACCAAGAACCACAAGTCGCGTCTTCGCAAACACGCACCCGTTCTCAGAAAATTAGCGAGCCAACACGATAATCTCGGCAATAAGAAGAGAATCGTCGCTCAACACGGTGGTGGATTTTCTCCAGCGCTCCTCGCCTCCTAATAAAAACTATTCTTGGTGATTTGCTGACCAAATGAAAAAGATGGAGCACGCCAGAAAAATGATTCTACTCCCTCAAGAAAGTGTCGACCGTTTGCTGATGGTTAGTCTGATGGTTAGTCAAGGCCTGAAATCCGTTCAAACACCAGGAACGCCTATGACCAGACTCGACGAAGAGATGAGTAATATTTTGACATCGACATCGGGCAAAAACGATTCTGCAAAATGGGCTTTGTATAACCAAGCTCTGCAACGGTATCTGACGGTAAAGGATATCGGGAACGAGGACGAAGAGAAGTTAAATCCTCGAGAAGACAGCGGCACTGACCAAGATAGAGACAGCAGGGAGAACAAACTTGAGCAACGAATGGTAAATGATATCGATGCGTTAATCGTGGAAACCGTTCCTCGAAAATGGCGACTGAAAGCTATGCAGCTATTGAAACGTTTGGGGATGATTGGTGAAGTTACGTGGGATAAACATGGGTCTGTTCAAATAGATGGCAACACAGTGCAAGGCGCTTGTATAGTGGATTTGATCAATGATAGAAAACGACCACCCCCGGCTGGTTACAGTAAGTTTGTATCAGCGCTTCGTCACAGCAATATACCTCATGATTTCATTGGTAATACTCGAGTTTTGAGAAGTATAAATAAATATTCAGACTTGTCTCAGATCGATAACGCTGATTCACCACACAATCAAGAGACGCCTCAAAAAACAGTTTACGATAGTTTTGGGAACGACATCAGCGGTGAGTCGACTGCAGACAGAACAACAAAAAATCAAAGATCCAGCACACCGAATTTCAATCATGGAAACGATTGAAACTGAGCAAATGATGGGAGAGGTGGAAATGGCTCACGAAGAGAAGAATACAGCTTTGGACTCTCTCATTGATTTACTACCTTCCGAAATGCATGTCCCTGGATATAAATTCTGCGGTCCTGGAACAAAGCTGTTAGAACGACTCGAGCGAAAGGACGTTGGTGTGAATCCTCTTGACGAAGCTTGTGACGTCACGACCTAGCTTATAACGATAAGAGCGCCGATCGCAAGAAAGCTGACCGCGTTTTGGCAGAGTACGCATTCTCGCGCATGCTAGCAGGTGAAACCCCACCTGACGAAAGAATCGTGGCTTTGATGACTGCTTGTTGCACGGTCAGCAAGATTACTTCTGAAAAACTATCCTCTCGAATCAAAAGATCTATCAAGAAAAATAAGAAGAGCAGTGATAGAAAAACATCGATCGCTGAGGGTAAAAAATCAAAGAACAAACATGGACCAGAAATTCAGTAACCTTTACTACGAATTTCCGAATCCTACAGCTTATGCTGGTGCTAACGAGCTGGTACATGCGACACGAAAAAATTATAAACCTCGAGAAGTCATCGAATGGCTCGAAGGTCAAGATGCTTACAACATACACAAGTTGGTACGTCGTCGTTTCCCCCGGCGAAGGTACGACGTGAAAAACTTTGACGATGTACGGGAAGCTGATTTGATGGATCTACTATCATTGAGAACTTACAATGATGGTTTCACATAAGTTCTAGTAGTCATCGATGCACTCAGCAAATATGCATGGTGCGAACCTTTACGTGACAAAACGTCCAAAAGTGTTAGCCTTCCGCTTGAGAAAATTTTATCTGAATATCCGAATCGTAAATCAGTAATGCTGCAGACAGATTTGGGAGAAGAATTTGTAGGTCGCGATGTGCAAGAATTTCTGGAAGAGAAGGGGATAACGTGCAGAGTTGTGCGCAGTCCAGACACGAAAGCTGCAGTCGTGGAAAGGCTGATAAGAACCATCAAAGAGCGGATGTGGCGATACTTTACGCACAAGAAAACTCGGAAATACGTCGACATCTTGAAAAATATCACTGAGTCTTACAATCATAGTAGACATTCGGCAACTAAATTGACACCTGCATCGGTAACACTCGACAATGCTGCAGCGGTCCGCAAAAAACATTGAACGACGCTACGCCAATGACCGCATCACCTTGAAAACAGTTAAATACCGTATTGGAGATCTGGTGCGTATCAGTAGCTCGAGGGACGTTTTTGGTAAAGGTTACGAGGGAGGTTGGACTACTGAAATTTTTACGATCACCCGTATCTTCTTGTTTAGAGCACCTCATGTATATTACCTGAAAGATCAAGCAGGTCAGGAAATTGACGTTTATTATTTATGAAGAGGAGCTGAGCAGAGTACGGAAGAATCTGGAGAACGATGTTTTTGAAATAGATAAAGTTTTGCAAACTCGTGGTAAAGGAAAAACCAAGAAATATTTCGTTAGCTGGAAAGGCTACCCCGATGAATTCAATTCGTGGATCAAAGCTAGCGGAGTGAAAAAATTGAAATGAAAGACCAATTCTACGTCGTGCTGCCTAGCAACAGCAGTATGCAGTATTATCCTGACAACACAACGACTCATTTCATCTTGCAGCTACCTCAACAGATACGATTACACGGGTCATGGTCCGTCGCTCTAACAGAGTTCCAAATACCGATAACCTTTCAGCATTTATCACAAGAAGACGTTCGAGTCATCATGGCCGGTAATTTGTCGCACATCTCCCATGTCTCCGCTCTAGTCGTCGGTGACAACTCTTTGGAATTTGCCAGTGAGGAAGGCTAGACGTTTCCCAGATTCATCCTGGCGTTTACAAGGATGTTGAGGGTCTTATCGCCGAAATTAATGATTTGGAATGCGTGAAGAAAAATCATTTACTTTTTATCGTCGAACGAGGAGGATACGTGAGGGCTACTCGTACATGCAATGCTGACTGCAAAACGAAACACGAGTTTGCTCTGCTCGAGAAATTGAAAAAAATTTTCGGATTCGACGGCGTAGCGTCGCAATGCTTCAAAGTGCCCGTAACCAGCAACAGACCGGCACATCTTATGAATGGTTTACTCAACATGTTTATGTTATACACGGACATATGCGAACCATACGTTACTGGGGATGTTCAAGTAAAACTGCTGCGTGCTATATCTCTCAATATGGATGAATTCCCATATGAAGGGATAAAGATAAATAATTTCTCTCCACCATATACACACCCTTGCTTATCAACTCATTTCAAACCATCGAGATAGATATTAGAGACCAACGAGGTAATTCTATACCATTTGATTTTGGAATGTTGACAGATACACTACACTTTGAACGCATGGATTAAGATAGATCGATACGTTGAGTACTTTGATGCCCAGGTAGGCGGTGGGAAGGTAGCTGGGGTAGGGCGCATCTTTGTTGGTTCAAATCATCAACGAGGTTACGGTGGTTTCGGTCGTTTTTTGGGTAACTTATTTCGTAGAGTCATGCCACTTTTATCCCAAGATGTTAAAGCTGTAGGGAAAGTGGCTCTTCGCACAGACATAAATATAATGTCTGATGTCACTACTATGGATACCGCTGTAAAAGAAGCATTCGAAAGTCATGTCAGAGAGTCTGGTGTCCATGCGTTCCGATGGAAATCCAGTTGGATTTACCAGAAGTTTGACTGGATTTTCCATGCATACCGAGTGGAATTTTCAGGCGATCCCGAATGGAATTTCTATGCTATCCCAATGGAATTTCCATGAAATCTCAATGGAATTTCCATGCATACCGAGTGGAATTTCCAGGCGATCCTGAATGGAATTTCCATGCGATCCCAATTGAATTCCCATGCATACCGAGTGGAAATTCCAGGCGATCCCGAATGGAATTTCCATGCTATCCCAATGGAATTTCCATGCATACCGAGTGGAATTTCCAGGCGACCCCAATGGAATTTCCAAGCGATCCCAATGAAATTTCCATGCGATTCCAATGGTATTTCCACGCATACCAAGTGGAATTTCCAGGCGATCCCAATGGAATTTCCATGAAATCCCAATGGAATTTCCATGCGATCCCAATGGTATTTCCAGGCGATCCTGAATGGAATTTCCATGCGATCCCAATCGAATTCCCATGCATACCGAGTGGAATTTCCATGCGATCCCAATGGAGTTTCCATGCAAACCGAGTGGAATTTCCAGGCGATCCTAATGGAATTTCCAGGCGATCCCAATGGATTTTCCATGCATTCCAAATGGAATTTCCATACTATCCCAATGGAATTTCCAGGTGATTTGCATGAACAGGGTTTCCAACTTTTCGCAAGTGCAGTTCGTTGGCTACCATAATAGATTTCCCAGGCGTTCCCAATGGACTTTTGTTCCGGAGTTTCGGTTTTTAGTGTAGCTGACAACATATTATAAATTTTCGAATTTTAGAAAAACTTTGTCTCATTTTACGGTACATTTGGAGGTTTTTCATATATTTGCAGCATTATTCCAACTCAAGTTGGAGGATTCCAACACATTGTTAATTCATGGGAGTGATGGTTTAGGAATGAATGTGTCTCATGCTTATTCATGAGAAATCATGGGATACTTTCGAATATTTATTCGAGTTCAAAAAAAGTAGGTTACCATGTTAACATATGTTAATATTTTATGTTAAAGCTTGTTATCTACATAATGATGTAAAGATATATTATTATATGTTGATGATTTCTATGTTCATTCTTCTTCTGCGATTTCTTCACTTTCACTTCTGCTAGTCATTTTTGTTTCTCTCTGTCCATCTTCATTTTCATCTTCTATATCTTTATTTTCACTCTTCCCTTCTCCTGATTTAATGCCCCATTTACTTTTCTCTTTCCTAATCGCTAATTTGTACTCCTCGCCTATATATGAATTCAGTTTACCCACATGCGCCTCCAGACCTTACCTGTACACCTTTTCTCTTCCAATAAAGTCAAGCAGTTTCTATAATTCCAAGAAATCGAAGATTAACCTGAAGTTTTCTTCTACCAATAATACAGTTAGTTTATCAAGACTCACTTTTCAATACTTCGCGCTTCTCAGGTGTTATGACAGTTCTTTTATTCTTTCCAGTCGGGGTTAATTCTTTCGGTTGTCAGGGCATGCTTTCCGGCTCATTTGTTCTTGGTTATGAATGTGTCTTAACATAGTTTTTGACACCATACTCGCAGTTCTATTAGTGAGCATATTTTTGAACTCATGGTGAGGATAGCTCACTCCATCTCTTAGATGGACATGTTTCACCTATACAGAAATAATATTACGAAATGTTGCAGATAGTTAGACTGATAGACATATAGATAGATAGATAGATAGATAGATAGATAGACAGATAGATAGATGGATATATATTCATTGTCTATGAAATACATAGAAAAAGGCAAGAAGAAGATACAGACGTAGATAACTAAGTAATTCTTGAAATAAAAAGTACATACTTTCTTCCCATTCTCTGTTACATAGAATTTTTCGAACAAATAATACTGGTTGGAATTCAGTTTCTCCTCTCTCTCCCTCAGTGTTCAATCTCAATTTTTGATTTTCATCCGTTTCTTCATTACTCGAGTCTGGACTCTTAACCACTAACTTTGTCTTAACAGATTCCATTTTTCCTGATAAAATTTTTTATATTTATTACTTGAAGACTATATTGTTTATATTTTTCTTGAAATGTAACATACAAAAAACTTACGGTCCCTTGCAACAGGAGTTGAAGTTCTTGTTGGGGTTCCAATCTGAGAATATTTTACGTTTATACGCATCAATTGAGTTATGCCATGACTGAGGACTCGATTTGATCAACCCTTAGTGTAAACCATTGGTACATTACTGCCACGGCAAAATTGATTGTCCTCCCTGTAGCTCGGAAAGGGGCGGGGAGCGGGACGAAAGTATACTGGGAAAAATTGGATATTAAGAAGCTACTAGCTGTCTAAGCGCTGACGGTCTGGTTTGTAAGCAATAGTCGCGAGACAACGGGAGTTTTGAAGTGGCAAAAATGACCCAACGTTTTCCTGAACGTTGATTCGAAACTACGTGAGTAGACTCAAGTCATTCCGTCATAAATTGATAAATTAATATTAGTTACGTATGTTATCCATCTATTAGTTTCCTAACCTAGGTTTTAAGCGATCATGACTTACGTTATGTTCTTACTGTGCGGAATAATTTAGCCTCGATAGTACTATAATTTTTCCATAATTATATGATAAATTATTTTATTTGATGACATTTCCATAGATATTATTGATTAAAAAGGAATGAAATGTGTATTTTTGAACCTATTTACATACTTAACAAAACGAGATGTTCACACTTGTATCTAAAGCATATCATAAAATGACGCATATTCCCACTATTTTGTTCTTTGAAGTACTGTTTTGAGCTTTAATTTCCCGTTCAAATTTTCGAAAGATACTTTATTCTAAATCCACGGTTTTTTGGAAAAAAAAGTAAATTTCGCATTATATCTGCTTATATCATTATACCGTGTAATGAATGCTTCGCGAGCACTCGTTAACGCGCGATCGCGCCGTTGTCGCGCCGGTAGCATAGACGAGCGTCGCAAATCGCGTGATTGACTCGCGATCGACGCCGGTACGTGCCGCGGCCGGCAGGAACCACAGCCGGTTCGAATTTGGAAACTAATCCCCATCAGTAAAATTTTTTTTTTCTCGCGTTTTCATTTTTTTCACATTTATCGAAATTCTCCCTTTTTTTGTCGGTGCTTTTCTTGCTAAAAGAGAAAATAGTGCCTTTTGATAAGATTACAATTTTTTCTCTGTTAATATTGATAGAATTAGGTTATTTTTTTTTGATCAAATAAATTTTTATTTTTTTTTTCATTATTCTTGCATATACGATACGCAGTGACCACGCGAAATAGAGCCGCGATTCTTTCCGCATGGACGGGTGAAAAACCCTACACTCTTCACTTGTCGACGGCCGTAATCCGAATACCGGGAAAATATATTTTTTTTCTCGCGGTATTAGAATTTTTGGGAACCACGGTAAACAGCGACGCGATCACGAGCGTAATAATTCCTGGCATACCACCACCACCCCGACGCAATCGCAGCGAGCCTAATCAGCAGAAAAGGAGCAATTTTTTTTTGGTTGTTTGATTTATATTAAATTTTTTTTTTCATCGACATCCTGTCTCTCTCGCTCACGTATAGGGCAAACTACAGGTGATAGAGAGGTAGTTTTTTTTTAAGATTTGTACTATACTGTACGAGGGCCGTACACGAGTAAGTAACTGACATCCTGCACAAACAACAAACCCGTGTTGAATTTGATTGATTTCTGGGGGATTTTCAAATCTTAAAACCACCAAGAGCGACTTGGTGGTGCGCATAGAGTCTTAGGTTAAGCAGACATAAGCGCACACCTGTAGTTTCCCTAACTACTTGTCAACATCGCAAGCGAGCGGAAAACTACAAGAGCGAAGATGCCAGCCAACGATCAAGACATGACCAGCTCACTAGAGAGCTGGATCACGTACTTGAACCATGAGGATCTGCAAGAGACCCTAGGTTTGTTGGAACTGCGTACGGATGGCAGTAGGTTCGCGCATCACCTGCGCTTAGAGAAATGGCTCCTGGGCGACTACTCGGCTTCGGACTTCGCGCCTACCGACGAAGAGGAGCGCGCAAGGCGGATTAGGCTAGTGAACCTACGAAACGAAGTAGTCGTGAAAATCGTCATGGAGCGGACGGGCAACACGATAGCGGACCCTAACGAGCAGCTGAACGAGACGCACCCGCTCCAACCGATACTGGACGACTAGGAGGTGCTGCGCAAACTGCAAGCCGTACTCGGAGTCCCCGCGACAGAGAATAGGCAGAGCATAGAGAACACGTGAGAATAAGACGCGGAAAAATATGATGAAGCCTTACCTAGAGGGCAATCACAAGAAGTGGGACGAGAAGTTACCTCAACTGACCTTCGTCTATAACACAGCGAAGCACGAATCGACGGGCTAGAGTCCTGCGATGCTCACATACGGACGGCAGCCGCCGCAACCAGGCACTTTGCGCAGGGAAATAGAGAGAACCGCGCAAGAGGAAAGCCAGGCGGCGGCGTTTGAGAACGGGCAAGAGATAGTCAGCAGTCTACCAGAGCTGCAAGCCCTTGCCGTCGAAAACTTGGCGCGAGCGCAGGAACGCCAGGCCCACTATGACAATAAAGAGGGACGAGAGTGCGATTCCGAAGTAGGCGACCTGGTCTGGGAGACCAACCGCGTACTACCGAACGCAGCTGAGGGAATATCGGCTCAATTGGCACCTTACTTCGCCGGTCCATTCAAAATAAGCAAGAAATCAGGAAAGAACACGTTCGAACTAACCGTCAAGGCAGGGAACGTATACAAGCTAATAGCTTTGACCCACTTTAAGAAATACTACTACGAAGAAACAATATCGTCACAGAGTCAGAACGAGAGGATGTCCGGGACCCGCCCACGGAGCAACAGCAAACCCCAGCAGCCGACCAACGAGCGAGCGAGCGTACGAACGACCCTAGCGTCGACGCCCCGCGTGCACCAGTGCTGGGAGGGGCAGTTTCGAAACTGCGTGGCAGACCGCACCACGCGGTTCGCGTAGTACGAATCTGGAAGCGAGCACATGGTGTCACGCGGGATAAAGAGGTTGCGCAGGCGAGCGCAGCGGTGGAACTTCCGAGCGCAGCGCCACCGGAACTCTCAAACGTAGCGACGCCAGAGCCCCCGAACACTGCGACGCAAGAGGCTCCGAGCGCACCGGGGGCAGGCGAAGCCCCCGCGAACGCTGTCCCGGAGGACCGAAAGGCACGCGCAAGCCACCTAGCGCTATACACGCGAGTGATCTCGTCCCGACGAACGAGATCACAACGGCCGTTCTGACCGTCCGCGTCCCAAATTCCTGAATGGTGAGCCAATCCTTCTTCCTTCCCACTTTCCCACAGAAGGCAAGCCTGAGATAAAAAGAAGATGACGAAGGCGGCACCATCGGCAACGGCAACGCCACCTCCGCCATTACCTCCGACCCCAGAGGAAATCCGGGTCAAGAAGGTGAAACCTTTCGGCGCTCAGTTGCTAAACTGGGCGCAGGACCAGGCCCTGGAAGCAAAGCCATATAGGGTGGCTAGTCGCCTTTATGAACTGCTGGTCCGGCAGTTCGACCCCAGGCGGCCCGACGCCTGGAAGAGAGAGTTCTGAGGGCGGTGCAGCCGGCCCAGGTAGGGGACCGCGACGACGACGACATTGCAGAGGTCGGCAAGAGACCTTCACCGCAGGAGCGGCTGAGACAGTCCCGTGGGACGCCAGGCGTGCGTGACCAGCCCCGCCAGCAGACGACGCGGCGAGAAGACGCGCACGCCCCAAAAGAGGCCGCTGACCAACTAACACCCCAGCGTCAGCCAACGCCTCCCGGATCCTAGCCGCCGAACAGCGACAACCGACCGACCTCGCCCAGCAGCCGTTCGACGACGCCCCAGGAGGGGACGATCGCGAAGGAACAGACCAAAGAAGATCATAGGGGAGCTCCCAGCCGGGGGGGGGGGGTCCCCAGCCATGTACAGCCTGGCAATAAACTCTACTAGAACTTATCGTTCATATTGCTCATTTTTCCCTTCCTCTTACTCACCTATCCATCTACCCGCGCCGGTCAGACGTACCAATCGCGCTTAACGATAACGAGTTGGCTCCGGGTAGCCAATGTCTGCGAGGGGGATGTAACGAGTGCTTCGCGAGCACTCGTTAACGCGCGATCGCCATGTATCGCGCCGGTAGCATAGGTGAGCGTCGCAAATCGCGTGATTGACTCGTGATCGACGCCGACACGCGCCGCGGCCCTTTGGGCTATGCGCCACAAAAGAAAGAGAGTGAGAGAGCATGGAGAGGGGCGGACCACCCAACTCGCGTGGCAGGCGAGCCGCGTATGGACAGGAAGGACACTCTCGCGCCGACCCTCGCGATAATTAGCCGCCAATAACACCTCATCCGCGCCGCGACGTGGACGTCCGACTTGCGAGCGTGTGTGTGTGAGTGTCCCCGCACCACAGATCCGGGCCCCACAGCTGGTGTAACCGTGACCGCGCACACCCGAGACGTCCACGAGCGCGTCGACACCCTTCACCCCCTTTCCCCCCACTCTTCCCAGTCCTGGGGAAGCACCCTCTACGCGAGTAGCGATGGTCCGTACCTGTGTACGGACGGCTGGGGGACACCACCAAGACCCTTGGCGCGGCGTCTGCTCGTGGGAGCTGGGTGAATGACCCGGCAGCTGGGCGAGGAGCGGGGCATTTATTGTAATTAGCTCGAGGTGGTGCAAATTCCTCCATAGGTGGTGCGAGTTCCTCCATAGGTGGTGCGAATTCCTCCATAGGTGGTGCGAATTCCTCCTTAGGTGGTACGAATTCCTCCATATCTCTACCGCACGAGTTGGTTCAGGTTTCACTCCGTTGCAACTGTTTCAATATAAATGAAAAAATTGGCAATCTATTGATTCATCCTCGAAGTAGAATAGCTAATTACATAATATGAATTTTTTCACATTTTTTAGAACAGTTAAATATACTTTTAGATTACAAGCATGAGTTACGAATGGATAAACGTTTTATTGAGGTCGAAAACGAGGTTTTCCACCATGGGTAAAGATATATTTAACCACGACGTCACGTGACTAATATGACAGATGGATCAATGTGTGGATAGGTGAATTGACGAACATATATGGAGCGTTTCACGTCATTTTTATCAGTACGGCAAGAGAGCGCCAAAATGTAGTTCTCGACTCCAAAATATAAGATTCCATATATTCATATTAAAATTTATAAAAAACGATTTTCCAATAAGGTAATTTGATGTAATTTTTCTTCAACTTCCTAATTATGCAATCAGATTTTCCGAGATTTCTCATTTTCACGCCTAAAAATGTACAACATTCATATTTGAACCAATTTTCCAAAATTTCTTTGAATACCGAGTTTATTATTTTATTATCATTAGTTTATTAGTTTTTGTTAAGATATGCAAACTGAATACAGCTCTCATGAGCTACACCGAGTTGACCGTCGCAGCGCTGCTGCAACGGCGACACTGGACTTCACTTCTTCGCGAGCCGTCGGTCGAGCAGGAGGCTTAACCTCAGTGACGCGTTTTTGATCTAATTGGCGGACTGGTAGATTGGTGGACTCTCTGAGTCATGTTAAATAAAGTGTTTGTCTGATTACTTTGTCTTCCATCTTTGCAACCTACCCAATATCCCTTCAGGTTATTGGCCTAGGCACGCATCCACTGCGCGATCGCGGAAAACTTGGTGAGTTGGTGCTGTGCGATCCAGGAAGGCGAGCGACAGGGCAGCGCGAGACATGGAGGGGTTGGCCGGAACCAGCAAATCGTCGGCTGATTACAAGGCCGACGAGGAAGTGCAGGCTGGCATGACAGCGGCACTTGGTAAGTACTCATATAGAGTAACTCACCGTGTTCAAATTTGTTGGAGAGAAAGATGGCGGAAAACAAATGCCATGCGAGCCAGGGAGGACAAACTCTGTTTTGTTTGTATCGACTCGCGATTACGAGAATCGGTCGATCGGCCTGGCACGTGAAGTTGCCCGCGGCAAAGCGAAATGTGCGCAAGCGGGATCGGGCGTGCGGCGGGGGAAAGGCTGGCGCCGCGGCAGATATACGTGTGTTCCCGCGCGAGATCGAGCGCGCGGCAATGGTCGGCGTTGTGACTCGCACACATGCAAGGCGAGAGCTGGTGCGGTGGTTCGCATTCGCGTGCAGCTGGACGCGCGACTAGGCGCGCGCCCGGAGATGGTGTTGTAAGCGACGTTGGGAGCTCGTGTTGACGCGCAGCTCTCACAACATGGGTCGCACATGGCCGGCGCTATATATATGGTGGGCGCGCAGCATATTGCGACCGCGGTGCTGTTGCTGACTCGCAGTCGTGCGCGCGCGCGCACACTAGCTCATGTGTGCGTGTATATATATGATCATGCGGTCCGAGTCGGTCAGTGGCGGGCGGACACATGTGATGGAACGGCTGATTGGGGGAAAATGGCGGATGGTGCGGGGACACTGCCGCAGTCTATCGCGAGCACGTGCGCGTGTATATATGTATATATGTTTACGGGATTCAGTTCGTGCGTGTGGCGGCCGGTCGGGTGGGCCCGCCTGATAGGCAGTCGCGCGGCACAGTGTCACATTAGTGATTTAACGTGAATTTCTTGGGTTTTCATATATATATACATTGTCGGAAAATAAATTAAGATTAGATTACGCATGCAATACAATGGAGTGATATATGATGCTGTGTGCCAAATATCACTGCATGAAAATAATAAGCGATTAAACGTTCATGAATGACTAGATTAATATATATATATATATATATATTTCTCTCAAACTTGGAATCAATATGGTGGATTCTAAATGTTTATGAAGGTTTTGAAATTGAAATGAAAAATTTATGCTATAGCTATGGAGGATCTCAGTCTGGAACTACAAGTTAAGCTGACTCTAAAAGCTTTTTATGAGCAATGCCAGGAGTTCTGGAACTTAGACCAGAGTCATCCAGGAGAGACTGGTTATTTCTCAATCCAAAAGGATGAAATTGAATATGTGACCATGTCTGGAAAATTTTACACTGCAGGTAAAATTACCATTAACAAAGTCGTTGTCTTAAAGAATTATTATTAAAGTAAATACTTAATAAAATTCTTATTTTGAAAAATGTGTTTGGAAAAGTTGAATTTTTAATATTTGCTGAATTATTAAAATTATTAATTCATGGTAGAATGGTGGGGTTGACGTCGACCTTGGATGAATATATGAATGACAGATTGATAATTGAATATGAATGCATAAAAATGGAAGAAATTATGGCTGGATTGGAATTGGATGTAAATGAGTGAATGGCTGGTGGATTTTGGTGGAAGATAAAAATATCAAAATAAATCAAAATGGAAACGACTATAAATAAAAAAATTACAAATATATTGCTGGCAAAATTCTGCTTATCCAAAACACTAGAAATAAATAATTCTTATTGTAGTATTTGAAGCTGTGTGCCAAGTATTATAGTATTGAATTTTCTAAACAAATAAATCAGTGATTTTTCGTTGTGATGTTTGACGATGTGCTCCGGACATCATGATGTTTAATTATCTATTTATAAAATATTGCCAACTGATCTCTTGTTGTGATGTTCAAAGCTGTATGCTGAATGTCTCGATATTGAGTCGGGTGTTTGCATAAAATAAGTTCGACGAACTAGATTACTAACTATTTTTGTTTTGTTTTGTGCAGACAAGTCTGTATTAGATCCAGAGCAAGTAAAGGCTCTTGAAATGATCAAAATAGCTCATCCTAACCATACGCTCCTGAGAACAGCAGTTGATGAGTTTCACGACAGTTTGGAAGAAAATGAAGAATTGGATGAGGATGAGCTGCTAAATGATAATACACCAAGAGCAAGTTCAACGATTGCTCACAGTGGAGTTGGACAGTGCTCTGAGAATGGAGAGGTTGCTAGGGTGGATTTGGCAGATAAAGTAATTATGATGGAAACTGGAGGATTGATTGAAACTGGAGGATTGGTGGAATCTGGTGGATTGGTGGAAAATGAAAGAAAATTTGATAAGGATTGTCAAACTGACCCTTTGCCAGGTAAAGGAAGTAAAATTAGTCCAGTGATAATAGATAGTCAAAAGATAGTTACTCCTTATAAGATTATTAATATTTCTAACGTTCCTATACCTACAGTCACTAATATTGAAAAAGTTCTTATGGACATACAAGAACAACTAAAAACTGCTTTGGCCATGCCAAAGTCCATTCAAAATGAGATGTTGAATGCCTATAAACAGTCTCAGCAAATTCTTAAATTTGCTAATGATGTTTCCCAGAAACTTACAGATATTTTATCTGAAATAGAAGCTACTAACCTAAAAGTTAGTCATGCGGGTAAAGAGACTGTCAGTTTAGCCAAGAGGGCTAAAGAGGCTTATGACAAGCAAGCTGGAGAGGTGGGAAGATTGAATTTTAACCCTTTGAGGCATGCTTTTTTCTACTGCATATTTTGGTCTGAATTTTCGTACTCGGGGGTTTTTGGAGTCGCTGATCACGAATCTGAGGTTAGTTTTTCAAAATTCAAAATGGCGGATCGCGGATCCAAGATGGCGGACAAAATTTTTGAAAGTCAACCGAATTTGATCTAATCTGGTACACAGGGGTTTTTGAGGTCTCTGATCACGAATCTGAGGTTAGTTTTTCAAAATCCAAAATGGCGGATCCAAGATGGCGGACAAAATTTCTGAAAGTCAACCAAATTTTATCAAATTTGGTATACAGGGGTTTTGAAGGTCTCTGATCACGAATCTGAGGTTAATTTTTCAAAATTCAAAATGGCGGATCTAAGATGGCGGACAAAATTTTTGAAAGTCAACCGAATTTGATCTAATCTGGTACACAGGGGTTTTTGAGGTCTCTGATCACGAATCTGAGGTTAGTTTTTCAAAATCCAAAATGGCGGATCCAAGATGGCGGACAAAATTTTTGAAAGTCAACCAAATTTGATCAAATTTAATATCGATATCGTCATTCTCCAATTCATCATCATCACACAATCCATCAACAGATTCAGAATCACTGGGAATATCAGCGATTTCATCCATAATTTGAAGTTTTATGAAATAATGTCTTGAGAGCTAAATATACGCAATAGGTACAACTTAGTGTAACAGTGAGGGATGGAGATAAATGATTTTTGTTCTACGAGAGAACTTGCTAACATAAATTTTTCTCAATTTTGTTAGCCTGACACTCAAATAGGATTTCCAACAAGCAAAAGTTAGGAAAAAATATTCACGTGAATTATGGAATTTTTGATTATAATTATTTTAAATAAGTAATAAGTAATGTCTTTTTACAGAGTTGTAAAATAAAAAAATTAGTCAATTTTTTATGAATATTTATTTTCAGTACTTGAAGATTATTCAATAATTCAAAAACTAGTAGTGTAAGTTTGGCTTCTTACGCATAATGAAATGCAATGCAATCGAAGCAAGATGGAATTTTTTACTCGGAAGTATTTAGAGTTACTGAATAAGAATCTACAATTAAAATTTCAATTTTTGAACTCCAAAATAGTATATTAAAAATTGAGAAGCAACGTGTTCGTATGTGAAAATCGTAATTCGGGAATTTTTAAGATCGTTGTATATTTTTGTCTAAAAAAGTTTCCCGAGGGTTTTCAGGATCTAAGAATACGAATATAACATCAAACTTATTTACAGCTTCCTCGAAAATCCCGCGCGAGTAGATTTTCAGCATGGATTACGTTATTTTTGGAATTTCCAGTCTGCCATGTTGATTCCGCCATCTTGAATGTAGGAAAATTGTAAAACTGATATCATATTCATTATCAGCGATCCTAATAACCCCTGAGAAAAAATTTTCAGACAAATATACGCTATTTTTAAAAATTTTGGCCCGCCATTTTGAATTCGCCATATTGGATTTGAGAAAATCATATTTGTAATTGCATATTCATAATCAGCGACCCCAAAAACCCCTGATTGAACATTTTTGACAAAAATACGTTATTTTTAAAGTTTTGGTCCACCATTTTGAATCCGCCATTTTCATTTTTGAAAATCTGACCACAGATTCGTAATCAGCAACTATCAAAACCCTAAGATACAAATTTTCATGAAAATCGAACGACAAATGAGGTGAAAAATGATTTTTTCCTAAAAAATCTCATTTTTTCGCAATTTGTTTATTTATAACTATCTAACAACAAATAAAATATCAATTTTTGTTAATTAGTATTGTAGAGAAACTTCCTAGCTATCAGGAGAATCTATTACCATTCATATACACCGATAAATACAATTTTTATAAATAAAAATCTTGGATGAAATAGGTGGTTAATATATTAACCACCATGCCGCAAAGGGTTAAAATAACCAACGACCTCAAAGAAACTATGAAGAAGATGGAAGAAAATTTCAAACGTTGGTGTGATTATGATATTGAGTTAAATCATTCTGACTCACAAGATGGTGCATTTGGTGGACAACAAGATGGTGCATTTGGTGGACAACAAGATGGTGCATTTGGTGGACAACAATATGGTGCATTTGGTGGACTACATGATCGTGCATCTGATAGACAACACCAGGATAATGTTGGTGGAAATTTTCATAATGAGAATAATCAACAAGAAGATAAACAGGTAAATGATGAAAATTTGAAATTATCTGTAGGGGATGTTGCTGAAATTTGTAGAAATGAATTCAAGAAACTTGATAGTCAGAGCAATAAAATAAATAACTCTAGCATTATTGATTCAAGTCAAATTGGATTATCTCTTGTGAGTGGAAATGGCAATATAAAAAGAGAATACAAATTAACTGCTAAAATTCGTTTTGAACACTTTTACGATTTTCTTAAATCAGAATTACGATCGAAAAATTTATTTCATGTAATAGATAGTTCAGATGATTCTTTTGAAAGTCTTGATGAAGAAATAAAAGTAAAGTTAAATTACACAGTTAGAGACATAATAATCAATAGACTTGAATTTTCTTATTACAATAAAGTTTGCGACATCGATAATCCAAGAACTATTATAGAAAAGCTCAGAGAAATAAAAATGAATGAAACTAATATAACTACGGAAGATCTCAGGGCTAGAATGTATGAAATTAGATATCAACCTAGCAAAGAAACTGCTTCACAGTTTATTGATCGTTTTGAGGATTGTGTAAGAACTTTTGCTACTTTAAAACCAGGAGGTTTACCTGAAGATGAAAAACGAGATATATTTTATAGATGTGTTAAAAATACAGAACCTTCTATTCAGGGTACTGATTTCACAGAACGTGGATATTTTGGTAGAGGTATATCTTATGATAGAATCAAAATGTTTCTGATGCAGCAGAATTCAAATAGAAGAAACATTGGTGGATTTGGTGGCAATATTGGTGGAGGCACATCAAGGAATGCTCTTGTGACTCATGGACTAGGTCCAAAACCAACTGACAGATGCCACAATTATGATGTGCTAGGACACTGGCAGAGCCAATGCACAGTTACCAATGGGCAAAAATTATGTTATGATTGTAAAAAGATGGTTGATCTTGATCATATCAAATATAATTGTCCGAAGAAAAACTACAATGCAAGAAATGGACAAGGAAATAAAAGGTATGTGAATACTCGTGATCAAAATTCCTATCGAGGAAGAGGCGGATTTCGCCGAGGCAGAGGTGATAGTTTTAACAGAGGTGGTAGTTTTAACAAGGGTGGTAGTTTCAATCAAGGAAAATTTAATGGTGGAAAAAGGAAAACCGCTGCCAAGTGCCTTAGCAGTATGCTTTCTCAAAGAGGCTTTAACATCACCCACAAACGCATCCCAAACCTGTATTTTCACCTTTCCACTACCGTAGATACTATCATCTATTTTTCAAAAATTACAAAAAAATTATTTAATCAATTCAATTCGTATCTTTGTGACTGTGTAAAGTGTCGTTCTCTTTTAATTGACCAAACTATGTTGCGAGTGTTGATGTCTGCCCGGGCTCTCTTATTATTTGATCAAATGCAACAAAGCAAACGGTTCTAGGTTCTACACGATGCGAGACATTTGGACCTGCATAATTTTTCGATCAATTCATCTTGTGACTGTCATACGGTTTAATGGTGGTCAAAATCGATCCGGTCCGTATTTAGCACACTTGAAGACTCATTTTGATCATTTTCGACGGCAAAAGACACCAAATTTTCCCAATTTTCTCTATAGTACGTTGAAAATACTGGAAACGAAACTTACATCAATTTTTTCCCCCATTAGCAACGGTTGCTAGGGCGGTGAACAACGGTTGCTAAGGAGCTAATTGGGAAGATTTTGTGTCCTTTGCCGTCGAAAATGATGGGAATAGATATTAAATTAATAATTTCCAACCTTCATAACGGTTGCTAGGGAAGTAAACAACGGTTGCTATGAAGAAAATAGAACAATTCAGTGTCCTTGGCCATCGAGTGTGACTTAAAACTGATTTTCCGGCTTGCCCCAATGAGCACTCATAAGGATTTGTGAGAAAACACGTTAGAAATGGTTGCTAAGGAAATAACCAACGGATTTTGCTGAAAATTGAACTCGTGATAGATCTTGCCACAACTAACCGGAGTGCGAAATTTCAGCAAGATCGGACGATTCCTTCGAAAGTTATCCTAGACAAAAGAAACGAAAAATTTTACACCTTAGCAACGGTTGCTAGAGAAATAAACAACGGATTTTGCTGAAAATTGAACTCGGCCGAGATTTTGCCACGACTAACCTGTGTGCAAAATTTCAAGAAGATCGGACCATTTCTTCGAGAGTTATCGTGGACGAAAAAAAACGTTACACACATACATACACACACACACACACACACACACACACACACACACACATACATACAGACATTTTTGGATTTCCATATTTTTCGACCCGTAGATCACGAAAATCGAGGTCCCGAGGTCCGATTCGGTGGGTCGATTTTTGCCCCATTACAAAGCTTTCTCTTTGAGAAAGCAAAAATGAAAGTTCAAATAGTGGTGGATCGAAAAATAAAAAAACTAAAACTGCACTTAATACAAATTCGAATACCCAAAGCCAATCAAATTCTCAGAGCAAGGTTAATTCCAAAAACAATTCGACCAAGAAAGGTAAGAGTATTGTGTCATATTTCAATGATAATTGTTCCTATAATATAGATAAGTGTCCCAAAGATGAAATAGAACATCCATTACTATTTAAATTTATAAGTGACTCCGGGGCCACAGATCATATGACGAATACTAAAGTTATTTTTAAATCATTCGATTCTTCAAATCAAGAATTGATTTAATGTGCAAATGCAGATGAATCTGCGTGCTTGAGATCGGAGGGAGTAGGAACAGTTGGAATAAAATTGAATGATGGAGAAAAGGCGGAACTGAATGATGTGATTTATGCATCAACACTCTCAGAAAATTTATTGTCTTTGAGAAAATTTGCAGAATCCGGTATGGCAATATACATGGATGATAAACGTATTGATGTGTTCGACCCTAAATCAAATGAAATATTTTTGACCGGAATTTATAGCAAAGCTTTTTGGATAATCGAATTGGAAATTGATAGAAGCAATTTGGTAGACTTTGGAAGTAATATTCTTAGTAGAAAAATATTCGTTAATCTTGCAAAAGGGGGAAATCATCATTTTACTAGAAGTATTGCTAGAAAACAGAAATTGGAAGAAACAGAGAATAATGATGGAAATAACATGGTAGAATCATCTGAAGTTGAAAATTCTGAAGATAAAATGGTGGTTGATTCTTTTGATGATATCAATTTGAACAAAGAATTTGAAGTTAATACTAATGATAATAAAACTGAAAAAGGAATTTCTAATTTCGATGTCACTATCTGTGATAGAAAGTTCAGTGACGTAGATAATCTAGCAAAATTGGACAACATGGTTGAACATAGTCCGTTTGAAGAAACAAATATGAAATTCTCTGAAAAGAATAAGGCTCTTTTGTGGCATGTAAGATTGGGTCATGCGTCACTGAAATATCTAAAACAAATGCAGAAGCTTTATCCTGAACATAAACTTCTGAAAAATGCAATCTTCGATGAATCCATATTGGATTGCGAAGTTTGTGCCTTGTCTAAACTCAATAGACAACCATTCTCCTCAGTAAGAGCGAGAGCTACTGAACCGCTACAAATAATACACTCTGATGAGATGGGACCTATAAGCCCAACAACTCACCCTAAAAGATATCGGTTTATTGTAACGTTTATAGACGATTTCTCCCGGTTAGCCATGGCCTATCCCATACGCCATAAAAATGAGGCTGGAAAATGTTCTGAACAATTCATTAAAAGTTGTCGAAATATATTGGGAAAAGATGCAAAGGTCTGTTTTCTGAGATGCGATAGAGGTACAGAGTTTACTGGTGGATATATGGTGGAAGTTTTGGAAAAATTGAGTGCTGAATTACAATTGGCTTGTGCTGATACTCCTCAACATAACGGAGTAGCTGAACGTTTCAACCAAACGATTCAGAAAAAGATCAGAGCGTACATGTTCGACTCTGGGATACCAGAGAATATGTGGGACCTGGCCTTAGGGGCTGCGGTGTACGCTTACAACAGGACGCCACACAGTGGCAACGAAATGATTACACCTTTGATGAAATTCGCTCCTGATTATCATTTCGATTGGAGTCAGATAAAAAGATTTGGATGCGTTGCGTACATATCGATCCAAAGAAATACAGGTCCCAAATTTGGCCCAAAAGCGAAAAAGGTTGTATTGGTAGGATATTCAAAAACGGGTTACCAATTCTTGGAACCATATGGTGGTAAATTTTATGAAAGCAGAGATGTTAAGTTCAATGAAAAACTTGTATATAGAGATATATACAAGAAAAACAGTGTAAAAGATTGGCCTGTCGAACAAATTGATATTGACAGAGAAAAATGGTTTGTTGAACATAAAGAAGACGAATCTGCTGAAGAACTGGAAGACAAGATTGATGAAAACTCAAAAACGGAGGGAGTATTAAAACGCAAACGAGGCCGACATAAGAAAAATGATGGAAAAAGAACAAAGCTGGATGTTCCGGAAAAACAGAGTGCAGAGAGTTCTGATGAAAAGGTAGATGAGATATCAAAAGTGATGATGGCTTTTACTTTTAATACAGAAATGGTGGAAATGGTTGAAAACTATAAAGACGAAGTCTATTATTCATTGCTTGCTCATATGAATCAGGATCCGACATCTTTTGCAGAAGCTATGCAGTCAAAAGATCATGTACAGTGGCAAAACGCTATTAATGATGAACTAAAATCAATGGAGGAACATCAAGTTTGGAGGTTGGTAAATCGGCCATTCTTGAAAGAGAACGGCAAGAAACCAAATATAATTGATTCACGGTGGGTACTAAAAAGAAAAACAGATGCTGATGGGAACATTAAATTCAAAGCAAGACTTGTAATCCGAGGATTCAAGGATAAAACAAATTATGATTTGAGGGAGACTTACGCTCCAGTCTCTCGACTCTCACTTGTTAGAGCATTGTTTGCCATTATTAACAGGTTTAATTTGGAAGTAGTTCAATTGGATGTTAAAACAGCATTCTTGAATGGGACCCTGGAATCAGAAGTGTTTATGGAAATTCCAGAAGGAACTAAGCATTCCAAACAAGAAAGGTTGAATATGGTTTGTCTGGTGGAAAAGGCCCTGTATGGTTTGAAAGTGAGTCCTAAACAGTGGAATAAAAGATTTACGGAAGTTGCTTTATCCATAGGACTGAAAAATGAAGAGAATGAGCCATGTATATTCATATGGAGGGAAGAAGGAAAGTTTTTGATTCTGCTGTTATATGTTGACGATATAATAATGACAAGCAATTGCAAAAATAAGCTACTTGAAGTGAAAGCTACATTACAAAGTCAATTCAAAATGACGGATATGGGAGAACTAAGAGAGTTTCTTGGTATTAAGATTAACAGAGACAAACGGAGAAAAATAATCAAATTCAGCCAGGAGCCATATATTGATAAGATTATTGGAAAATTCTGCTTGGAGAAACTTTCGCAAAGGAAAACTCCTATGGAAACATCTCAAGCAACAAACAAAAGACGCAGAGATCGTGAAGATTCTTACGATCAAGATGTTTTGGTGGAATCTTTGAATTTGAAAAATGCTACTTATCGAGAAGCTGTGGGGAGCTTACTATATTTGGCAAATGCTACAAGGCCAGACATTTCATATGCCGTAAATGTACTGAGTAGACATCAAATCAATCCTACGGTGGAAGACTGGAATATGGTGGCCAGAGTATTAGGATATTTGAAACAAACTAGAGATCTGGGTTTGGTTTATAAAGGTGAAATGGATGAAATTGAAGTATTTACTGACGCTAGCTTTGGTGACTGCAAAGATTCACAAACGACTTGTGGCTATGTGATAAAATTGTTTAATGATGCGGTGGCGTGGAAGACACACAAACAATCGTATGTTGCCTTGTCAACATGCGAAGCTGAATTTGTTGCAATGAGCGAAGCGTGTCAAGACACGATAGGATTATCAAATTCACTTAGAATAATGTTAGACAAAAGTTTCTTTCCGATTAGACTTTGGTGTGATAACAAAGCAGCAATATCTTGCACAAAAATTGATGGTGGAAATAAACTTAGACACATGGTGGAAATAAGATCTAATTATGTGAAAGAGTGTGTAAGAAAAGATTTTATTGAGGTATCTTGGATAGGTTCTAAGGAACAATTAGCTGATGTTTTTACAAAACCTCTGCCTCTGGTCTCACATGAAGATCTTAGAAACAAAATAATGAATATTGATTAATGCTTTGATAATGTTCTTTTTCTGTCTTAGGCAATGACCAGTGAAGTAATAATGTAAATGACTCGGCTTGGCAATCGACACTCTCTCTACAGACTCAAGACTGAATAATTAATTGATAACTCGCTTAGTCTGTGATGTCTTATTGTGATATTAGTATTACAAACTAGAATTGTAATTATTGATACATGTATAATTGGTAGAATGATAGTTTGGAAGACTTGTATTTAATAATGATAGCTGTTTGGGAGGGAGTGTTAAGATATGCAAACTGAATACAGCTCTCATGAGCTACACCGAGTTGACCGTCGCAGCGCTGCTGCAACGGCGACACTGGACTTCACTTCTTCGCGAGCCGTCGGTCGAGCAGGAGGCTTAACCTCAGTGACGCGTTTTTGATCTAATTGGCGGACTGGTAGATTGGTGGACTCTTTGAGTCATGTTAAATAAAGTGTTTGTCTGATTACTTTGTCTTCCATCTTTGCAACCTACCCAATATCCCTTCAGTTTTTTATTATTATTCGAACTTACTATTACTCACAGGATGTAGTTCTCCACTGTTGTCTGTTGATTTGCGTTTTGTGACTGACGATTCTGTCAAATTCCATAGATATTAATGTATAAAAATCTAATATTTCCGTAATTATTGATAATTTAGTATACAATCCATTTTGTGTGTCCATACGTTTAAAATTAAATTTTTTTCAGAGATCAATTTTTGATAAGAGATTTGATTTTTATAGAATATTCAATTTTAATAAATAATAGTCACAGACAATCAATATGTATGCAATATTTCTGATTTTAACTACTTATGCACACATTTTATTTATAACATCCACACTTTCCCGCTGTTGAGAGACAGATAGATACCACACTGAAGCTAAATGGAAAATCCATTCGGATCGCATGGATATTCCATTGAGATCGAATGAAAATTCCATTGGGATCGTATGGAAAATCCATTGGGATCGTATGGAAATTCCATTGGGATCGCATGGAAAATCCATTGTGATTGCTTGGAAATTCCATTGGGATCGAATGGAAAATCCATTGTGATCGCTTGGAAATTCCATTGGGATCGCATGGCGATTCCATTTGGCCGCATGGAAATTTCACTCGGTATGCATGAAAATTCCATTGGGAACGCATGGAAATTCCACACGAGGCCTTAGGACTCGGCTTGGAAAATCCAGTCAAGCTTCTGATTGGAACGCATGTATTCCAGTCTGGTTTTTCCATTCGGAAATCTACGTGGATTTTCCATAAGAGTTTTTCCAACAGGGTGGAGAATATGGCTACTTACAAGATAATCAGCCGACCAGCTGAACAGTCGTCGCCAAAGTATCGGGCTCAATCGACTTTGAAAACTGTGCATGGACTGAATAATTCGATGTCGAAGAAGTTGTTGATTGGTCTTCAGTATGACAAGATCAAGGACCAGTACTACAAGCCAACGGTCCGAATCCTTGGCAAGGACTACAATGGCGTCGCATTTGGAGAAGAAGAGTGGCGCAACTTCATTGGCACCTTTGAAGATGTCACCTGTGACGGGGAAACCCGTCATTATGGACGGAGAGGTTGCTCGCCGATCCGGCCGGTACGGCACCTTAGCAGGCAGCCACCGGCTCGGGAGGGCAGCACTCTCCAGCGCGCACGCGAGCCGCAGCGCGCCGAGAGTTCCGGCGGCGCGAGGCCGGGAGTGAGCACGCGGCGGGCGAGCATTCTCGTCCGGTGCCCGCAGCAAGATAGTCGCGACCGCGAGTCGATCCCCGAGCCGAGTGTGCGTGAGAGCGTGGGTGTGAGCGTGAGTGCATGCCGGAGACGAGTACGCGACGAGCACGAGGAAGCCGAGGCCGACGGCAGCACGACAAGCCCCAGCGACGACGAGGAGCGAGAACGAGCGAGCGTGCGAGAGAAACAGCGCATCGCAGGTTTGGTTGTGCGCGTCGCGGCCCGGTACTCCCCCCTGGTAAACGTGTGTGTTGGCGAGCGCGATAATACACCCACAGAACGACGGGCTCCGGCCCTGGCTCGGGCTTTTTTCCTTGCCCCCGAGTTACACGACAAGAACGAACGGGCGCGGAGGCGACTCCGTTCAAGTCCCCGCGCGCCGGCCGTTCCCCTCCACGCGAGAAGTCCGTGCTCCCGAGCGTGAGCTAGCCGAGGCATTCCTGGCGCCCGTAATAAATACGGAGTGCCCCGATAGAGCCATGCCCTAGTGCAACCTGGTGCGAACGGGCACCAGGTCACAGATTGGCGCCCCTCACGTGTGTGTTTGTGGCCGTGATCGGGGAAAAATCGAGTGGAGAGAGAGTGCGCGAAATTAGAAAAATTTTTATTTGAACGAGCAAAATAATTTTATTTCGGCGAGGGACGGGATTTCGGTTTCGAGGTTCAGAGTTTAGAGTGAGAGAGGAGATGTTATTGTCGCAGAGGTGAGCGCGAGAACGCGGAGCGGGGCAAGTGTTGTTGCCTCGCGTGTTTACGTGCGCCGGCAGGTTATCGATCCAGAGTTTGAAATTTTTGCGGGAACATTTGAATTTTTTTTTTACAGAGAACTTAGTAATTTTTCGGGACTTAGAATTTTTCTTGCTGATGATTGAAACATTGTTAACTGAACGACAACGCGGTTATTAAGTAATAACAGAGAACGAACAATAATTAAACAATTGATTACAACTGTTTATTTATCAAATCGATTTAAATGTATTCGAATTTGCCGATTTTTGCATTATTTTTGACATTGTGTTGGACAACGAGTGAGCACTTTGGTTGCAACAAATTACGGTTTTTGGAGAAGTAACTGGTTTATTATTATACAATTTCGGATTTTGGTTGTTTGCTCATCGGGCCCAGCCAATTTTGAGGATGATTAAATCGTGCATAGTGGAACGAGCTCGTGGTTGTTAACGTGTTTCAATTGTTAATAAATTAAATTGTTAATAATTTTTTTGTTATTAATTATTTTTCGAATTTAATTTTTTTTTCTTTCTTTTTCGAGCGTGAGTGATAGTTTCTTTTGGGTTTTTGTTTTTTTTTGTCGCTGCTTTCGGTTATTTTGATTTTCAATATATTGCATATCCAGATGGTTAGGGTTTTTAGCACACAACCAGCGGACGGACGATCATTGGAAATTGAATCAAACCAGATAATATCCAACCAGTATAATTTAATAACCAGATAATAATACGTAACTGTATTAGTATCGTATGAACATGTACATTGAGTAATATTTTATTTCACACAGATTTATTGATATCGCACCATTGTTGTTCCCGACGGAGTTCACACTCCTTGATCCTCCATCATTGCGATTTGAGTGCTATATTTTATTATTTGAGATGTAAATGTGTACATACAAGACGGAGAATAACTCCTACTGAGAACGTGTTCGAAGTGTAGAGAGACGATATTGGATTTTGTGCGAATAAGCGGAACGGGTGACAGCGTGTACGATTGGGTCGCGACAAGTGAAGAGATTTTGCGAGTGAACAGTACGGTCACACTGTTCTGCTAAGTAATTGGTACAATTTTGTTGTTGGTTTGTTGATATATACTGTGTAAGTAGAGTCAAATAAGTTTTTCGTGTTTACCTTTCACTTTTTTTTTACAATTTGATTAGCTAGTGTGTGCGACGCGTGTTTAAAGGGTATTTATTTATTTAAATAATAAACTAACTATTCAAAATGGCAGACTGTGACGTGAACTTGTACAAAGAGGCCATGGAAAAGTTGTTAAAGGTAGATAACTGGAACGAACGACTCAAAACGATAATTAAGATGAATAAAGAAGTAGTTCAAAGAAAACTAGAGAAAGCGGGAATCGCAGTTACGGGAAAGCTGCGTACACAAAAAGACCGGTTGTTGAGATGGGAGATGAAAGAAGCGAAGGTTGAGGGGGCGCCGTGGTTCGCGGACGATGAAAAGGACCAAGCACCGCCCATAGTAGAACGAACAATGGTAAGCGACGGCGAAGAAACCGAGACCGAGGGTGCGAATGATACAGACGCGGGGAAGAATACTGACGCGGAAAAGAATACGAATTCGGAAGAGACCAGTAGAAAAACGGCGGACATTCTCGAGTACCTAAAGCTACCGGAAGGGGTAGCTATGTTATCGGCGTTTGAAAAATTTATTCTGGAAAATCGGTCGGCACTCGGGAAGGTTACGTTGCCGAGGACGAATGTAGCAAAACCTAATACGAACGAACTGGACGATTCGAACATATCGTCCGAAAGTGAGAGCAAGACCGACGCAAGAACGAGCACGCGTATCGAACAGAGAGCGCGACGGAAAATCACAGTACGCAAGTCGGAGCATCGCGTACCGTTGCCGGTAGCAACACGTGTAAACAACTTTCATGCCGCGCTAGCGTTGTCAGATTCAGACGAGAACGAACTCAAAGCGCAATCGATATTGTCGCCGATTGCAAATGCGAGAACGAGCACGCTGGGACGCAGCCCATTTCGAATTAGTCACGGATGCATTAAGGGGTTACATACACCTTAAAATTGAAGAAAATCTATTTTTTTTCCATGTTCTTTTATGTACTTGGATCTCCTCTTTCGAATGCCAAAACCCGTTTTCAAAAATTCGGCGTTCTTGAAAAGGTATGCGAGATTAACTCAAGTCATGTTTTGAGGCAAAAACCGCCAAGAATGATGATTTTCAATAACAACGCTGATTTAATTTTTTTTCTCTGTAGAAAAATAATTTATATCAATTTTATGATACTAAATTATAAAAAAAAAATCAATATTCAACTGTAAAAAAAATTTTCCTACCTATTGCCAATCATGATTCAAATCATCACAAAGCATGAGCCTATAGAACATTTATTTAATATAATTCGCAATAAATGACTCGAGTGCCAATGTTTTGTGTTTCCCGCGGCAAGGTCTTGACTATTTTCGGTCAAAGCGATATGTGCCGCCATTTTTAGTGTAAGAATGACAATACTGTATGTGAACAGACCTTCAAAATTCATGTGTGAAACTGAACCATGAGTGTGGAATAGCCCTTACTCTCAAGTTTGTTTTGATTATCAACTACCGGCTATTTTGGGGTTAACCTCTCATTTTCTCAAAATAAAAATAGAAATATAAAAGAGAATAGTTCATGTTGCTGAGTGATTAGTAGTAAGTATCTGTTTGAATTCATAATTGTTTGAATAAATATTGAAGACAAAAATTTATTTATGATTTCATTTTTTTGTTTTGAAAGCTATGTCAGCACAGAAGAAAAAAAATAGAAGTTCCCCAGTGGCAAGTTGTAATGATGGTGCTAATATTATTCTAGATGTGATGAGTGTATTATTCTAGATGTGATGAGTAATGGATAGTCGAGTGGAGGCATCAACTCTCCAAGCTCGCACGCTGAGAAGAAGACTCAGGCATGGAGTGTCTGATCATTCCTATCAAGCAGGGGCATACTAAGGAGCAATTTCAGTAGTGAAGTTATGTGATATCATAAGTGACTGTGATTTGTTCATGAAATTAAACTTTAAAATGTGTTTTTCTCAAAACTGTGATTTTGACATATGTGATGTACTTGCCGTAAGATCCAAAGAGATGAGGTTGACGTATACAACTTTTGTAAAGTGGATTGTGTTTGTGACATCAATACTCATATCTGGAACCTCAGTCACCAAGATCCAATCAAGTTTGACCCCATAAGCGTGTGACCAAACCAGTAAAATAGCTGTTTTGTTGATTTTTCATCATTGTATTCAATAAGCCTACAGACTTGGGTGGTCAAACTTGATTGGATCTTAGCGACTGAGGTTCCGGATATGAGTATTGATGTCAGAAACATAATCTATTTGGCAAAAGTGATATACGTGGACCTCAGCTTGCTGGATCTTACGACAAGTGTGATATTAGAATTAATACAGATATATAGCTATATAAAATATTCCAATGCACTTTTGGGATATATTTTCTGTGGAAAAGTTTCAAATTAGTGTACAGAATCTAGAAAAAAAATTTGTTTGAAAAAAAAATTGAAAATAATTATTTTTTTCTGTTGTACAAGAATCATTAATTTTAAGGTGTATGTAACCCCTTAAAACCATGCATGACTGGAAACTGCGATTCGCGGACGATGGATCGGTTGACGCGTTAGAGTTTTTAGAACGACTGAATGACTACAGACAGAGTGTAGATATTCCTGCTACTGCGTTGCTGGCGGCGATGCCCAGCATACTTCACAAAGGCGCGGCAGATTGGTTCCGAACGATGAAATGCGAAATCGGAACGTAGCGCAAGTTTGAAAAAGCGTTCAGACACAGTTTCGTGGTCGAGATGGACGACGAGGACGTGTGGGAGGAATTACGAGCGTGGAAGCAACACAAATCGGAAAAGATTACGACATTCTTGTCGAAATACAAATCTATCGTTCGATATTTTAGAGTCGTGTCAACAGAAGCAAGACAAGTTGACAGAGCTTTCCGAAATCTACTGCCCATATACAGAAGCGCTATGCTTCACATGAGGATAAAATCCTATAGAGAGTTGGAACGAGCGGGCAGAGAGTACGAAAGGCTCCGAGACTTGGACGCGCGTTACGAACCACCGCCGCCCAGAGAGAAGTCGCGAATACCTGCACGAGTAGGGGAAAAGAGAGGGATCAATATCGGCGATCCGAAAGTCTGAGAGCAAGCGCGGTAACGAGGAGAGTTCTTCAGAGGAAGAAAAAGGAAGGAAATTACAGAAGAGTAAGAGAAATACAAGAGAGAAAGCGGGAGTCGCAGCAGTGACAAGTGAACGAACGGCCTCATCAGAGATTAGCAAGCTGAAGCAGCTGCTAATCGAACTGATGAAGGACCGGCAGAACAAGCAAGCGCAGCGGAATAGCGGCCAATCGGGGCCGCCGCAACATTCAGTGAGTCCCAACGTCAACACTGGGAACGCGTTAGTGGGAGTGTGTTTTTCCTGCCGAAAACCTGGATACAGGGCAGCGGACTGTAGATCGAACGTTTACTATAATTGCAACGAGAAGGGACACTACTCGCGCAATTGCCCGAAGAAAGCCCAGGGAGCGCTTTATTGTCAGGTGTGCAAGACACCAGGAGTCGAATACGACTCGTGTTTTGTATGCCAGGGACTCAAAGCGCTGACGGGAAAAGGGGAGGCGGGAGTGCGTTAAAGTCCCACGCGCTCCACGCCGTCACAGAGGGGACGAGCCAGCCGACCTTGAGCCTCCGAACGGAAAAAACGGTTTCGACTAATCCCAACCTTGAACGAACGGAGACGATTGAGGAGTTCGATAAATGGAAAAACCAGTTGTCGAGCTCAACGCGTAGAGAGAACGGCACGAACGAACGAGCGAATGAAAAATCGGCGAAAACTCGGGAACAGGTTGACGAATCTGACTCGCGAGCTCTGCCGAATAATCAGCTCGAGTCGAATCGGGTCGTATCGAGTAAAGTCGTCAAGACAGACGACAAACATGTCAGTAATGATCGCGGGAAAAATACCAATAGAGCGCCTCAAGCTGATTACAGCGCAGAGCCGAGTCAGAAAATACCTGCTATACTGCACAACGAGTGCGTGAACGAGAGCGGGAACAAGCCTCGGAGCCGTAGACAAAAGCCAGCAGTGTGTGCTGGTAACGGCAACCAAACGGAAAACCGGGAAATACCGCAGAGTGTGACGAGTACGAGTAACGTGAGTGTGGACGACGCCCCCAGCGGCAGTAATGCTGCGCCCAGCGCTGGGCACACCAGGGGAGCGAACGAGCACGAGAGAGCACCTGATCCAGAGGGGTTAGGAACGAGCGAGTGTCGATCAGCATTTCAATGGGTGCAGAATGCATGCTGCCCCGAACATACGCGATCTACGGAAGCGTATGAGAAATTGCTGATTGAAAAGCGTCTAAGAGATGCAGCAAATTCCGACGAAGACGAGAGCGATCATGAAGTCGTGAGGAAAAAGCAGTAGCGTGATTCGCGAGGAGTAAAAGGCTCCTTGCTAAAGCACTGGTTTAGGGGGGAGAACGTGGTTGAGGATACCGGAGATGTAGGTGGGCAGCACAAACTCGCGTCCGGCAACGATGCTACGTGCGCTCACCTAGTCGACGGAGATTCAGCCGAACGAACGGGCATCGGCGACCCACATATGGGGTACGATGCGCCCACCAAGGGTTTAGGGAGGGGGAGGAGGGCGAATTACCGCCCTCAGAGAACGTTGGAGATGGCACGCGGTGTGCCAGAAGCCTACCGGCAGAGTCGCCGTAGGAGGCCCTGGTCGGCACAGAGGCGTGCGACCGGGCGCAAAAAGAAAAAGAAAAAAATAGAGAATGAGGTCTGAGGAACCTGGTTTCCCTGAAAACACCTCTCCTTCCTCGACGCGGGGCCGCATGGGCCTGAGTTGCGGACCGTGTGGTCCGGTTTAGGGAGGGGGGATGTGACGGGGAAACCCGTCACTATGGATGGAGAGGCTGCTCGCCGATCCGGCCGGTACGGCACCTTAGCAGGCAGCCACCGGCTCGGGAGGGCAGCACTCTCCAGCGCGCACGCGAGCCGCAGTGCGCCGAGAGTTCCGGCGGCGCGAGGCCGGGAGTGAGCACGCGGCGGGCGAGCATTCTCGTCCGGTGCCCGCAGCGAACGGGCACCAGGTCACACACCAAGTATTTGGAAGGGCAGAATATTTACGCCAACGGTACATCGCTCGCTGGACATGGCTGGCATTTGCTTTTCACGACTGCTCATAAGGATAGAGCCATCGAGATCGAGCAAGATGACGACCACAGACCTGACGCCAATTGTACGACAGCAAAAAAATTCAGACACAGTGTGGTTTTGAAAAAAGCGAGTTTCGATGAGTTGTTCAGATTGTGTCAATGTGTGAATGCACGTATCGAATATTTGAATACTGTAAAAGGTTCTGTAAGCTGTATCGTGAACGAGTATATTAATCTTTTGAGAAGTAGCACGGCCTCTTTCTTCGAGTCGCAAGCTCAAACATTTGATCTCAGTATTATAGAGAGAATTTCTGAAATAGCGAGGCCCGATGATGATGTGAAAATGATTATATCGAAGGTAGTGGAGAAAATAAAAGCATTCGAAAATCAAACTATGTTGAGCGCTATAGATATAAAAATGTTTACCTCGGATGAAACAATGATATGACAGTTTCGAGGTACATTCAGTATGACGGATCGAAAGGTGGGATCGAGGGATACATTTACATAGAAAAAAAATTTTGAAAAATTCAAGTTGCGGTGGGCGTATGGACAATTTAAAAAAATTTTTACCGATGTCCGGGTGGGACCCTCCTTTAAGAACGTACAAAGGGTTGATTTTTCGAAAATTCGTTCGAGCAGATCGATAGAGGAGCTTGAGCGCTTCCATAATTCATATTGAAAAATTTGAAAATATTGATGAGTGGGCGTATTCTATGTGAACGAAAATGGTGTGGTGCAAAAACAAATTTTCGTCAATTTTCTTTATGATGCAAAACCAAAATTATACAGTTTCGAGGTATCTTTGTATTGCGGATCGGAAGGTGGGATCGAGGACTACATTTACATAGAAAAAAAATTTTGAAAAATTCAAGTTGCGGTGGGCGTATGGACAATTTAAAAAAATTTTTACCGATTTCCGGGTGGGACCCCCCTTTAAGAACGTACAAAGGGTTGATTTTTCGAAAATTCGTTCGAGCAGATCGATAGAGGAGCTTGAGCGCTTCCATAATTCATATTGAAAAATTTGAAAATATTGATGTGTGGGCGTATTCTATGTGAACGAAAATGGTGTGGTGCAAAAACAAATTTTCGTCAATTTTCTTTATGATGCAAAACCAAAATTATACAGTTTCGAGGTATCTTTGTATTGCGGATCGGAAGGTGGGATCGAGGACTACATTTACATAGAAAAAAAATTTTGAAAAATTCAAGATGCGGTGGGCGTATGGACAATTTAAAAAAATTTTTACCGATGTCCGGGTGGGACCCCCCTTTAAACCCCCCTGTGAACGAAAATGGTGTGGTGCAAAAATAAATTTTCGTCAATTTTTCTTGATGATGCAAAACCAAAATTATACAGTTTCGAGGTATCTTTGGTATTGCGGATCGGAAGGTGGGAACAAGGACTTCATTTCCATGGAAAAAAAAATTTGTAAAATTTCAAGTAGTGGTGGGCGTTTGGAGAATTGAAACAAATTGTTTACAAGTTGTACCTCATGAAACGTTCAAAAAATCTATAAATCATCGTCGTGATGACAATTCTGATAAGATGGATCGATAGAGCTGCTTGAGCATTTTCATTCTCCATTGTGAAAAGCTAAAATATGTCGATGCGTGGGCGTGAAATATAAACTCGAAAATTGTTGTTGTAATTTGTGATTTTAATGCGTCCAGAAAAATATGTGAAATTCTGATATAGTCTGATTCCAAGTGTGACCAGTCGAAATATCATAGAGGTGATTGAGCATTTTCAGTTTTCATTTCGGGAAAAGCTGAAATATGTCGATGCGTGGGTGTATTCTCTGTTTCTTTCTGATTGTGCGGTGACAATCGGAAATTGTCGTCAATTCTTTCAATGATGCAAAACCAGAATTATACAGTTTCGAGGTATCTTATAAAGTTAATCCTCTCGGAAATTTCATGGAAAGATTTTTCAATGAAGGAGTTGACTTCCATAGAAACAAATGAAACGGATCAATTGCCTGCGGAATCATGTTCCACATTGAAATTTACGAAAAGAACGATGCGTGGGCATCAAAAATGGTAAAAATCAAGTTGCATTTTTTTTTGGTATCCGATAATCCTTCGTCCTTGAGGGCATCTTCTCTCCTCTCCCTCTCTCTTCTTGTTCTCAGGTTTGTTCTGTAACATAGGATAGGAAAGGTTGCAGTGGGGTTAAGCGGGTAGGATAGGGTGGGTCGATCAGGCTCGCCTCTGCGCTCTCGTTCGCCGAGGCGATATCGCACCCTGATCTACCGCGACAGGCTGTTTGCGTGAGCCTTTGGGTCGCCCGGGACCACGCTTCTCTGGAACGGACCTCGCTCCACTCTCGCTCGCTTTTCGCGGCGTCGCCGCGCTCGGTCTCGGGCTTTCGTCGTTGGCCCTTTCGCTCGACGCCTCCCGCGTGTCTGCCCGTGCTCGCTTGGTGCCCTGCACTACGCGAACCGCACGGCGCGGTTTGCCGCGTTGCTTCGCGCTTGCCCCCCCCCCCCAGCACGGGCGCACGCGGGTTACCGTCCTCCAGACCGCTGTCTGTTGTTGGCTGCTGGGGCTGATTTTGGTCCTCGTCCTTTCCATCCTCTCGTCCGGTCTCGTCCAATTTTTGCCCGTAATACTTTTTCAAGTGGGCTGCCGCAATCGGTGTGTGGGTATGCCCCGCTTCGTCGGTCAGTTCGAATGTGTTCGATCCTAACTTCTTTGTTATTTCGAACGGGCCGGCGAAGTCGGGAGCTAGTTTCGCAGAAATTGCCTCGGCCGCGTTCGATAGTATGCGGTTGGTTTTCCATACCCAATCGCCTACTTCGAAGTCGCATTCTCTCCGGCCTTTGTTGTAGTACTGGGTCTGGCGCTCATGGGCACGCGTGGAGTTCTCCGCCGCGCGCGCTTGCAGGTCTGGCAAACTGCTTATTGTTTCTTGCCAGTTTTCGAGCTCCGCGACCTGGCTCTTCCACTGCGCAGGCCTCTCCGCCTCTCTGCGCAGTGTGCCTGGTTGTTGCGGTTGCCGCCCGTACATGAGCATCGCGGGGCTCCATCCCGTCGATTCGTGTTTCGCCGTGTTGTATGCGAAAGAGAGCTGAGGCAAATTCGCGTCCCACTTCTTGTGGTTATCTTCAAGATACGATTTTATCATCGTCTTGAAAGTCTTGTTCACTCTTTCAACCGGGTTCGGTTGTGGGGAGTAGGGCGGGTTGAAAGAGTGGTCCACGCCTGCTTCCTCCAGGCGCGTCTCGAGGTAGTTGTTTTTAAACTCGGTCCCGTTATCGCTATGGAACACCTCGGGCGCGCCGAAGCGCATCAGGATTCGCTCTTAGAACTGCTGCCAGACGGTTCTTCCGTCGGCTCTTTTTACTGGCACGCATTCTATCCAACGTGTGAGCAAGTCCTCGAAAATGAGTATATACTCGTTTCCGGCTGGGCTGCGTGGGAAAGGCCCAGCGATGTCGGAGGCCACCACTTGCCAAGGTCGCTCAACCAGTCGGCGGCCCATAAAGCCGATTGGTTTTCTTTGCTCTACCTTGCATTGCTGGCAGACTAAGCATTTCCGCACGTAGTCTGCCACCTCTGCATATTGGCGTGGCCAGTAGTACCTCTGGCGTGTTCGATCGAATGTCTTTTCGCGGCCTTGGTGGCGTGCGGAGGGTTCGTCGTGACATTCTTCGAGCACGCGGGTACGGTTTTCTATCGGAACGACGAGCTTCCAGGCTTGGTCGTCACAGCCAATCGTGTTCCTGAGCTCGTCGTTTGGGTGGTATTTGTATAAATTTCCACCCTCGATTTTCCAATCCGGGTTCTTTCTCGGATCGCCGCTTACTTCCTGCCATTTCTTGGCGTACCAGCTGTCCGTGGTCTGTGCTGTGTGTGAGAAAGCGGACGTTTCGTCACGCTTTCCTCACCTTCATACATTCTTCGCTTTCCTCACCTTCATACATTCTCGAAAGTGCATCGGGCACGTGATTCAGTGAACCCTTTCTGTGCTCGATCGTGTATTCTTGGCCTTGCAATTCTAACGCCCATCGGGCCAGTCTGCCCGTGGGGTTCTTTAGATTGCACAGCCAGCGGAGGCTACTGTGATCTGTGATCACTTTTATCGCGTAGCCCTCTACATACGGCCTGAACTTCCTTATGGCCCACAGCACTGCGAGGCACTCCCGTTCGGTGACCGTGTAGTTGCGTTCCGCCGGTGTCAGTACCCGGCTAGCAAACTCTAGCACCCGCTCATCTCCGTTAATGTTTTGGGTTAGCACGGCCCCGAGTCCAGTATCGCTCGCGTCCGTTTGTACCACGAACTGCTCCTCGAAGTTTGGCCTATGCAGGAGCGGCACTGAGGCTACTAGGCTCTTAAGCGCCTCGAATGCTCGCTCCTGGTCTTCACCCCAGTGAAAACCGAATTTCGGGCTCGTCAGCTTGGTCAGCGGCTCTGCCAAGCTGGCGTAGCTTTTCAGGAATTTCCGATACCACGAGGACATTCCCAGGAACCTACGCAACTGTTTCAGATTCCTGGGAGCCGGATAGTCTATTATCGGCGCTATCTTCTCGGGATCGGGCCTAATTCCATCTTTGTTAACGAGCACGCCAAGGTATTTGACTTCCGACCGGCAGAATACGCTTTTCTCCCGGTTGACTGTCAAATTGGCGGCTCGTATTCGCTCGAGGACGATCTTTAGGATCCTTACGTGCTCCTCGAACGTTTCCGTCGCTATCACAATGTCGTCTAGGTATGAGAACGCGTACGGTTCAAGATCCTGACCTATTATTTTGTCTATCAGACGCTGGAAAGTCGCACCAGCGAAAGATAGCCCGAACGGCATTCTTTTGAATTGGTACAGTCCCATGCCGGGGACCGTGAATGCGGTTAGGGGTCTCGATCTCTCAGTCAGTTTGATTTGCCAGTACGCGCTACTCAAATTTATGGTCGAGATGTACCGTGCGCTTCGGAGCTTTCGCAGTATGCTGTCCATATACGGCAATGGATAAGCATCGGGTTTCGATACCGCGTTTACCCGGCGAAAGTCGATGCACATGCGGTATGCCCCGCTAGGCTTTTTCGCCATAACGATCGGGCTCGACCATCCGCTAGTCGAAGGCTCGATTACGCCTGCTTCGAGCATTTCCGCGATCTGCCGGTGCATCTCTTCCTCGATTCGTTTTGAGACGGGGTAGTAGCGCTGTTTTATCGGCCGAGCGGACTCAATGTTTATGTCGTGCTCGATTAAGCTCGTTGCGCCCAGTGTCTTGCTTGGACCTGCGAGTATTTCATCGAGCATGGCATCTACTTGCAGCCTCTCGCTCTCCGATAATTCGGCGATCCCCATAGCCGACAGTGAACTGATGCCTTCGCTCAATTCGGTGAATTCGAGCTCTATTCTTTCATTGGCGGTGCCGACCCAACATGATTTGTCCTTGGGTTCGTGCACCGCATTGAAAGCATCAATAAAATTTGCACCTAGAATGCAGTCCGTCCAGCAGTCGGGCATTATATCCACGCGGATATTTTTCGTTATGCCTGCGACTGTGAACGGCAGGTCCGCGTAGCCTACTATCTGCGAGTAGGATCCGTTTGCGCAACGCGTGCGTCTGCCCTTCGCTGGCATTATTTTCCGCTTGCACCTGCTCGCCAGCTGTAGACCCAGCTGGCCCATGGTTGTTCTGGAGCCTGCTGTGTCGTACAGTCCTCTCAATCGGAAGTCTGCTACATTGATCTGCATCCACCAGTGCCCTTCCCTACCTTCGGGTTTTGCCGTCTCGTCATCCGGCTCGAATTGTGACGATTCGCCCGAGGTACTTGAGTCACTGTCGACTTCGCTCGTCTGTTCCGGTTTTGAGGCTTTCATCGACGATAGAACGGGTGCCGCCTCGCTTACCCGTTCCTTGGCTCTTTTCCCGCATTAGGGTTTCCTTCGGGAGCTCCTTCTCTTTTCTGACACGCCGGGCAATTTCTCCTTATGACATTTGGGGCGCCGCACCCGTAGCAAGCGAATGGGCTGCTGTCGGGTATTCCGGATCTCGGCTTACTCGCTGCTGGTTGCGCTGGCTTTGCTTGCCCGGGAGGTTTGTTGTTACCTCCGCCGGGTTTATTGCTACCCTTGCCCCCTGTTTGTTGACTGGGGGGCCGGTTTGTCGATGCCGCGCGCATCTCCTTCATTTCGGCCAGCAGCTGTTTTAGTAGCGCATTGGTGCTGTCGTCTGATCCTGCACTGAACGCGGAAAGCTGCGCGGTATTCTTCGCCTGCTTTCCGCTTTTGCTGCCCTTGAACGCTAGTTCTGGCAGCAGAGTGCAGGATGGGTCCGGTGGTGGCTTATACACCTGCTCCGACTTGAGCGCTGATTCGGCTTCGACGGCGCGCATGAGCAGTCCCTCCACTGTCGCGAAGTCGTCGCGACGAACCAGTTTTTGTACGCTGGGGTGGAGGTTGCGATGCAGCAAGTCCAGCTGTTGCTGTAGACTTGGTTGGGGTATTTGTTTACGCATAATCGCTTGTAAACAAGTGATGTAATCACGCACCTTTTCGTCGGGTGCCTGCGTTCTGTTCTGCGCTTCCAGAGCTAACATTTGCTGGAAGCGCCGATCCCCTCCGTACCACGTTCTTGCTGCTTCGCAGAATTCTTGTCACGTCGTCCAACTGTGTCGGTTGTTCTGGTACCAGTCGTAGGCTGTGCCAGTGAACAATTGAGACAAAGACGGTAGCAAGTCTGCCTCCTCGATGTTTGACAGCCTTCGCGCGTCGTCGACTTTGGTTAAAAAGTGTTCGATGCTTTTGCTGTCTGCACCGTCGAATTTAATATTCCAGCGGCGTACGGTATGCCCGATGTCATGCGCTTGCGAAAAACTCCTGGTACCATACGGGTTTCCTAGGGAGTCGTACGTTCGCGCCGGCCCTGGCTGCTGTTGCACGCCTGGCGTATGCGCAGGTCGCCGTGTCGCATTGAACGGTGTTTGCGGTTCACTGATGTGTCCTAGTCCTCGCGGACCTTGCCCCGGTCCTGTGGTGTTATGCCCATCAGCCTCGATGTAATTGCAGGTGAACGTATCTTGAAAGTTCACCACCGGCGGCTGATTATGTGTTGAGCACGCCCGGGGCGCCGGTGCTGCGTAAGATGTCGTATCTTGCGTGCATTGGCGTCCAAGTGCGCTCAGCTGTTCTCGCTGTGCAGCCTGGGTAACTCCCATCGCTCGCATCTGCGCCGCCATGTCTTTCATCTGGGCTTGGACATCGGCTAAATACTGCACGAACTCGCTCGGCAGGTTGAACGCGTCCCCGTTCGATGTTCGCATCGGTTCGAAGGCTCCCTGAATCTCTGTCGAGTGTCTGCACTCGTGCTTGTCCTGTATTTCGGACGTGTCGTTTTGCTGCGGGGGCTGGCCATTCCACCCCGCTTTGCTCGTCGATGGACTGTCGCCTGGCCGATCTTGTCGTTGATCGGCTTGCGACTCTGTTTGTTCTGGCAGCTGTCCGGTGGGCTGATCGCGTGTATTTGCGTTTGCCTCTCCCGCCGGTCGCTGCTCGCTTATCGGTGGATCTGTCTGCTGGTCGTCCGGCTCTGTTCCGCTCGGGTCATCGCCCCCGGTCGGTGCCTCGCCGGTGCCCTGTGGGACTGCCGTGCTCTGCCCGCTTTTCGTTGCGGGTTCGTTGAGTGCGACCTGGAGTTTGCGCGAAACCTCTTGGTCGTCGATGATTTTCTGGAGCGGATGCGTCTCGTTCAGTTGCACATTGGGGTCCGCTATCGTGCTCCCCGTCCGCTCCATGACCATCCTCGCGACTATCTCGCTTCGCAGGCTTGTCAGCCTGAGTCGTTCTGCGCTCTCCTCTTCGTCGGTGAGCGCAAAATCCGAAGCTGAATAGTCGCCCAAGAGCCATTTTTCCAGGCGTAGGTGTTGGGCGAACCTACTGCCGTCTGTGCGCAGCTCCATTAGTCCCAGGGTCTCTTGCAGTTCTTCGTTGTTCAAGAACATGATCCAGTTTTCTAGTGCGCTGGTCGTGTCTTGCTCGTTGTTCGCCATCTTGTTTTTCTCCGCTCGCTTACAATGTTGCGGGGGGGGAAACTACAGGTGTGCGCTACTGTCTATCCTATGACTCTATGCGCCTCGCCAAGCCGCTCTTGGTGGCTTTTAGATTTTTTAGTCTCGCGGAAATCAACCAAATTTCACATAGATTTGTTGTTTGCGCGGGATTATGGTAGCTTGCTCGCGTACGGCCCTCGTACAGTGCAATACAGATCTTAAAAGACTACCCTACCTACCACCTGTAGCTTGCCCTTTACGTGAGCGAGAGAGACAGTATATAATTCTGCTTTAATTGCAGAGAAGGAGAAGAAAGAAAAAAAAATAATGTTCTAAGTATTTATTGCATAAAAAAAACAGAAAATCGGTTCGCTGCGTCTGCGCTTGCGTAGTGGTTGTGCGTGGGAAGCTGCACTCGTGATCACACCGTTGTCTACCGCGGTTCCCGGAAATTCCAATATCACGACAAAATTTAATTTTTCCCGATATTTGAATCACGGCCGTCGATGGGTGAAAAGTGTACGGTTTTTCACCCGTCGATGCGGAACGAATCGCGGCTTTACTATAGCGCTGTGATACCCGAGTGAAATTGAAAAAGAATGAAAAATCGGAAAGGTCCGGCAAAAAGAAACTATTATTTTAAATATGGATTTAAAAATAAAAGGAAAAAAAAAAAAATGTCGACTTTTTCGTAACAGGGGCTGGTTCCCGAATCCGGTCCGCGCCGGTTCCGAATTTGGCTCCGCACCGATTCCTAATTCGGTACGTATACGGTCCCCGCGCACGCGTCGGTGCCGTATCCAAAACGGTACGTCAGCCGTCCCGGCCCGCGCGCCGCTGCTGCGCGCTATCCGTACGCCAGCTATCTGCGCCGCGCGCCGCTGCTGCGCGCTATCCGTGCGCCAGCTATCTGCGCCGCGCGCCGCTGCTGCGCGCTATCCGTGCGCCAGCTATCTGAGCCGCGCGCCGCTGCTGCGCGTCAGCCGGCTCCCCCACCACGCCGCGTTTGCTTGCCTCTCGCCGCGCGCGCCTACACCTGTTGGCGCGCCCCGCTGCAAGCTCGTGTTCGCGTCCGCTGCTGCCGAGGGCTCTGGGGTATTACTCTCCCCTCCCTCCCCGGGCTGTCCCTCGTCAGCGCAACTGATATTTTCAATCGGGAATATTTCCCTCTGTCTCTTTCGCTCTCGTACCTTACCGCCGCGGCAACTATAAGCTGCTCGCTGCTCTCTATATGCTAGAAGTAAACAAGGCGCACAACAATGCCTCGACCTTGTTTACCTCCAGTGGCCCTCTGCGCTCGCTTGACCTACGCTTCTCGCAGGTTCTATGTCCGAGTGGAAAATCTCCACTCGGAATATTATCCCGAATATTATTTCGTAATTCCGATTCCGCCTTTGTCTGCGTCGCGTTACCGAGAATCGCGGGAACTCAACTCCGCGCGCGAGCCTTCTCGGCTTCTCGGTACGCGGCTTTCTGATTTCGATCGGTTGGCGGGATCGGAATTTCGCGTTTCTCTATCGCTATTTATTTCTAGACCTCGCACCCGAAATCACGTGTGGGCGCCATGCAACGGGGTGCTTCTCGAGCTCGTGGCCGCTTCGGCGGGCACCCCGAAGCTATCCAATTCGCGGCCGCTTCGTCGCGGGGTTGTGGCCCGCTCTCGCGTAGCTCGCCGAACCGGACAGGTACAGCCCACGAGCACGTTCCGAGTTGGGGGCCGATGTCGGCCCCTGATTACCCGTGGGTGTAACCCACGGGCGGGAACTGCTCGGGGAAGCTCTGCCGGCGCGGGCGGCCGCGCGGAACGGGCGGGAGTCGAAGGGGAATGGGGGGTCGGCTTCCGCCGCGCGCGCGTCCCTCGGTGCGGCTCACGCCGATTGTTGGGGCCCGCGAGTTTCCTCGCGTGCAATGGCCCTTGCTGCGCTGGTACGCTGACGGGAGGGATTTCGTGGGCGCGGGGCGTTCAGTTGGCCCGAAGAGCAGAGGGCTTTTCGGGCGCGCGGAGAGAGGGGGGGTCGTTCGGAGGTGCGAGGTCGGGATTGAAATAACGAGGCGGGACGCGAGGGATTTAACGTTAATCCTCTTTATTGAGGAAGTAAAAATCCAAGTGCGCCGGCGAGCCGGTGCTCGTCGGCGACTAAGGCGCGTGATCGCGCAGAGGGCCGCCCCATCGTCGGGATCGGGTATTCGCTCGCTCGCGGATATTACAATTAACGACTTACTCGTGTCGTGTCGGCTCGCTGTCGCTGTCGCCGGGCTCGCACACCGGCGGCTCGCTTCTCGGAAGCGAGCTAGCGCGTCTCGCCACGTGGTCGACCGTTCGGCTCTTCAGGGAGAGCGGGTGCGCTGCTGCTCCTCCGCACGGCTCGGTGGCGGAGGCTCGAGGACGTCTCCTCGGGTGGGCGCAGCGGGGCGGATGTGGTGCTGGCTCGTCGTGCACTCACACGCACACACACTCGCACTCGGGGGTCGGCGACGCGGAAGAACGGCGCGGGATCGATGGTCGATCGCGGTGGTCGATAACGGGGCCGGCGACTTAATGAGCCGTCGCGCGCTCGTCCCCCGGCTCGCGCTTGCGGCGCGTGCCGGCCGCCGTCCCTCCTCCCCTCCCTTCCTCCCCTGGCGGCCCCTCACGTGTCTCGCGCGGGGGTTGCCGCGAACGCGGCGCGCGTTCCGATCGCGCAATAACGAGTGTCCGCTGACACTCGTTACAAAAGAAATGAAGAATTTTGGAAAAATCGATGCGTGTGCGAGAAATATGTGAAAACTGACTTTCAGCAAGTGGAGCAACATAAATCGTTAAAATTCTACGAATCAGCGTCGTGACGGAAATTCTGATCTGACGAATAGATATAGCTGATTGAGCGCTCCCCGTTTCCATCGTGAAAAATGGAAAAATGTCGATGCGTGAGCGTTAATTTCATGAGAAATTTGCATGTTTTCATGGCGAAAGTTATTAAGTTGCAATATAGTAATAAGATGCAATATAGTAATAAGATGCAATATAGTAGAAATTATATTTATTCCCATTGATATTTCTCGAGGTTTGACGAAAATTCATGATCATAACAAAATCTATTTCTGATTATGTTATTTTACTTCCTCAAAGACAAAGCTTTGGAATGAGGTAAAAATTGACATATCAAATCAGACATCGGGACCTTATTTTTGATGGCCTAGAGGTGAGATACATGTTGATGTAAAAGCGTCCGTAGATAATTTGAATTATTCATCAATAGTTCCAATAAAAATTTCATTATTCTCCTATATTCTTGATAGAGCAAATGAAAGACACGAGCGAGCGATAGCGAGTGAGTGATTCTGGCTAATATCCCTATAAACATGTATTGTGAGTTAAGATGGTTTAATAAATGTTATTCAATATCCCCATGAAAAATATGTATTTGAATATCTTTACCTATCAATAACCTATCCTCAATATCGAAAATTCATTCTCACACAAGAGCTTCACTCGAATAATGGAATAATTATCGAAAGTTTAATTTTTAAAAGTAATAAGCAAACTTGAAGATTTTGGATATGAGCCGTGCTGAGACATCAAATATATTTCATTGTTGCATGAAAACATGATTGCCATTTTTCTAACGAGAGTTTTATGAAATCGAAATCTATATCGGGCTGAATATTTGATATGCTGACTCTTTTCACATTCCTACTAGTGGACAGAGGTCAGTAATGTATACTCCATGCTGCGTCAGTATACTCCTGTCGTTCACCAGTCTGGTAGGGTCACGAGGGGTCATGTTAAGACGCGCCATAGTGTATACGGTACTACTTCCATAATTAAAACATTGGAAACATCGATGCGTGGGCATGAAATGCGGGAATAATCCAATTTCAGACAGATAAACGAGATACATCGTAAAAAAAATCAATGAATCAGCGTCGTGATGAAGATTCCAAAAATACGGATCGATAAAGCTGCTTGAGTATTTTTATTCTCCATCCTAAAAATCTGAAATATGTCGATGCATGGGCGTGAAGTACGTACTTGAAAAACGGCCAGTTTACTTTGTGACGTTTATGCGTTCAGAGAAATTCGTGAAATTATGATATGGTGCGATTTCGAGTGTGTGCGATCAGAAAAACATCGAATAGGCTTCTATACCCATGAGTGTATCGTTGAAAAAAATGATGCGTGGGCGTGGAATGTGGACAAGTCGATTTTGATAAAGATGCACAGAATATATCGTTAGAAAAATCAATCAATTCGCATCACCATGAAAATTCTGATAATACGGATTGATAGAGCTGCTTGGACGCTTCATGTTTTTATCGTGAAAAATTGAAAATATTGAAGCGTTTGCGGAAAATTGATGGAAGAAAATGTATGCTGTTTTTGTAAAAGTTGATTAAACTCATCTATGGTAAGAAGCAATTCGATGCATCGTAAAAAACCATTGAATGATGTTATCGGGCAAATGTGAGCCTGACCAATTGATAGGTTATTATAAGGGCTTTCATATTCCTTGGTTCAAACTTTGAAAAAATTGATCCGTGGTCGTGAAACGTGAAGAAAAAACTCTTTTAGAAAAATGTACTCAATAATTCATCAATTAAATGAATGAATCTACGCCACGATGAAGATTCTGAGGAGACAGATCGATAGAGCTGCCTGAGCACTTCCATTTTTCATTATAAAAACCTGAATAATACCGACGGATGACATAAAATTCGTTCTTGAAAATTGGTTTTGTAAATTATAATTCTACTGCGTTGAGAAAAATCTGTTCAATTATGGTATGTTACAATTTCATTTATGGTTAATCGAAAGATTATCGGACAAGCTTTCATATTTCATGATTAAAACTTTATTAAAAACGATGCGTGGGCGTGAAATGTGGTAACAGTAGTGTAGTGCTCATTTGAATCTGACCAATCATTCAATAGGCTTTTATATATCATGCTGAATATTTGTAAAAATTTATGCGTGGGCGTGTAACGTGAGAAAAAATCTTTAAAAATGAATCTTTGAAAAATCTTTAAAAAAAGTTTTAATAACTTGTATTGCGATAATGATAAAAACGACATATGAAACAGTATGATGATGGAAATTTTGCTGTTACCAATTGATAGAGCTGATCAAACGCATCTATTTTATATCGTAAAAAATTCGAATATTTGCATGCGTGGGTGTGAAATTCATGAATCGAAAAATTGTTCTTGTCTCTTGTGATAGGGAGACCATTGGATAAACTATGGAATAGTATATAATGTGAATTTAGGTCTGAATAATCAACTTATCTATTCACAATACATGGTGAAAATTTCGATAAAAGTTATGCGTGGGGGCAGAATGTGAAGAAAACTCATTCATTTTAATCAGTAACCGATGAATCATTGTGAAGAAATATGAACCTATGTAATTATCTATTCCAAAATCGTCAAATTGAACCATCGGATGAAATTATAATGAATAACTAATTTTCTGTCGAAAATAACGAGCCTGAATTCCAGGTGGATTCGGGCTGGACTCCAGGTGAATGTGGGATGGAATCCAGGTGGATTTGGGCTGGATTCCAGGCGGATTTCAGGATTCAACCAGTGAGGTCCTGGGGATAATCCAGGTGGATTTTTGGAATCAACGAGCCAGGTCCTGGAAATAACTCTGATGGATTTTGAGATAATCCAGGTAGATTCAAGAGAATCCAGGTGGATTTCAGGAATAAACGAAACAGGTCCTGGGAATAATCAAGGTGGATTTTGGGAGAATCCAGGTGGATTTTGAGAGAAACTGATTTTAAGAAAACCATGTGGATTCTTGGAATCAGCGAGCCAGGTCTTGGGGATAATCCAGGTGGATTTTGGGATAATCCAGGTGGATCGTGGGGTAATTAGGCGGATTTTGAGAGAATCCAGATGAATTCCAGCAGAATCCACATGTATTCTCCCAAAATCTACCTGGATCATTCTCAGGACCTGGCTCGCTGATCCCAAAAATCCACCTGGATTCTCCCGAAATCCACCTGAATTATCTCAATATCCATCAGAGTTATTTCCAGCACTTGGCTCGTTGATTCCAAAAATCCACCTGTATTCTCTCAAAATCCACCTGGATTATCCCAAAATCCACCCGGATGATCCCCAGGATCTCGCTGGTTGAATCCTAAAATCGACCTGGAATCCAGCTCAAATTCACTTGAAATTTAGCCCAAATCCACCTGGAATCCAGGCTCGTTATTTTCGACAGGGTTATTAGATAACGGTATGGTGCGAATGCGAGCCTGACCATTCGATAGATTTTTAATTTGCTTTAATATATCACACTAGATATCTTTCAAAAAAAGTATTGATCAATCGACATTATAAAACCATAGAAAACAGTAGAGAAATCGACATATAAGGAAATAGATATTATAAGTCGGATTGCATACGCTTTCATGTTACGTATTTAAATTTCAAAGAAAATCGATGCATGAATGTTGAAAACGGGGGACGAAACGTTACGTTTTAAATTAGAACTTATGTTAAGTTTTCATGGGTATCTGGAAAACTGATGAAGAATCCATGGAAGAACGATGCGATGCGGGTTTGACCAATCGACAGGACATCGAAAGGACTTTCATATTCCACGGTTAAATCATTCAAAAATGGACCAAGTGTTTCGAAATTATTGAAAAATCATTGAATGATATCTTGAGGATGATTCTGGTATTACCAAGTGATGAAGTTGAATGAGCACTTTCATATTCGATCGTGGAGAATTGAAAAAAATGTATGCTCGGGCGTGACTTCCACGAAAGAAATTGGCATTTCAAATTGAAATAATGAGATCGTGGAAAAGATCCATGGAATTATAGTATCATTAAAATGTAGATAGCCAATCGATAGATCATTAAAATTAGATAATCAAAGTCATGTTTTCATGGGTACCGGAGGAACCATTAGAAAAAACCATGAAATGATGGAATGGTGCAATTCCGTCTCTAACCGATCAGATAATTATTAAAAGGGCTTCCATATTCCATGGCTAAGATTTCTTTAAAATTGATGGTGGGCGTGACAGAAGAAAAACCTTCATAATACCCTGTATCCCGTGAATCATTGAAAAAAACTGTAAACTGATGTCTGGATGAAAATTTTAATGTGAAAAATCGATAGAGCTGCGGGGATCCTTTCATTTACTATCGTGAAAAAGACAAAAATGTTGATGCGTGAGAATAAAATTTGCGAAGCTTGCCTACTCAATATGTGATATCTCTATGTATGCGCCCCCTTGTACAGAGTGCGCATTCTCGTATAGCCTTCCACGGCACCTACCGACGCTAATAAAGTTTTCCTTATGTTCAACAGAATATTATGTGTTTTTGTATTCAAATTTTGTATGTCATTTCAGCGTACTGGAATGTTCACCGTGTCACATTCCACGGCAGGCAGAAACAGCTCAGGCCTACGAAGACACCCGATGTCCTCCTTGAAAGATGTGTCACCTCTCCAAGTGCAAGAGGCAGACGCAGAGATGAATAACCAGCAATACTCAGCGACTTAAGAGCAGGAGCCGCTAAACAAGGAGACGCAGCCCTCCGTCGACACAGGTATGCCTCCAGTAATTTTCAAGGTAGCTCATTTAGTCAGCCTTTGGCTTCGAGCACAAATACCCTGTCTTTGCCTCCCGCAACAAACCCCATGCTCGCCGGCAAGCTCCCGGTTGCGACTGGCTCGAATCTGGATTAAATAATGAATTTCGTCGGCACTAGCGACTCCGTTACGCAAACACCGATAATTCAAACAAACGCGGCTCTTATTTATCCAAGTTCGCACGGTTCAACGTCGAACTCAAGCGTCACGTCTCCGTGCGCGTCCCTCCCCCAAAATTTTCCGCAACTGAGCGTCGCGTCTCCGAGTGCGTCCCTCTCCCAAAATTTCATGCAAAGAAACGCATCAATTTTTTTTATGCCAAACGCATTCGGTAACGCAGTGGCTCCCGCCGGTGTCCCTCCCCCTCTCACGCTCTCCTACCCCACGCAGGCCTCGCCTCCCCCTTGGCTTAACTGGCCGCCAGCCTACTTCCCCTCCTACAAGCAGGTGCGGCGGGACTCAGTGCGCACTACGCACAGCAGCCCATGACTCATAAACCCGTTTGAGCGTCGTCCCCCCTCCGGCCTCCTGTGATCGGACTCGCACCAAGTTTCACCACCGGGCGGAGTTTTTACAAGTGCATCCAAAGCACCGCACCTCAGCGGTGCGGCACCGACGCTCACAAGTTCATCGACCTCGAGCTTGCAAGGCAGTGCTCTGAATCCCAAAGTGCAAAACTTATAAACTTCCCCGCAGGTTGCAAATACAGACCTATAATGAACGAAGGTGCAAAAGGCGTACATGAGCGTAAATGGGACGAGTATCAAATAAATAAAAAAAACTAATGGCATTGCTCCCAGTCTTCGCGACAAAAAGCCGGCTCCCAAAGCAATTTTTGCTGCCAATAGATCAAACATCCCTACGTTTGGCACAAAAACTCTCGAGTTAGATTTTGGACTCGGGAGGACCTACAAGTGGCACTTCACCATCGCCGACATTTCCTACGGCATCATCGGTACGGATCTCATGAGAAACATGAAAATCACTCCAGACGTGGCCGACATGTTACTCATCGATAACGTGACCGACCAGGCCAGACAGCTGCTCCTGCCACGCTGAACGGAATTTCCAGCATCGACAAGTCCAACGAATTTTCAAGAATGCCGTCGGATCTTCCCGAGGTCATACGCCACGCGCCATCCACCATATTCACACCGAAGGTCCGCCAGTCGTCAGCAAAGTACGGCGACTCATCGGCGAAAAGCTGGAAATTGCCAAAAAAGAGTTCGATCGGATGAAAGCAGTAGGCATTTGCCGACTCTCCGTCAGCTTGTGGTCGAGCCCCTTGCATTTGACTCCCAAAAAGGATGGCACAAACTGCCATTCATCTTCTGCTATCTCGATGACATCTTGATTTTCTCTAAAACAGCAGAAGAACATCTTGCACATATACGCATGGTGCTTGAGATACTGAGAGACAACGGGCTTCGGATCAACCTCGATAAATGCGATTTTGGCGTCCAATCACTCATCTTTCTCGGCTACTGGGTCTCAGACTCTCTCGATAGAGTCCAGGCCGTCAAAGGCCGCAAAAAGCCAGCAACGCTCCATGAATTGCGCCATTTTCTGGGCTTCATTATATTTTATCACAGATTCATAAATGGATCGACCGACACGCAAGCTCCGCTCAACAACCTGCTGCAAGGAGCCAGAAAAAATGATAAACGGCCAGTTTCGCGGTCAAAAATCATCGAGGAAGCTTTCGAGAAATGCAAGCTCGATTTGGCCAACGCAACATTGCTCAGTCATCCACAAGCCAATGCCGAGCTTCGCATTACGTCGGATGCTTCATCACGGCCATGGGCGGCGTTCTGGAACAGAAAGTTGAGAACGGGTGGGAACCACTCGGCTTTTCTTCCAAAAGCTCTCTCTGCGCTCGGACTACAAGCCGCTTACCCACGCTTTCGAATAAGAAGCGGAAAAAGCTTAACTTAGGCAACGCAGTCAGCTGTGCTACATAGCACAATTTTCGGCTGATATCAGCTACACACCAGGACCAGACAACGGAGTAGCTGACGAATTATCCAGGATCGACGCTCTCACAAACGTAAATGCGCTACCAATTCCCATTATCGTTCCATGGGGAGAGATTTCCAGTGCACAACAGCAGGACCAAGACTTGCTGACCTTGCTGAAGAGCAACACAACATCGTTGAATTTCTGCAAGTTCACCTTCGAAACAGACCACAAAGGGATTTATTGTGCAGTGTTAAGCTCCAACATCCGACCGTACGTTCCTGTTTCGCTGAGTGAAAGAATTCTCGACAGCTATCATAATCTCTCGTATCCAAGCGGCAAATTCACTGTGAAGCTCGAAAAATGAAAGGTGCCTTTATTTTAGCCCCAATTTTTTATACTTGCTACAGTTTCCGTTGCTTCTTGCTTTTTGAATAATCTAAACAGATCTGTATAGAGGATCTTACGTACATTAATCGCCATTTCTGAGGTTAACGATTTGGCAAGCTGATCACCTGTCTCGTTTCCACTAATTCCTTAACCTTTTAACTTTCGCGCATTCTCTGTCCCACCAAGGAACTGGGTTCCGAATTTTTTTGTTTTTAGTATACTTTCTCCCAGGTGTGCTAGAAGTCAGAGCTGCGGTAATTTCGTGGACAAATTTCATGTACTTATCGCGAGGTTCGAGTAATCGTTTGTGAGGAGGAAATGATCATATTTGACGTTCAGCGTGTTTTAAAACTCATCCCAATCAGTACGCGTTGAACTGAGCTCAGAAGTTTTCTTATTATATTGACTTATATCAGTTGGAAATAATCTGATCCGAACGTTTCATCGAGGTCGTAAGACTTCGATCTTATCAGCTAAATCACCAGTTGAAAGAATAAGGTCATGATTGAATTTGGTGCTATTATGTACATTAGTGTGGAAGAGAGTACCAGTGTTGTGTCAGAAAAATTTGTTCGTCTCTATACAATTTTCTGAATATTTGTGACGGCAATCGTCTAAGCACCGATTCTTTTTGTAGTACGCGAGAGGTATAACACCTCGTGCGGGCCCGATAACCAACGCTAGGGTCCGAGTGCGGAGCACGTGTGACGTGCCGCGCGCCTCAGCACCGGGCACGGAAGGGCCGCTATCTCTTAGAGGGCGCAAACTCCCGTCTTTCGACCTTTGCCGCGCATTTTTTTTGGCTTCCTCTTCCAATGGGTATGAACGACGAGGATGGAAGTCAGTATTTCGCGTTTTTTCCGCTCGAATATTAAATTTAGAAGATCGCGACATTAGAGTTTTTTTATAGGAAATTGTGAGATCTTCAAAACAAGATCTGACAAGAAATAGTTTTAAACCTCTTTTTCAAGATTTAATGAAACATTTTTACTCTGAATCAAATGTAAATTAGATAGATTTAACAATAATAATTTAAATAAGCGTATTAGATAGTTAAATTCTAGATTTCGTCGCCTCCGAGCAAGAAGGGGCCAACTCAGACGAGTTGTGAATTTCACATAAAGCAAATTCACGACTCTCTTGGGAAATTTTATGCACGCTATCTGATGTCCGTAGTACATCACTTTCAAAGAATAGGTGATTCTCACATAATTTACATATTTCAGACTCATTTTGAGCAAAAACATAACAGTCTTTCTGAGTATACGGTTTCGTGCTATTCATTATTGGTTATTTTACAAGAATAATAATCCTTAGACGGGAAAGAAGCATTTTCGAGAGGAATTATAGAGGAGTCGTTTCTTCTGAATTTTTCTAGAACAAAGAAAATTTTAACAGTTGAGGATCAGGCTGGCCTTCTGAAACGCTTCTGTTAGGTGATTTTCTTGTAATCCACATATCTTAGGCTTGTTTTGAGCTTATTTTCAGCGCAAGAGAATTTCGTTGTCTGGGAAATTTGTATACATGAGTTTTTGAGGTCGGTGTTTTCGAATCCGACCTCGGATTTTCAAAATTCAAATTAGAGCCTCTAAAATTGCCAACCGAAATTTTGAAAAGATACTGGATTTTGTTGAAAATTTTTATTCATGGGTTTCTTAAGTCGCTGTTTTCGAATCCGATCTCGGATTTTCGAAATTCAAATTAATGCCTCCAAAATTGTTTATTAAAATTCTGGAAAAATACTGGATTTTGATGAAAATTGGTATGTATGGGTTTTTAAGGTCGCTGATTCCGAATCTGACCTCGGATTTTCAAAATTTAAGTATGAGCCTTTGAAGTTGCCTACCGAACTTATGAAAAGATACTGGATTTTGATGAAAATTGGTATCTATGGGTTTTTAAAGTCGCTGTTTCCGAATCCGTTCTCGGATTTTCAAAATTTGAATCAGAGCCTCCAAAATTGCCTACCAAAATTTTGGAAAGATACTGAATTCTGTTGAAAATTGGTATCCATGGGTTTTCAAGGTCGCTGTTTCTGAATCCGTTCTCGGATTTTCAAAATTTAAATCAGAGCCTCCAAAATTGCCTACCAAAATTTTGAAAAGATACTGGATTTTGTTGAAAATTGATATCCATGGGTTTTTAAGGTCGCTGATTCCGAATCCGACCTCGGATTTTCAAAATTCAAATTAAAGCCCCTAAAATTGCTTACTGAAATTTTGAAAAAATACTGGATATTGATGAAAATTGGTATATACGGGTTTTTAAGGTCGTTAATTCCGAATCTGACCTCGGATTTTCAAAATTTAAGTCAGAGCCTTTGAAGTTGCCTACCGATCTTATGAAAAGATACTGGATTTTGATGAAAATTGGTATCTATGGGTTTTCAAAGTCGCTGTTTCCGAATTCGTTCTCGGATTTTCAAAATTTAGATCAGAGCCTCCAAAATTGCCTACCAAAATTTTGAAAAGATACTGGATTTTGTTGAGAATTGATATCCATGGGTTTTTTAGGGCGCTGATTACACATCAAGCTTCAGATTGAAATAAGCCTCAACCTTCAACATCGTCGATAGTAACAAGGAAGCATCACTTGCGGTGGTTTACTAAATAAAGAGCCATTTTTTTACTCTGGTTTCAGCGAAGGAAGATTCCACTAAAAATAAGCTTATGTTATAAAAGCCTCGATCAAAATATGCAAAAATGTTAGTGACAAGTATAATCTTCAATACTTGTACTAGTGGTTATGCTGTCACGCAAATAGAGTTTCACGATATATCACTGGAACCACTGTATATGAATTTTCTGGTTCTCGTTTTTCCATTGGTCACTTTTGATGCAATAAGTAAAAACGACTGACATAATCAACGGATTAGTCCGTGAACTTAACGGACACAGTGATTCAAATTCTATATGTTCTACAGACACTTCAAATATATGAATATAACTAGTCAGAATCATTCACTCGCTATCGTACGGTCGTATCTTTCATTTGCTCGATCATGAATGTAGATGAATATTGACATTGTTATTGGAATTATTGGTGAATAATTCAAAGTACATATGGACGCTTCTACATTACCATGTGCTTGACCCGAAGCCTACCAAAATTAGAGTCCCGATGTCTCATTCGAGTTGTCGATTTTTGCCTCATTCTGAAGCTTTCTCTTCAAGAAAGCATAATAATAACATAATCCAAAACAGATTTCGTTATAATGAGAAACAATTGTTAATCATCTTTCGTCAGTCCTTGAGTAGTATCCATTGGATCCACATCCATCACTATGGATATTTCGATGTTTTTTCTATCCGACATACTCGAAACCGTACCATATCTCAATATCACGTATTTTCCTCAATGCATTAAGATTACGAATTACAACATCCATTTTGAAGTACGTACTTCACCCCCACGCATCGACAGTTTTGGATTTTTCACGATGAAAACTGGAAGTGGTGAATTAGATCTATCGATCCGTCCTATCAAAACTCTCATCATGACGCTGATTAATAAATTTTTCCAACAATTTATGCGGCACAACTTGCCAAGAGTCAGTTTTTTCCATATTTCGCGCTCACGCATCAATTTTTCCAAAATTCTTACCATAGAATAGAGAAGCTCTTTGATGGACCTATAAATCAGTGTGACTCGAATTTGCACCATACAATTATTCCTGAGTCTTTTTCAATGGTTTATCGGATACCAAAGAAAATGCAACTTGAATTTTTTACATTTCACGCCCACGCATGAATTTTTTCCAAAATTTGAACCAAGGAATATGAAAGCCGATCGATTGGTTAGGCTCACGTTTGCACCATAACGTCATTCAATGGATTCTTTCAATGCACCGAATTGCTTCATACCATAGATGAGTTTAATAACTCTTACAAAAACAACATGCATTTTCTTTCAACAATTTCCCGCTAACGCTTCGACATTTTTCAATTTCTCACAATGGAAAATAAAAATGCTCAAGCAGCTCTATCGGTCTATCTGATCAGAATTTTCGTGGAGACGCAAATTGATTGATTTCTTTTTAACGATACTAGGGGGGTACCCCCCCTGCTCGCTTCGCTCGCCAACCCCCCATGTGTTCTTTAGAAATCAATAATTTCAATAATAAGTGTAGTAATAATTAAAAGAAAATTACATTCAAAACAATAAAACTTTAAACTTGAACTTTCGATTTTGTTCGATTGACAGAATACTGAACGAACGATTCGAATCAAAATAAAAGATTAATGTCAGCTATATTCATGTTAAACGTTTGTTTTTTTAGATTAATAGTGGGTTTAACTTTAGGTTAATAGTGACATGTGCTAGATCATATTTTTTTGATTCCGCGTGTTCCATTTCAGATTTTCAGCAGCAGATTTTGAGTAAGATTGCAATGGATGCTATGGGTAAAACGGAGATTTTGTGTCCTGTGCAGTTGAAAATACTGGAAACGAAACATACGTGAATTTTTCTTTCCCTTAGCAACGGTTGCTAGGGCGGTAAACAACGGTTACTGAAAAGCTAATTGGGAAGATTTTGTGTCCTTTGCCGTAAAGAACTATGGAAATGGGTCATAAATTGATAATTTCCAACCTTCGTAATGGTTGCTAGGGAGGTAAAAAACGATTGCTATGGAACAAATATAACAATTCAGTGCCTCTGGCCATCGAGAATGACTTAAAACTGTTTTCCCAGCTTCCAAAACAACGGTTGCTAGGGATGTAAATAAACGGTAGTTTCGACGAATAAGTGGATTTATATTGAAAAAAAATTGTCCAAAATAATATTTAGTCCTTTCCTTCTACTACAGCAACGGTTTCTAAACACGTAAACAATGGTTGCTATGGGTAAAACGGAGATTTTGTATCCTGTTGAAAATACTGGAAACGAAACTTACTTTTTCTTTCCCTTGGCACCGGTTGCTAGAGCGTTTAACAACGGTTACTAAGGAGCTAAGTGGGAAGATTTTGTGTCCTTTGCAATCGAAAATTATGGACATGGGTCATAGATTCATCATTTCCAACCTTCGCAATGGTTGCTAGGGAGGTAAACAACGGTTGCTATGGAGCAAATATAACAATTCAGTTTTCTTGGTCATCGGTTGCTAGGCAAATAAACAACGGATTTTATTGAAAATTGAACTCGGCCTAGATTTTGCCGCGACTAACCTGTGTGCAAAATTTCCAAGAGATCGGACCATTGCATATTTATTGGAAATAAATAATTTATTCGGTGGAAAAAGAAGATGGAAAAAAGAGGTGGAGAAAGGGGTGAAAAAAGAGGTGAAAAAAGGGGTGAAAAAAGAGGTGGAAAAAAGGGTGGAAAAAGGGTGGAAAAAAGGGGTGGAAAGAGAGATAAAAAAAGGGTGAAAAAGGGGGGTGAAAAAAAGGGTGAAAAAATGGGTGGAAAAAGAGGGTGAAACTGAGCAACCAGAAGGAGCAACCAGAGGGAGCAACCGGAGGGAGCAACCAGGGGGAGCAACCGGAGGGAGCAACCGGAGGGAGCAACCAGAGGGAGCAACCGGAGGGAGCAACCAGAGGGAGCAACCAGGGGGAGCAAAATGACGACGGCGGCGGCGGCGGCGGCGGTTCAGCTTTTAATATAGAGAGATATCTTGTACATCTTTCTGAAAATAGGTTTGTTCCGCATTTCACACCCACGCATGATTTTTGTTGGAGTTTTAACCATGAAACATGTAAGCCCTTCCAAGGATCCATCGACCAGTCTAACCCAAATTTGCACCATACAATTATTCCATGGTTTTTTCCGTAGGTTCATCGGCTAAGAAAGAGAATCAAGCTGCATTTTTACATATCTAACTCCCACGCATCAATTTTTTCAAATTTTTCAATAAGGAAACTGATAGTGCTGGGAATTTCCTTCCGATGGATCTTATCAGTTTTCATGTGCGTTGACTTCTTCATCAATATTTCTTTACGTGAAATTTCCGGGAGGATTAGCTTTATATTATGATGTAGGTGTAGATTTGTGACGTGGCTTTTCGCTACGGCGCAACTGCTTGTCCATTATGGATCGATTGCCTCGGGGCCTGCATATTGGCCACTCGAGCGCCCCCGCACGGCGCCTCACAGAGTCAGGAATTTAGACCGGCTGAAAGTGAGGAGAGCGCCCTTGCGGGCCGACGTCACGTGACTGCCGGATAGGACTCCGACAGTCAGTTGGATTTCCGTAGAGGTAGAGAGCAGGCCGGATTCGACCGACTGCTCTCCAGGTCTCGATCCGGGTCACCTCTACGTCCGCTGATCTCGCCCGTGTGCTTCGACCACCGGTAAACCTTCTGTCTTCGCCCGGGTCGCTGTTGGGTCCGCGACGTTGCCCCGTCTCCAGGAGCCTCGCCATCGCGGCTCTGCAGCATTTCCAACGGCACGGCAGGTAGGAGTGATTGTGTGCGTGTTAGATCGCGATCTATTTTAGCCCCTTTAAGGGAATAATTGTAACTCACACCTGGAGAGCAGTGCCGACCAGCGTATCGACGCCGCCGGCACCATAGTTGTACTTTTATTGAATAAACCATACCGTTGTCATCTGAATCGTGAGTAGAATTCGTGGTTTCTTCCTACGCCGAAGATCCCATCCCTAGAAGAACGAGCCTCAGCCGGGCTCCCACGTGCGTTCGCGCACATAACCCCCTCAGCAGCTAGCTGCCTGGAGCAAAGTGCAAGGGCATAATCCAAAGCCCGTCGCAGACTATATTTGTTAATACACACACATATGCATGCGTATATCATCTCTGCACACGAAAAAACTAGAAGAAATGAAATAACATTTGAAACGGTTTTTTCTATAAAGTTGAATATGAAATTTATTTAAGTAACCTCCAAAATGGATGTTCCCTTGTTACGGTCGAAAATGTGGAGGGTTTAGGCTCATCTCAATCTGAGGCTTGATGTGTAATCAGCATCCTTAACAACCCATGCATAACAATTTTGACTAAAATCCGTTATCTTTTCAAACTTGAATTTGAATTTGAATTTTGAAAATTCGAGGTCGGATTCGGAAACAGCGACCTCAAAAGCCCATGGATACCACTTCTCATCAAAATCCAGTATTTTTTCAAAGACTGTTAAATTTTCGCTCAAAATGAGTCTAAAATATGTAAATTACGTGAAAATCACCTATTCATTGAAAGAGACGTACTACGGACATCAAATCAGCGTGCTTAAGATTTCCCAAGAGAGTCGTGAATTTGATTTTATGTGAAATTCAAAACTCGCCTGAATTGGCCACTTTTTACACGGACTGCGAGTCGGCCCCTTTTTACACGGTTGGCGAGTCGGCCCCTTTTTACACGGACGGTGGGTTGGCCCCTTTTTCAACCGGACGCTGAGCCCTTCTTGCTCGGCGGCGACGATTTATAAAACTTATGGGAAGTTACATTTGGAATTTAAGAGGCTTTTTCATTGGGAATTTAACATTAGAATAGAATTAGAATATATTAAATCAAAGTATACTGGCGATTAATAATTACGAATAAGTTTTTAGCTGAATAACCGAGTAAGTATAAGGATGCAGCATAGCGCGCTGCAACGAGACGCGCGTGCAGCAACCCGCGCGCGGCATAGCGCCGAGGCGGGAAGGGCCTGTTATCTCTTGGAAAAGCTATGAAATGGCAACTCTCATTTTCCGGCCCACGATGTGCGCTTTTCCAGCAGCCTTTCCGAAACACAGGCGTTAATGAAAATGCGCGTAATATTTGTTGAAATTCGGTTTTTCATTTTAGTGCGATTTCACCCAATAGTTTTCTGCTGGAAATTCAATTACGATTCAAATGAGACCACACAGGTTTGGGTCTCAATTGAATTTCTAACCAAATCACTCAACATTTTGTTCGATTTATCCAATATTTGAGTTGATATGTCTGACTTATAGATCTTAAACGTCGTAAATACGAAGTTAAATCGCGATACTACCAAAATTTCGGATTTTAGATTTTCAATTAGAGACATGCCCCCGCACTTAGCACAGGCCTAAAAAAACGAGAGAGAGCGTGCTCTGTAAAATTAGTTTTTAGAAGATCAAAATTTGTTTTTTTGCATTACAACCAAAATAAGTTAGTTTTTCATAAATGAAATTTCAAGACTCTTGAAGCAGCTATGTTCACGCATAGTACGTAACACGTTTACATGCTCTTGCTTCCCGCGTAGATTTGAAACCATGGGATTGAAAGTAAATTGTTAATGTATTATAGTTAGAAAGAATATGGCAAAACTATTGACCATGTCCCATAGATTCAACGAAAAGTAATGCAGATTTTTTCAAACTTACAGAAGATAAGACAAAACATATCAAAATTCATTCCATGTTTTTTTTTTATAATTGACTTTACACGGGCAGATGGTAGTTTAGGATGCCGATGTCGGCGTGTCGACTTAAGTTTTATTTGAATAAGCATATACCCTAGTACCCGATAATGTCCAGGTAGCTAGTGTCGCCGATGGCAGCGTCCCGAGGGTGCGCTCCTCGTATTTTGACTTGGAAAAGCTGACCCTGGACCCGAACGATGCCCAGGTAGTCAGGGTACCCGATGACGGTGTTCCAAGGGTGCGCTCCTGGAATTTTCGCTTGAAGCAGCTGACCCTGGACCCGAACGATGTCCAGGTAGCCAGGGTACCCGATGACGGTGTTCCAAGGGTGCGCTCCTGGAATTTTCGCTTGCAGCAGCTGACCCTGGACCCGAACGATGTCCAGGTAGCCAGGGTACCCGATGACGGTGTTCCAAGGGTGCGCTCCTGGTATTTTTGATTGGAGTGCCTGACCCTGGACCCGAACGAAGTCCAGATAGTCAGGGTTCCCGATGATGAACAGTGTTCCAAGGGTGCGCTCCTGGTATTTTTCGTTGGAGGACCTGACCCTAGACCCGAACGAAGTCCAGATAGTCAGGGTTCCTGATGACGGTGTTCCAAGGGTGCGCTCCTGGAATTTCCGCTTGAAACAGCTGACCCTGGACCCGAACGAAGTCCAGATGGTCAGGGTACCCGATGACGGTGTTCCAATGGTGCGCTCCTGGTATTTTTGGTTGGAGTACCTGACTCTAGACCCGAACGATGTCCAGGTAGCTAGGGTACCCGATGGCGGTGATCCAAGTAGCTGACTCTGGACCTTAATGATGTCCAGGTAGTCAAAGTAGTCAGCTTCCTCAAACAAAAATACCAGAAGCGCATCCTCAGGACACTGTCATCAGCGACCCTAGCCACCTGGACATTATCGGGTATCAGGTTATATCCTTATTCAAATATTCAGTCGACACGCCGACATCGTCATCCTAAACCACAATTTGCCCATGAAAAATAGTTATAAAAAAACATGTGATAAATTTTGATGTCTTGTCTTAAATTCAGATAATAGATTAATTATTTTCTACTGATTACATATATTTATTTTGTGTATCGCTCATCCATATAAATATTTGCATTTTGGAAAAATATCTATTTAATTTTATTACTGACGCTAATGCATATACATTTTATTGATTATTATTTTCATAATATATTATACTTCGCAAAAAGAATTGAAATCTTCAAGAAAACCTTTTTTAGAAAAAGTAAAAATGTTGCGTCAAACATGTGGCAGAACTAGTTTATCTCTCATATTGCTTAAAAAAAATGAAATCCATAATAGACACATGAGTCAATTTATTATTTCATCAGTATTCATTCTGATTAATTCCTCATATAGTTGGAGTATTACGTATTCTTATTACAGTTTAGATACTATAGGAGACGTTGTCAACTTTAACTAACCAATTACGAAAAAACTTATTTGAAGAACTAATGACGAACCAAATTGACGCCACTTGGTAGGATCGAATATCTTTGAATGCCTTATTAAACTGACATATAATATTTCTCATTACCTATTTATTTCATTACCTATTTATTTCTAGTTAAACGGTTTCACAACCTCTCCTCAATCGTTTGATTTATTTCAAATATATTTTTTTATCGTAATTGCAATGCAGTTAATCCTATAATCCAGATAGACTTTATATATTCTTCTATTATCAATACTTTCATTGTCTTTCAAAGAGACAATTATCAATAGTTCAAACTATTGATTATATGTCTCAGTAAATTATAAATATTTCTATAATATTTCTATGATAATTTTCACATCCAGTGATTTAGTGAAATATTATTATTCTTAAGACGTTAAAAATGCCTACCAAGTGGCGTCAATTTGGTTCGTCATTAGTTCTTCAAATAATTGATGAGGTACCTAAGAGCATTCTGGTAAGTTTTTTCGTAATTGGTTAGTTAAAGTTGACAACGTCTTCTATAGTATCTAAACTGTAATAAGAATACGTAATACTCCAACTATATGAGGAATTAATCAGAATGAATACTGATGAAATAATAAATTGCCTCATGTGTCTATTATGGATTTCATTTTTTTTAAGCAATATAAGAGATAAACTAGTTCTGCCATATGCTTGACGCAACATTTTTACTTTTTCTAAAAAAGGTTTTTTTGAGGATTTTACATATCTTCGCTTGGGAGGAGGCTCGCTCCATTTCAGAAACTTTCTATAAACAGTGCCATTTCAGATTGACAATTATAAAAAGTGCTACTTAAGAAAATTCCAACAAAGTAGAGAAATATATATTAATTCTAGAAATTTATATTAATTTATGATTAGAATCAATACATATTTCTCCACTATGTATACACAATTTGTTATGTCCTAAGTAATATGAGGTGTTGGTTATTACATGGGGCAGGTCAAATAAAAATGCTCCTGAGTAATATCTAATGTATTTATTAATGATGCGCGCCGACTCTATACACCACCACCATGTGAGCGTCCGATCTCAACGGCAATCGCGGGACTTGTGCCGACTGGCGCGACGGCGCCAGCTCTCGCTGTGGCCGGCGGAGATGGGAGGAGGGCCGAATGTTATATATATATCTAATATGACGAAATAGATTCATTTTAGTGTTAAATAATCTGAAAATAGTAATAAATGATTGTTCGTCAACTGATTTAAGGGCTTGGAAGTTCATTCAGTAATGCGTGTGATCAAATACCATTATTTGTAATATTAAGAAGTGTGCGCTGATGCAACATATCAATTGAGAGTACTGTACAATGAGTGAGACATGTTGATGATGAGTTTTAGACAGCTGTAGCTGAATAATCTATTTATCGTATACTATTGATTTCAGATAACATGTGAACTAGTGACAAATAAGATGATGGTAAAGAGTGAAAATGCTATCGATAGTAGGGGAGTATGTAAAATTAATGATTCTAGTGTGAACAATGCGTATAGAAGCTTAGACAAGCTCACTCGATGAGTCAGCGAACAATGTCATAAATGTAAAAAAACCTAAAGATATAAGTATTTACTGAAACTTGATGTATCCGTAACTCCAACAGGAGGCCCCAATAGCCAAAATCCTTGAAATGAGTCTATACGTATGTTGTATAGAGCACATTAACTCATTAACGCCCAGGATTGCAGTTTTTCATGATCATGTTTGATTGGTTGCCAACAACGCTAGGTTGATAGGAATTTAGCAAAACACCGTACCCTACTATTTTCGGGTATGCTCTTTCAGATTTTGATACTTAAGAAGCTTGAAAAATCGATCTTCACGGAAATTTTCCCAATTTTTTCCAAAATTCCACAAAATTTTAGGATACATTTTCTGAAAAAGTAATTTTTTCGAAACCTTATATCACTCGGATCTACTCGTTTCCATGAAAAGTCGTGCAATTTTTATATGTACTTTGAAACCCTGTATTTGCAGAAAACCGATTTTTGAAAATACTTCCAAAATGGCGGCTACAAAATTTTGAAATTTGGAATAACAACGCATCATGTGTGCTATTCTCAGAAAATCCACCGATTTGGACTAAACTGAGTGTTCTCACGAATAATTATTTTTTAACGTCCACGTAGCCCAATAGGTTGGGTTGGGTAAGGGGGGAGGGTGGGGGGGGGAATAGGTAAAAAGGGAATCTGTAACAATACGATCGGACCTTGATCGTACAGATCCAAGCGATCGAATTTGATCGTGTATATAGGTGATATTGCGGGAAAGTGAATTCATGCTCCAGGGATGTGGAGAGCTGCCGTCTTCCCGGTGGCGTAGTGGATATCGCAACTGACCGGAGATCGGGAGGACGCTGGTTCAAATCCAGCCCGGGGAGCGTGGAATTTTTTTCTCACAATATCATCTTGGGATAGTCCACCAAGCCCGAATTTATTCGTCGTTTGAAACATGTGGACGTTAAAAAATAATTATTTGTAAAATACTACTTCGGGTGAAAAGATGTAGTAGCCCAATAGGTTGGGTTGGGTAAGGGGGGAGGGTGGGGGGGGAATAGGTAAAAAGGGAATCTGTAACAATACGATCGGACCTTGATCGTACAGATCCAAGCGATCGAATTTGATCGTGTATATAGGTGATATTGCGGGAAAGTGAATTCATGCTCCAGGGATGTGGAGAGCTGCCGTCTTCCCGGTGGCGTAGTGGATATCGCAACTGACCGGAGATCGGGAGGACGCTGGTTCAAATCCAGCCCGGGGAGCGTGGAATTTTTTTCTCACAATATCATCTTGGGATAGTCCACCAAGCCCGAATTTATTCGTCGTTTGAAACATGTGGACGTTAAAAAATAATTATTTGTAAAATACTACTTCGGGTGAAAAGATGTAGTAGCCCAATAGGTTGGGTTGGGTAAGGGGGGAGGGTGGGGGGGGAATAGGTAAAAAGGGAATCTGTAACAATACGATCGGACCTTGATCGTACAGATCCAAGCGATCGAATTTGATCGTGTATATAGGTGATATTGCGGGAAAGTGAATTCATGCTCCAGGGATGTGGAGAGCTGCCGTCTTCCCGGTGGCGTAGTGGATATCGCAACTGACCGGAGATCGGGAGGACGCTGGTTCAAATCCAGCCCGGGGAGCGTGGAATTTTTTTCTCACAATATCATCTTGGGATAGTCCACCAAGCCCGAATTTATTCGTCGTTTGAAACATGTGGACGTTAAAAAATAATTATTTGTAAAATACTACTTCGGGTGAAAAGATGTAGTAGCCCAATAGGTTGGGTTGGGTAAGGGGGAGGGTGGGGGGGGGGAATAGGTAAAAAGGGAATCTGTAACAATACGATCGGACCTTGATCGTACAGATCCAAGCGATCGAATTTGATCGTGTATATAGGTGATATTGCGGGAAAGTGAATTCATGCTCCAGGGATGTGGAGAGCTGCCGTCTTCCCGGTGGCGTAGTGGATATCGCAACTGACCGGAGATCAGGAGGACGCTGGTTCAAATCCAGCCCGGGGAGCGTGGAATTTTTTTCTCGCAATATCATCTTGGGATAGTCCACCAAGCCCGAATTTATTCGTCGTTTGAAACATGTGGACGTTAAAAAATAATTATTTGTAAAATACTACTTCGGGTGAAAAGATGTAGTAGCCCAATAGGTTGGGTTGGGTAAGGGGGGAGGGTGGGGGGGGGAATAGGTAAAAAGGGAATCTGTAACAATACGATCGGACCTTGATCGTACAGATCCAAGCGATCGAATTTGATCGTGTATCACGGAACGCGGTAGTGTTCCATGCGTCAAGCAGAAGACACCGCAACTATATAATGTTTGAGATCGCACGCTCGATTTTTACATTGGCATTAATTTAGCCAAAACGACTGTTTTTGGATGCGAAACATGATTTCATGATCATCTAGCATCCCATTTGAGCGATTGACAAAAAGAAATACTCAAAAACTCGTTCGCAATAATGAGTTTGGAGTGCCGTGTCAAGCGATCTACTAGTTTTTTCTCCCGACGAGATTTTGTTCAGATCAATTTTTCTTAGGACCATGAAGTAAGCCGCGGTAGCCTGATAAAGCAGCTATGTTCACGCATAGTACGTAACAAGTTTACATGCTCTTGCTTCCCGCGTAGATTTGAAACCGTGGGATTGAAAGTAAATTGTTAATGTATTATAGTTAGAAAGAATATGGCAAAACTATTGACCGTGTCCCATAGATTCAACGAAAAGTAATGCAGATTTTTTCAAACTTACAGAAGATAAGACAAGACATATCAAAGTTCATTCCATGTTTTTTTTTTATAATTGATTTTACACGGGCAAATGGTAGTTTAGGATGCCGATGTCGGCGTGTCGACTTAAGTTTTATTTGAATAAGCATATATCCTAATACCCGATAATATCCAAGTAGCTATAGTGTCGCAGAAGGCAGCGTCCCGAGGGTGCGCTCCTCGTATTTTGGCTTGGAAAAGCTGACCCTGGACCCGAACGATGTCCAGGTAGCCAGGGTACCCGATGACGGTGTTCCAAGGGTGCGCTCCTGGTATTTTTGGTTGAAGTACCTGACCCTGGACCCGAACGATGTCCAGGTAGCCAGGGTACCCGATGACGGTGTTCCAAGGGTGCGCTCCTCGTATTTTGACTTGGAAAAGCTGACCCTGGACCCGAACGATGTCCAGGTAGTCAGGGTACCCGATGACGGTGTTCCAAGGGTGCGCTCCTGGAATTTTCGCTTGAAGCAGCTGACCCTGGACCCGAACGATGTCCAGGTAGCCAGGGTACCCGATGACGGTGTTCCAAGGGTGCGCTCCTGGATTTTCGCTTGAAGCAGCTGACCCTGGACCCGAACGATGTCCAGGTAGCCAGGGTACCCGATGACGGTGTTCCAAGGGTGCGCTCCTGGTATTTTTGGTTGGAGTACCTGACCCTGGACCCGAACGATGTCCAGGTAGCCAGGGTACCCGATGACGGTGTTCCAAGGGTGCGCTCCTCGTATTTTGACTTGGAAAAGCTGACCCTGGACCCGAACGATGTCCAGGTAGTCAGGGTACCCGATGACGGTGTTCCAAGGGTGCGCTCCTGGAATTTTCGCTTGAAGCAACTGACCCTGGACCCGAACGATGTCCAGGTAGCCAGGGTACCCGATGACGGTGTTCCAAGGGTGCGCTCCTGGTATTTTGGTTGGAGTACCTGACCCTGGACCCGAACGATGTCCAGGTAGCCAGGGTACCCGATGACGGTGTTCCAAGGGTGCGCTCCTCGTATTTTGACTTGGAAAAGCTGACCCTGGACCCGAACGATGTCCAGGTAGTCAGGGTACCCGATGACGGTGTTCCAAGGGTGCGCTCCTGGAATTTTCGCTTGGAAAGCTGACCCTGGACCCGAACGATGTCCAGGTAGCCAGGATACCCGATGATGGTGTTCCAAGGGTGCGCTCCTGGTATTTTTGGTTGGAGTACCTGACCCTGGACCCGAACGATGTCCAGGTAGTCAGGGTACCCGATGACGGTGTTCCAAGGGTGCGCTCCTGGAATTTTCGCTTGAAGCAGCTGACCCTGGACCCGAACGATGTCCAGGTAGCCAGGGTACCCGATGACGGTGTTCCAAGGGTGCGCTCCTGGTATTTTTGGTTGGAGTACCTGACCCTGGACCCGAACAATGTCCAGGTAGCCAGGGTACCCGATGACGGTGTTCCAAGGGTGCGCTCCTGGTATTTTTGGTTGGAGTAGCTGACCCTGGACCCGAACGATGTCCAGGTAGTCAGGGTACCCGATGACGGTGTTCCAAGGGTGCGCTCCTGGAATTTTCGCTTGAAGCAGCTGACCCTGGACCCGAACGATGTCCGGGTAGCCAGGGTACCCGATGATGGTGTTCCAAGGGTGCGCTCCTGGTATTTCTGGTTGGAGTACCTGACCCTGGACCCGAACGATGTCCAGGTAGCCAGGGTACCCGATGACGGTGTTCCAAGGGTGCGCTCCTCGTATTTTGACTTGGAAAAGCTGACCCTGGACCCGAACGATGTCCAGGTAGTCAGGGTACCCGATGACGGTGTTCCAAGGGTGCGCTCCTGGAATTTTCGCTTGAAGCAGCTGACCCTGGACCCCGAACGATGTCCAGGTAGCCAGGGTACCCGATGACGGTGTTCCAAGGGTGCGCTCCTGGTATTTTTTGGTTGGAGTACCTGACCCTGGACCCGAACGATGTCCAGGTAGTCAGGGTACCCGATGACGGTGTTCCAAGGGTGCGCTCCTGGAATTTTCGCTTGAAGTAGCTGACCCTGGACCCGAACGATGTCCAGGTGCCAGGGTACCCGATTACGGTGTTCCAAGCGTGCGCTCCTGGTATTTTTGGTTGGAGTACCTGACCCTGGACCCGAACGATGTCCAGGTAGCCAGGGTACCCGATGACGGTGTTCCAAGGGTGCGCTCCTCGTATTTTGACTTGGAAAAGCTGACCCTGGATCCGAACGATGTCCAGGTAGTCAGGGTACCCGATGACGGTGTTCCAAGTAGCTGACTCTGGACCTTAATGATGTCCAGGTAGTCAAAGTAATCAGCTTCCTCAAACAAAAATACCAGAAGCGCATCCTCAGGACACTGTCATCAGCGACCCTAGCCACCTGGACATTATCGGGTATCAGGTTATATCCTTATTCAAATATTCAGTCGACACGCCGACATCGTCATCCTAAACCACCATTTGCCTATGTAAAAATAGTTAGAAGAAAACATGGGATAAATTTTGATGTCTTGTCTTAAATTCAGATAATAGATTAATTATTTTCTACTGATTACATATATTTATTTTGTGTATCGCTCATCCATATAAATATTTGCATTTTGGAAAAATATCTATTTAATTTTATTACTGACGCTAATGCATATACATTTTATTGATTATTATTTTCATAATATATTATACTCCGCAAAAAGGATTGAAATCCTCAAAAAAACCTTTTTTAGAAAAAGTAAAAATGTTGCGTCAAGCATGTGGCAGAACTAGTTTATCTCTTATATTGCTTAAAAAAAATGAAATCCATAATAGACACATGAGTCAATTTATTATTTCCATCAGTATTCATTCTGATTAATTCCTCATATAGTTGGAGTATTACGTATTCTTATTACAGTTTAGATACTATAGGAGACGTTGTCAACTTTAACTAACCAATTACGAAAAAACTTACCAGAATGCTCTTAGGTACCTCATCAATTATTTGAAGAACTAATGACGAACCAAATTGACGCCACTTGGTAGGCATTTTTAACGTCTTAAGAATAATAATATTTCACTAAATCACTGGATGTGAAAATTATCATAGAAATATGATAGAAATATTTATAATTTACTGAGACATATGATCAATAGTTTGAATTATTAATATTTGTCTCTTTGAAAGACAATGAAAGTATTGATAATAGAAGAATATATAAAGTCTATCTGAATTATAGGATTAACTGCATTGCAATTACGATACAAAAATATATTTGACATAAATCAAACGATTGAGGAGAGGTTGTGAAACCGTTTAACTAGAAATAAATAGGCAATGGAATAAATAGGTAATGAAGAATATTATATGTCAGTTTAATAAGGCATTCAAAGATATTCGATCCTACCAAGTGGCGTCAATTTGGTTCGTCATTAGTTCTTCAAATAATTGATGAGGTACCTAAGAGCATTCTGGTAAGTTTTTTCGTAATTGGTTAGTTAAAGTTGACAACGTCTCCTATAGTATCTAAACTGTAATAAGAATACGTAATACTCCAACTATATGACGAATTAATCAGAATGAATACTGATGGAATAATAAATTGACTCATGTGTCTATTATGGATTTCATTTTTTTTTAAGCAATATAAGAGATAAACTAGTTCTGCCACATGCTTGACGCAACATTTTTACTTTTTCTAAAAAAGGTTTTTTTGGATATAGGTGATATTGCGGGAGTGAGCTCCAGGGATGTGGAGAGCCCGTCTTCCCGGTGGCGTAGTGGATATCGCAACTGACCGGAGATCAGGAGGACGCTGGTTCAAATCCAGCCCGGGGAGCGTGGAATTTTTTTCTCGCAATATCATCTTGGGATAGTCCACCAAGCCCGAATTTATTCGTCTTTTGAAACATGTGGACGTTAAAAAATAATTATTTGTAAAATACTACTTCGGGTGAAAAGATGTAGTAGCCCAATAGGTTGGGTTGGGTAAGGGGGGAGGGTGGGGGGGGGGAATAGGTAAAAAGGGAATCTGTAACAATACGATCGGACCTTGATCGTACAGATCCAAGCGATCGAATTTGATCGTGTATATAGGTGATATTGCGGGAAAGTGAATTCATGCTCCAGGGATGTGGAGAGCTGCCGTCTTCCCGGTGGCGTAGTGGATATCGCAACTGACCGGAGATCAGGAGGACGCTGGTTCAAATCCAGCCCGGGGAGAGTGGAATTTTTTTCTCGCAATATCATCTTGGGATAGTCCACCAAGCCCGAATTTATTCGTCTTTTGAAACATGTGGACGTTAAAAAATAATTATTTGTAAAATACTACTTCGGGTGAAAAGATGTAGTAGCCCAATAGGTTGGGTTGGGTAAGGGGGGAGGGTGGGGGGGGAATAGGTAAAAAGGAATCTGTAGCAATACGATCGGACCTTGATCGTACAGATTCAAGCGATCGAATTTGATCGTGTATATAGGTGATATTGCGGGAAAGTGAATTCATGCTCCAGGGATGTGGAGAGCTGCCGTCTTCCCGGTGGCGTAGTGGATATCGCAACTGACCGGAGATCAGGAGGATGCTGGTTCAAATCCAGCCCGGGGAGCGTGGAATTTTTTTCTCGCAATATCATCTTGGGATAGTCCACCAAGCCCGAATTTATTCGTCGTTTGAAACATGTGGACGTTAAAAAATAATTATTTGTAAAATACTACTTCGGGTGAAAAGATGTAATAGCCCAATAGGTTGGGTTGGGTAAGGGGGGAGGGTGGAGGGGGGGAATAGGTAAAAAGGGAATCTGTAACAATACGATCGGACCTTGATCGTACAGATTCAAGCGATCGAATTTGATCGTGTATATAGGTGATATTGCGGGAAAGTGAATTCATGCTCCAGGGATGTGGAGAGCTGCCGTCTTCCCGGTGGCGTAGTGGATATCGCAACTGACCGGAGATCAGGAGGACGCTGGTTCAAATCCAGCCCGGGGAGCGTGGAATTTTTTTCTCGCAATATCATCTTGGGATAGTCCACCAAGCCCGAATTTATTCGTCGTTTGAGTGTTCTCACGTTTTTGAGGTCACTGATTCCAAATCTGAGGTCCGATTTCCAAAAGTCAAGATGGCGGATGCAATATGGCGGACAAATTTTGGTTTTCTCAACCGATTTGGACTAAATTGTGTGCAAGTACGTTTTCAGGGTCGCTGACCACGAATCTGGAGTCAGATTCTCACAATTCAATATGGCGGATCCAATATGGCGGACGGAATTTTTTTTTCAACCGATTATGACCAAATCGTGTGTTTATACGTTTTCAGGGTCGCTGATTACAAATCTGGAGTTACATTGGGAAAATACAAAAAAAAAATTTGAAACTAAAAAAAAAACAAGATTCTCGAGAGCACAACCTCCACGTGGTGAAAATCGGGCAACAGGGTATGAATCGATATACCCTGGCAAATGGTGTTCAACTGAACATTGCGAATCAATATGTAAATAGATATTTACGTAACGACTTTACAAAAAAGCCTTAACGAATAAGTTTCGTACAATGTTTCATCGAATGAGAATCCAAAATCAAGCAGCGAAGGAGTTACTTTGAGGTTAGAATGCGATAAAAGAATTTTCGCTTTGGAACAATTTCTAGTCATCTGTCTTGATACTTCTATATCATCAAATCGAAATGTTTCTGTGTTTTTAACTGTAATCAATTAAATATGCATAATTGACTGTTTCCTAGGAGCCCTCACACAAAATTTGTTAAAAATCAATTGAAATAACAACATTTCGTCCACCATATTACATCCGCCATCTTGAATTTTGCCAATGTGACTCCAGATCTGTAATCAGCGACCCTGAAAACGTATAAACACACGATTTGGTCCAAATCGGTTGAAAAAAAAAATTCCGTCCGCCATATTGGATCCGCCATTTTGAATTTTGAGAATCGGACCTCAGATTCGGAATCAGTGACCTCAAAAACGTGAGAACACTCAGTTTAGTCCAAATCGGTGGATTTTCTGAGAATAACACATATGATGCGTTGTTATTCCAAATCTCAAAATTTTGTAGCCGCCATTTTGGAAGTATTTTCAAAAATCGGTTTTCTGCAAATACAGGGTGTCAAAGTACATATAAAAATTGCACGACTTTTCATGGAAACGAGTAGATCCGAGTGACATAAGGTTTCGAAAAAATTACTTTTTCAGAAAATGTATCCTAAAATTTTGTGGAATTTTGGAAAAAATTGGGAAAATTTCCGGGAAGATCGATTTTTCAAGCTTCTTAAGTATCAAAATCTGAAAGAGCATACCCGAAAATAGTAGGGTACGGTGTTTTGCTAAATTCCTATCAACCTAGCGTTGTTGGCAACCAATCAAACATGATCATGAAAAACTGCAATCCTGGGCGTTAATGGGTTAAAACAGGTTTGGTAAAAATACAGGACCCGGAGACTGTGGTGTCCCCTTGTTAGTCGGGGCAGCGCAAATTTCAAACGCAATTTTGAGCTAAATTAGTTTGTTTTTTTTGCTATTCTCTGAGACTTTGATAAAATCGCGGAAAAGTAAAATCTCCGCGAAAACTAATCGAGTTATTGTTCTTTTTCGGGCGAATGATTTAAACTTTACACCGCGAGACGCGCAAACGGACAGAGCTTCACCAGCTCACACACATGTGACGTGACATATTTCTGCGATAGCGTTTTATCGAGGGATCTGCAGCATACACATAGATTGAGAGGGGGCAGACATTGGCTATACTTAGACCGCACATTTCAACTGAGTTATCTGGGCTAGTAATGCCATCAACTTGAAAATTTCAATGTAAAATTTATATCTTCAAAATTTACGAACCATACTTTGGATGTCGTACAATGTTTGTGTAACTTCTTACATTTGTATTTAATAATATCGAAAACTTCTTTCAGTCGTTATGAAATTAATCACGCTACGACAAAAAAATAAGTCTCTAGTATCACTCGTTCAGATTAAAATACATTCTACCATTTTAGTTTTCCATAAATACTTCGATAAGCTCACAAATTCTATTGTCCGTTACGAAATTCCATGCCAAATACAACTTAAACGGAACAATATTACTTACACAGTATATTTCAGATTGGAGAGCATCGTAACTTTCTAAAGAAAGATACAACTATCTGACGAGTAAAGAATGGTTCTATAAGAGTATATATTGAACTAGCCAGAATCACTCACTCGCTATCGCTCGCTCGTGTCTTTCATTTGCTCTATCAAGAATAAAGGAAAATAATGAAATTTTTATTGTAATTATTGGTGAATAATTCAAAGTATCTACGGACGCTTTTACATCAACATGTATCTCACCTCTAGGCTATCAAAAATAAAGTCCCGATGTCTGATTTGAGATGTCAATTTCAATTTACCTCATACCAAAGCTTTGTCTTTGAGGAAGTAAAATAACATAATCAGAAATAGATTTTGTTATGATCATGAATTTTCGTCAAACCTCGAGAAATATCAATGGAAATAAATATAATTTCTACTATATTGCATCTTATTACTATATTGCAACTTAATAACTTTCGCCATGAAAACATGCAAATTTCTCATAAAATTAACGCCCACGCATCGACATTTTTCCATTTTCACGATGGAAACGGGGAGCGCTCAATCAGCTATATCTATTCATCAGATCAGAATTCCCGTCACGACGCTGATTCGTAGATTTTTTAACGATTTATGTTGCTCAACTTGCTAAGAGTCAGTTTTCACATATTTCTCGCACACGCATCGATTTTTCCAAAATTCTTCATTTCTTTCAAATATCAAGTATTTTTTTCAAACGAATTCTAACTTTTTACAAATTGAAACACCGAATTTTAAGTACATACTTCACGCCCATGCATCAATATTTTCAATTTTTTCACGATGAAAAATTGAAGCGCTCTATGAGCTCTAACAATCCCTCTAATCAATATTTACATCGAGACGCTGTTTCATAAATTATTTTAACGGATTACGCGGTACAACTTGAAAAAAATCAGTTTTTTCATGCCCACGCATGAATTTCTCTAAAATTCTTGCCATGGATATGAAAGCCCATTCCATGTTCTTTCGATCAAACATACTCAAAATCGAACAAGACTCTAATCTCACGTTTTTTTCTGAATGCATAAAAATTACATAGTAAACCCCCATTTTTCAATGACATACTCCCCGCCCACGCATCGACATCTTTAGATTTTTGACGAAAAAAAATTGAAGCGCTCAATGAGCTCTATCGATACCTTTGATCAGAATTTTCATCACGACGCTGTTTCATACATTTTTCTAACGGTTTATGCAGCACGACTTGACAAAAGTCAGACAAAAATTTTCAGAATCCTTACTTCTCTGACATACAAATAGAATTTCGAACGTGCGTTATAATTGAGAAATAGTACAATAAGATGCATGTATCTAAAAATATGAAGAGGATCCCGCGTAGATTAAACCAATCTTTCCAAATTTTTCTCTTGGAATTCTGTGTGTGTGTGTGCATAAAGTTTGAAAATTATCAAGCGTTTATCATTGTAATCAATGATATGTATGTATATATATATTCCGTGATCGCGACGAGACCCATTTTGGCCATAGTCTCGAAATCAGGAGGAATCTCTCTAATTAAAAGCTGAACTGCTGTCACCATCATCATTTTGCTCCTCATTTTTCCTTCTCATGATAGCTTCTTATTCCTTTAGACGGCCGGGATTCGGAAGAGCATATCGTCCTCAGAAAACTGGAATTTGAGGTACTTCATATCAATGATTGATCATACACAGAGTGTAGATCATGAGGTGCGTCAATATATTGATTCTCTGGCCGGGAACGGAACTGCTAATGTTAAAAATTCCAAAATACATTTTAAAAAATGTATTTTTAATAGTAGAAAATGCTTCTTGTTGTAGTGTGTGCTGTGATAGCAATGAAGAAATATTAATTGTCGTGTGAGTGAAGGCAGTGTCGTCGTCATCACTTCACGCTTCCTTACACGCACGCTGAGAACGACGAGAAGCAGAGTAGCAGGGAGTAGAGGGAGCAGGGCCTGTATCCGGAGAGCGACTGGCGGTCCAGCAATCCAACACCACTATTTGGGAAGCGATGTAGGAAGAGACTGGGAGGCACACGAGCCTCTCTCTTCCGCAGCCCACAAGAGAGTCGCGCACGTGACTTGCCGCCTTCCCTTCCCTCAGCGCGCTACGGAGTGCACACAATCCACGCGTCTTGCTTGGCAAAGCCCGGTGAAAGGGCCGTACGAAGCGCCCACACCACAGCACAAGCGCATACAATGATCTAGGAGAAGTAATTTTGATTCGAATCTCAAGGTTGGAAAGGACACACTCCAGACATATTTCGCCCAAAACTCAAATATTTACCCTACGCAAAGTCGGGTTATAACAACGGGGTACAAAATAAAAAGGTGGAACACGTTTCGGTCGGTCGGTCGGTCGGTCGAGAGATTGATTGATTGATTGATTGATTGATTGCATTTTATTACGACTAAGGACTCAAGGTCCTACATAGTCACGGCAAGCACATTACCGTATCTACATCGAGATGAGATGTAGAGATGAGAGAGAGAGAGAGAGAGAGAGAGAGAGAGAGAGAGACTCGCAGCGGCGGTTATGTCACGTTGTTTGTCTTTCACTTCAACCATCGGGTCCTCAGCTACCTGCCTGCTTCTGCTTCGCCAGTGCTATATAATTAACAATGATGGTGTTTATTGAAATAGAAAGACCTCCCATTACGAAGTATCCATGATATATAATCGTAATCTACAAGTAGGATCGTTTGTAAGAGATTTCCAGAATAAAAAGTAGTCGTGTATCGTAATGCAGTTTCTAACGTTTATTTGAGCTTAAGACAACTTTGGAGTCCTGGTACAAATCGATGAACTCTAGATTTTTAAGCAGCTATACATATTTTCATGTTCTGAGAGAAGAATTTTATTTTTAGATAAAGAAAAATCTGTTATGACTTGCGAGTAGTCTGAATATTTGTTTTCATACAAAACATCTAGATAAATTCCATTCGAGAGTTGATCAAAGGATCACTGGAACATCAAGATTTCTAATGCATTCGTCGATTCTTTTATCTAATTACTCTTACTTTTCGAAAGGCCTCAAATACCAAGAAATATTAAATTAGTTCTCGCAAACTCTTTCCAACTTGGGATCCATTATTCAATTCCATGTTACCTAAGTCGGAACAACATATTTTTTATTTTGGTTCATGTAATTTGTTGATGATCGTTCTTAGAATACTTAGACAATTTCCAAATGACAACCAAATTCCGAATTTTGGAAATTTTTGTTACAAGCATAGCATAGAGTGGTCGCTTTTACGCTACTGATAGATCAGGTTTGGTTCTTGCTTCCTCTTTTATCTAGAGTAGAACCGATTGCATCTATCTATGTTCCAACCACCTAGAAATCAAGGTAGAAAGCACCTGATGAACATACTCAAAGCATTACTCATGACATTCCTAGAGTTTTTCGGGAATTTCAACCTCAGCTCACTCCACTGGTCCTAAGTAGCTATTCCCGACCCATTTCTACATTTTATTTTTGACCCCAATTCACACGCGTTGAACCATTTTTTCCGGACATCTTCTCTAGAAATGAGCTGAATTCAACAAAAAATATCTTCTAGGCCATTCGAGCGTATTCGGTGCTTCAAACGCCTGTTGTGTATCAGAAAATTCATGAAACAGAAAGTTGATTTGTTTCAACCCCTTCATCGTAAACATAACCTCTCGGTAAAAAGAGGAAGAATATTTTCTCCCTGGAAAATTGGTGAATTACTTAAAGTAACAACAGTAACATAGCAAAATATTTCATTTATCACTGTTGCACCGATTTTGGCGGTAATTCATTTCATAGACGTATGGATTAAGGATAAATCAACAACTTTTCAGATTTTATCCGATTACTTACAAAAGGTCATGAACCTTCAGCTAAGCCACAACTGTGACAAATTTCATCCAATTTTTAAAATATCAAATCTCTAAGAATCTAATAAATTCATAGATGTTTGTTGACTCATTTTCTTTTTTTCATGCGTGTATAATCAGGAAAAAAATCGCCCAGTCCATATGAGTAAAAAGAGCTCAAGCTGTGATTCGCGCTGCCTCAAAACGCTCGGACTCAATTCTTTTGCTTACTTCAGTGGCGAATTTATTGGACTTTTCATTCATCATCTATTCTATTGGGCTGAATCTATTCGTGGATACTAAAACAATTAATAACTGAATCGGTGAGACAGTAATCGATAAATTCTGGAATTACCCTCACGTTATTGTATTTTAATCGCTATTGTAAGTGATTCATCAATTTGTTGAAGGGAGAAGAGAATTCTCCCATTTTTTGACTAAATAGGTTATGATCGTTGTAGAATAAGGCCACTTATAGCATTTTTGGGTCAGTCACACACATATATATATATATATATGGCTCATTGAAGTAGCCAAAAATCGTTTCGGACAGTTTCGTCATGATTGGTCACCCGGAGTTGACAACCTCTCCTAAATAGAATAACCTTTGGAAATAACATTTTACTATAGAAGATGGAGAAAAATAGGCATTAACAAGTTTTTCTATTTGTTTAAACAATAATAGTTACTTTGAATTCAGCTCGGCCAGATTCTCCATAGGCTTTAATGGATAAAGGGTTCGAAAATCATAAAAAATCCAATTTTTTTCAACGATTCACCATATGTAAAGTAAAAATTAACATATTTTCAAGTGAAGTTAACTATATTAACCCATTGAGTCCCAAATTGCAGAAATATTATTTGTACTTCCGGGCTCAATAGCACGGGGCTCATCTGTTCGAAAAATTACTATCTCGGACTTTTCATACACTCTCGCTAAAAATTATTGGGTTCCCTCCGGAAAATGACTCTAAATCGAATGAGACATGTGCGTCAAACTGAAAAGTATGGCTTTATGTTTTTATTTTCGAAAATGTTGAAAAACGTGCATTTTTTTTTTCATTTCAAGTTAGTGTGAAAACTATCAATCGTAGAGTAAAATGTAAGAGAGAAAAAAGTTTCGTTATTAAATTTTGCATGAGGATTAAGTATTCCGAAACATTAATCTCGAAAATTCTTGTTGCAAAATAGGTACAAAGGGAAACATGACCCCAAAAAATATGCGATTTTTTTTCAAGTTTTCAAATCATACCTACGATAGTGAGATTTTTACTAAGAGTACCTTATACAGTAATGAAAATACAAAAAGAATTTTATTTTGATATCTCTGATAATTTTCGCAAAATCTATTTTTCAAGTAAAAATTTAAAATTGTAATTCAGTCCTTACCGAGCCTTTCCGAAAAAAATCAAATGAAAAAAAATGCAGTTTTTTCGACATTTTCGAAAATAAAAACATAAAGCCATACTTTTCAGTTTGACGCACATGTCTCATTCGATTTAGAGTCATTTTCCGGAGGGAACCCAATAATTTTTAGCGACAGTGAATGAAAAGTCGCAGTAAAAACAGATGCGCCGTGCTACAAATAATTTGATAAATAAGACGGAAGGTTCATTGCAAAATAGTCATTCCTACTATTTTCAGGTATGCTCTACACGATACCATGGTTAAAAAGACTGAAAAAATTCATTTTCAATAATTAACAAATTGAAATAAAAAATGCGATTGTTTGGCGCACTTTTTTTTCATCCGAAATCAGAGGAAGAAGGAATTTTATTTTTACTGTAAAAAATATGCACAAAAGTGCACAGAATATTTGAACTTTCCAAATTCGTTGAATTTTTTTGAACATGATTTTTTTACTGCTGAACAATTTTCAACATTTTCAATATTATGCTAGAAAAACATAGATGGAAAAACTCAACAATCTATTTGAGCAGTAAAGATTCAGAAACCCTTTTATTCACATTTTCACGAATCTCCAAATAGAAATGTACAAAATCATAAGCCGCCATCTTGAAACCGCCATCTTGGATACAGAATTTCGGAAATCTGATATTAGATTTATCATCAGCGCCCTCGAAAACCCATTAGTCCAAATTTTCACGATTGTCCAACTAAAAATGTGCAAAATAATGAGCCGCCATCTTGAAACCACCATCTTAGATCCAGAATTTTGAGAATTTGATGTCAGAATCGTTATCAGTGACATTGAAAACCCCTGTATACGGAATTTCAAAGAAATATATATGGAATATAAAAATGTATGCTTCAAAATATTGATAAAATGAAAATCCAAAATATTGATTCCCGTTTTTTGGCCGCCATTTTGCTGAAAAAAATCATGGTCAAATAAACTCAACGGATTTGGAAAGTTCAAATATTCTGTGCACTCTTGTGCATGTTTGCGACGGTAAAAATAAAATTCCTTCTTCCTCTGATTTTGGATTGAAAAAAAAGTGCTCCAAACAATCGCATTTTTTATTCTAATTTGTTGATTATTTATTGAAAATCAATTTTTTTAGTCTTTTTAACCAAAGTATCGTGTAGAGCATACCCGAAAATAGTAGGAATGACTATTTTACAATGAACTTTCCATCTTATTCATCAAATTATTCGAGCTCGAATGTACAAATAAAATTTCTGCAATTTGGGACTTAATGGGTTAATCTAGTGAGATTTCCTGAATTTTGTATAGTAAGATTCGCCAAACAACAATGTTCCAAAGATGGATACCAACGAATTTTTTTACACCGCGATTGAAAGAAAATGTTGGCTCAAGCCAGTTAACGTAGAATTGACCATGTAGTTCCCTATAGAACCAAGATTTTTGGAGTCCATATGAACAAGGGGTATGGTTACTTGAAGGTTTTCGTTCTCGAAAGACTGTTTATAGAAGTTCTGATTTTGCAGGAAAGTATATAAATTCCAAGTAGGAATGAGTTTGCAGAACCTAATTCAATGCATAAAACAGTTTGGATTCTACACCAAATAACATACGATAAAATATAAGAATATGTATGGGGAATTTAGATGTTCCTTTCACGTTATAGCTTGCTGCTGAGATGAAATATAAATTGAGGTGGTTGCTTCACTCCTTCTCACTTACTGAATCTTTGTCACTATGTCGACTTTCATTGCTAAGCATTCTCTGATAATTAGGTGTTGTACGAACATTGGAACACACAGGTGTCCCAGGTATCAATCCATCCTTCAAACTGATGTTACGGGTAATACTATTATTAGTGTCACATCTGAATGGAATTTCCCCTCTCATGAACCTAGAAAGAAGGGAAAAATATCAACATAATTATTTTTCATCTTTCTAGAAGTCATCGAATGGAGAAAATCTCTTCTTTCTAAAAGCCATGCTATTGCTTTCTAGATATTGCTTTATATATTATTCTCTAAGTCCTTTGGATCACTGAATCTAAATCAAAGATACACTGAAGAGAAAATTTAGTATATTCAAAGAAAAATTGTTTGATTTGAACAAATATTTGTTCGTATAGTCCCTTAAACATATTTATTCACTTTGAATAATTAAATACATTCAAAGTAAATAAATATTTATTTGGATCCAATAAATATTTCTTTGATTCGATTATTTATTTATTATATACCCTACTTCATTAAAGGAGTAGTCATTACGGTTGAATAAATATTATTTAGTTTTAATAAATATTTCATTGATTCGATGATATAGTTAATCAATTCATGTAAATGTTTGTTAGAAATAAAAAAATATTTATTCTGTCATGATATGTATTCGTATGATTCTAGTAATTATTATTTGATAGTTAACAAATATTTGTTCATTTGACACAGATATTTGATCGAATTGAATAAAAATTTATTTGCATTGATGAAATAATCATTTTGATGCAATAAAAATTCAATTGAATTGAGAAACCTTTGAATAAATATTTATTTGAAATAAAACTATATTCATTGCAAGTTTTATATGACACACTTTATTCATGGGAAATTATCCAATTACAAATTACATATAAACTGTTTACATGAGAATAACACAGTTAACTCAGGTAAAAATATCCATTGTGTTTTCTTATGAGAATACCAAAGCGAATAGGTCAGGCTTATATATATTATCTAATAGACGTATTCATAGTTCAGTCGTTTGGCACACAGAAAGTACGAGTACTTCTTCAATATCATTGTAGAAAACCGAAGATCGCATTAAAATGATACTTATAATCTTCATTAATTGTCTATACATAATGATTTAGCATTTAATACTGCCATGGACGATTATATACTATATATCTTAATATTTACCCTCTCTTAATCAACATTACAATAAGAATTAATTTTCTGTCAGAATTTAAAAGGAACATAGACTTTCCCATTTGACATCATATGACTGTGGTAACTTTCATAGTCCTTTAAATCACCCTGTCTCATGCAACCCCATGACTCGAGCTCGATTATTTCATATGCACTTAGATGATCATTTAGAGTAGGAATTTCAGTACGTTTGAAAACAAAATATACTTCCTTGAGATCATGTAGGATTATGCTTTCAATTCTACCAAAATAAGCTAAACTTTTTTCATCATGAATATGGATCATATTACCTAATCTGTAGTATGTTCCATCAACTCTTATCCAAGAAAAACAGTTTTGATTAAGTAAATGTACTGGCAGTACGCATTTGAATTTATCGAAATTTGTTGCAATATTTACTCTAGTATTAACAGTACCGTGCAATATTCTTTTGGAAAATCCTTCTCCTTTAAAAAATCTATAACAAAGTTGTAACTGATGTTTCACTCCTAAGGTATATGCTGGATTGATTCTTGAGGTTACTACTTGGCTACTTTTTTTAATTTGTTTATGCTTAGCTTCAAAGCGGAGACAACTTAAATTTTTTAGAGGACCATATCTCAACATCAATCTTTTGTAGTGTAGAAGATGATGATGTTTCACTTTCAAAGTTTGCTTGAATAATTTCAAATAGAGTTTCAAATAAGACGTTACTAGAAATTCAAATGACTCAATTATTTCATGGGTTAAAGAGTTTGAAAACACTATGCAAACAATGTTTCTTAGTTTCAAAAACATTTTCCAAACGGTATCAGAAGAAGGAATTAAATCTCCAATAATCAATGTTAAATTTTGAACCAGAAAGTACATCTCAGATGCTGAGATTATAATTTCTTCATTTCTGATTGATTCATCTTTTATAAAAGGTGTGTTGATGTCTGGAGAATTGTTACTATAACATTGAATCTTTTCATGCAGCACATTGACAGTAAAATATTTTTTGACGTATATCAAATGATTTAAAGTTTTTCCAACGTCATATCGACAGATGCCTTCTAGCAAATCATGCATAGGATCAACGCTTACGTTTTCTGTAACGTGAAAATTAGGAATTTTATTGAAAACACATTCTTCTACAACGCCAAAGGATTTAGTTCGACAATGATCCAAATAATTTTGTTTGTCCCTCAAGAGTATAATACTTTCTTTAGTCTGTGTTTGGAGTTCACTTTTAGCTATTGCGCAAATCCGGCAACAAAAATTGGCATTAAAACTTAAAGGGAAACCGAGAATAGTGTTTAATCCTAAGTTATCTCCTGCTATGAATGGCAGTATGAAATGTACTTGTTTATCTTCGTTATGAATTCTGAGAGTGATTCCAATATTTTCCAGATCTGTAAATTGATTAATGATTTCTTTGAAAATAGTTTTATTACCTAATAACTTATGATCAGCATATTTATGGAGTTGACATAAAAAGATATTTTCCAAAAGACTTGCAAAAGTTGCTGGTATCCCTAAAATACTGCAGTAAACGGCTCCTATCTTATTCTTAACTTTTCTAGAGCCTAAGGGATTGTTAATTTCTAAATCGTCAAAATACAATACTATTGGGAAAACTGTTTTACCCACATATTTTATCGTTATTGATTTCCAAAATGTACTATTAAAAAATGATGGAGATGAGTCAGAACTCAATTTTTTCAAGTTTTCTTCTATAGAAGAGAAAACATTTGGTAACTCCAAGAATTTTTTCAATACTAGGTTTAACTTGATGACAGCTAGTTTTTTACTACGCATCACACGTTGAGATTTGAATTTACGTTTTTGGAAAGTAAGGTAAGATTGAACAGTAACTTTATAAGGTAAAAACAAACAATTCATTCCTTGTAAATATTTGAATGTTAGACGTTCGGTTTTGAACGCTTTGAAAGCATCGCTAATAATATCCAACATATTTTGGAACTCAACTGTTAAATTACATTTTTCTTTCAGAACTTGAAAACAATTGAAAATGTATCCGACATAGATTGAATTCATGATTTGATGCGCAGTTTTCCTGTCCAAATTACTGAAGGAATATAACTGAATTATGGAGAGAAGAGCATAATTTATCACTACATTTTTAAAATTTTCAATATTCATACCAGACTCATTTGATTTTTGTGGAATATTCAAAACGGATGATATATTTTCGAAACTATTTTCTTCTATTGTAGAAATTTCATTTTCTACACTCGATTCATCTTTATTGATTAGGCCTATGTCTTTATTTCTCTCAAAACTATTCTTGTGCGATTTATGAAGATGCCTAAATAATGAATAGGCATTATGATACGTTTTATGGCAATCACTTATGTTGCACTTACATTCACTATGCAAAGACTTTTTATGTTTTAATTTAAAATGAGTTATTACTGAATCAATTGAATAGAATTTTAGGTTACAAATAAAACATTTAGTTTCACCCATCTTAATAAGTAACGACGTATTTGTAATTAGTAAGAGTCAATAGAAATCTCATTTTCGAGTTCAACTCGAGTATTTATAACATACTTTACTTAAAATAAACTTCAGAAATATTGAAACATTTTAACGAATTCTAACACGAAAATGTTTGAAAGTTGTCATACGTAGTTATAGCGCTATTTGTAAAACACAAAACATCAAATAATATTTTAAAACTAAAAACAAACGGAGTAATATGAAGAAGCAAATATATTCAACAAAGGAATTCTTTTCAAATGAATGAGATCAACTTTGTGATATTTTATCAGTCAGATTCACTACTTCTTTGTGAATTATTTTTCTTACTTCGCATTAAATTTTTCGCTTTATGATTTTTTTTCTTTTCTAAAGCTGAACAATTTGAGGAATCAGAAACTGAGCTTGATTCTATAGCAATATCAGACGTTTCTACAATGTCTGAATCTCTTTCGGATTCAATAATTTCACTAGTCTGATCTTTTGAGTTTGATTTGTCTTTGACTTGCAGAGTTTCAGTTACCTTACTGATAAGATGTTCCATAAAAGGAAAAACTGGATCAAACTCAGTTTTAATGCCATAAATACTTTTCTGAATCAAAAGCCATAGGTGTTGGCTGTCATAAGGGTATTTCAATTCAAATACAAAAAAGGCTTTAAAGCAAATATCTACCCCTTCCAATACTGTGTTGACTTTGTAAAGAGTTTCATCTAGACATACGTAGACTTCAATAATCTCTTTTAATTTTCCCACGATGATTATATATGGCTGCACAGGAAATTTGTTCGATGCTGCTAGGTTTCTTACGTCTTGTTTTATCTTGGACACGTCACCAGGAGTCTGTAAAAAATTTCATATAGAAATAGAAATGCAGATTTTCTATATAAATACAATTGAATAATTAAAACGTATGTTGAAGCATCTGATCCAAAAATGTTCCTTAAACCCGAGAAAATCGTTAATTTATCATGAATATGTACTTTAGCAACTGCCATATTCAAAGCAATATATTGTGTGGTAACTACAAATTATACTAACCATTGCATTTTGAATCATAGTGCGCTTAGCTGATGCAATCGAGGGCTTGTACGCACTTCTTTTGCCTGTTTTTTTCATATTCACAGGTGGTATTAAGTGAGCTAAAAGCATTAAAGACGTGGCAACTAGTTCGTCTAGAAAAGATTTAAATCAGACTTATATTCGAAATTATCGATTAAATTATAAAATTATCTCAATTATCTACGTTACTTTCTGTATGGTTATCCATATCACAAGATAAAGTTTCAAGATATTCCGATGCTGTGTTATCTTTTTTATTGATTCTAGTAAGCATTCTGACTGTTTTGATGAACTGCATCCACACATGATAATTCAATATTACTTTGGACAGATTTGTACAATCAAAATCAATGTTTATTAATTGATAACCATTGGGATGTTTGAAGTGATTCCATTTTTCAAAAATCTGTAATAAATTTCTGTCTTCTAATGATGATAATTCTTTTTTTCTCAAACAGAATGTTGTTGGCCAATTATTTACGACATAAGTCCAGGGTTCCATATTATCCTTAAGCCATTCGATGGCCTGTTTGACTTCCTCACTATTTTCAACTAAAATAATCATTGATTGATTATAAAGATTAATCAGTTAAGAAATCAATAAAATGATAATTACAGAAATACACTATGGGTAATCAGTTATAGATCAAACACATTTTTGGAAATCACTATTGTTGTCAAATTAAATTATAAACCAGATAGATGAAACTGTTACTAATAGTAAATTAAGCTCACCACCATTAGAATTTTGAGAAGTACTACTTAGATTTTCCAGAGATGTACGAGTATTCCTTTCACTTTCTTCCTTTTTCAAATTTTTTTGAAAGTTTTTAAGTTTTGTCTGTCTATTGCGCCACATTGATAATACTTTCCCAGTTGCTGGCTCAGATTTTTTTTTACTAGACGCGCTTTTTTTCACTGGAGCATTGAAATATGTAGATTTGATTTCCCCAGTAAAGAATTCAACAATCTTATCAGCTACAAAACTAGCTAAATCATTGTCAATTCTATAATAAAGAAAAAGAATTTATGTATATACATGTATAATACAAACGGAAAACCAAATTTATAATTTAAAAGTATAATTACTTCATATTTGTATCCTCTATTTCATCCAGGATCAAATTACACATCTTGTTTCTAGAGCTAAGTGTCAATTCTTTATGTGTTTCAAAAGCAATTAGTATTCGTTTCCCATCATTGGTACATTTCAAAATTTGTTCAATACTTCTTAAAGTGTATTTCTGACACATATTCGAAGTATCTAAAACTCCTGGATTTGAATCACTTACTGACTGCAATATAAATTTATAAATTGATATAACCAATCAGAGTCAATGTGGATTATTGATGAAGCGATCCAATTGAAATTGTAAATAATCTTACTCTATTTTTATCTGGTGGGTTCTGTTTCTTTGTACATATATTCATTTTCCAATAATTGATAAATATGGCTCGAGGACCAATTTCTTGTATCAAATCATCTATTATAGGTCTGTCCAAGATATTAAGCACAGATTGCGTTATGTTATTTTCTAGAAAATAAAAGAAGTACGATTTGGATCAGATGAATCAATTATTGAATCACGATGTAAAGATTGATTATTAAATGAATTTCCATCTTTCCATGTATATAAATGTACATACTCGTATATTGATTAGTTTAAGTATAATTTATATGAATAATTCATCAAATTTTCTGATTATGACATTTTTTTTGTTGATAGTAGAGCATTTTAATCTTAATTTTTTACGTTATTACAGTAAACTATAAAAAACTCACTCTTGAAGATGTCAGTTAAATCTTCCAAATGCAATCGTTTTAACAAATCCTTCGTTTCTTCATCAGCCATGACTCATTAAATAGGATGTATCTTCTGTAATATAAAAGTTGCTTCTGACTTGCTCTGCATATATAATAGTATATTCATAACTAATGAGTTGTAATTATTTGGATCAGTAAACAGTTTGGAAAATTTCATTGAATAATAATCTATAAATGAGTAGAAAACTCTTGTAACACAT